>CM022753.1:39422908-39537908 GCA_012411365.1 Ameiurus melas | reverse complement strand
AATGTTCTTCTGGGTTAGCAGTGGTCTTCACCTTAATGTTCTTCTGGGTTAGCAGAGGTCTTCACCTTAATGTTCTTCTGGGTTAGCAGTGGTCTTCACCTTAATGTTCTTCTGGGTTAGCAGTGGTTTTTACCTTAATGTTCTTCTGGGTTAGCAGTGGTTTTCTCCTCACCACACTTCCATGGTGCCATTTCCCTCCAGTGTCTTTCTGATAGTGGAGTCATAAACAGTGATCTTTATTGATGCAAGAGAGGCCTGTAGATCCTTTGATGTTGTCCTTGGCTCTTTTGTGACTTCCTGGATGTGTATTTGCTGTGTTCTTGGATGAATTTTGGAAGGTCAGACACTTCTGGGAAGGTTCACTCCTATGATGAGTTTCTCCGTTTGGAGATAACGGCTCTCGCTGTGGTTCTTTGGAGTCGCAGAGGCTTTGAAATATCTTTGTAACCCTTCCCAGACTGATGTATATCAATCACCTTCTTCCTCATCATTTCTGGAATTTCTTTCAACTTTGCCACAGTGTGTTACTGAGTGAGACCTTTTAACCAACTTCATGCTGTAGAACAGTTCTGTTTAAGTGTAGATGTGATTGAACAGGGTTTGCAGTAATCAGGCCTGGTTGTGTCTAGTCCAGCTGAACCCCGTTACGAATGCAGCTTCATCGATTTGGGGAATTAGTAACTACGGGGGGCAAATACATTTTCACACAGGCCCAGTTTTCTTCGATTCTGTTTTTGATTTCTGAAACAATTTATTATGAGATGCACACAAAAACAGAAGAGATCAGGATGGGGACAAATACTTTTTCACAGCACGGTATAAGGCTTTAGCTCCTAAAAAGGTTCTAGAACCTTGAAGTGTCTGTTACTATATGTGTGTGTGTGTGTGTGTGTGTGTGTGTACCTCGTTAGCAGTAGTGTGTGAGCTGATGGGAATCCTGCAGCAGCCTGGCCCGGGGTACTGGACGGTACACACCATCTCCTGTCGCGTCATCAGACCCTGGATCTCCTCCCACGACGGCACACACTCACGGCAGCGTGTTTTCTCCAGAGCCTGGGCGATGAACGAGGCGTAGCTCTCCACCTCCGAGTCCACACACACACTCTGCACCCTGCCACAACCAGAAGCCCCGAGAGTTAGTACTAATATGAAGAATAAGGCGCGGCTATGAAACCGTTCTATATATATATATATATATATCTATCTGATCTTCTATGGTCTGTCGACTGAAGCTGGGGGTGGAGCTATACGCTAGAAGGCCTCGATGAGGCGTGGGATGAGAAACGCCGGTCAGTCTCACAGCCCTGTCCTCCTCAAGTCCTTCCCCTGTGTGCGTGCGTGTGTGTGTGTGTGTGTGTGTAGAGAGTCGGACAGGAAAGAGAATTTTCCACAAGAGTCAACTTGGCCGAGCAGCTGTTTCCGCACACTCAGCCACAAGCCTGGGTGCGGTTTATGTTTGTTTACACGCTTTCGGTATACATGTGTGTGTGTGTGTGTGTGTGAGAGATGTGCTGACATGTGTCTGTACAGTGTGTATACTTAGAAGCGTATCATTACTGTGGGAAGGTGGAAACACGTCACGCCGTGTCGTGAGAAAAGTGTTGCTAGGCAACCGGGAAATCTAAATTTCCCAAGCCTAATGATCGAGATTCCGGTACGTGCCACGCCCACTTCTGGTACCTTATTGTGTGTGTGTGTGTATTGGGGGGGGTCTCACCTCTTGAGGTGGAAGCGCAGGTATCGGAGCACGGGGCTGCTGGGCAGGAAGGTGCAGCTGGCGCAGGTCAGCAGCTGCCAGTAGCGCAGCCGGGCTCCGCTCTGCGTCTGCGTGTCGGTGTGCGCGCGCGTGTGCGCGATGCTGGTCTGTTTGATGAGCTGGCAGTAGAGCTCGTCCCTCAGGGGTCGGAGGTCGAGGCAGGTTTGCAGGACGCCCTGGATCAGAGGGACGGGCTCTCGCTCCGACTCCAGCTGCTGCACGCAGTTAAACAGTCTGACGGCTTCCTCTCGCACAGACACGTAGCCTTTACCACCTAGATCTGCACACACACACACACACACACACTTATTTTACCTCCTGTTACTTCCTGGGTATTGTGTGTGTGTGTGTGTGTGTGTGTGTGTGTGTGTGTTACTCACGTAAGTGGTCCAGGCTGCCGTAGGGGAAAGGTAGCAGAGGAGCGTAGAGAGGACTCTGTGTGTACGTCAGGATGGGGTTGTGTTGATAGATGTGCTCCACCACCTCGGGGTTAAACTTGTTCTCCTACACACACACACACACACACACATTTATATTTCAACACTTTCTCCCTCCTTAAATAAAAACTTCAGATCAAAAGAACATTGTGAGAAACATTCCAGGCGGGTGTCCACAAACTTTTGACCCGCTGTGTGTGTGTGTGTGTGTGTGTGTGAGTTTGCAGGGACCGGGTGAATGACCTCAGGAAACCTCGCTGCAGGAAAGGTGAGTGTGGAGAAGTGTGTGTGTGTTGGGACGGGACCGGCCTGATCGGGATTCCCGACTAGCAACCAGGACGCTATTAATACAGAGTGTGTGTAGAGCTGCGTTACATCACGCAGACGGGTATTTACAGACGCAGACCTTTCGCGCTTCATATTAATAACACGCCGCTGATGTCACGGCCCAGGGAGACACGAGAGAATGAGAAGATGCGCTGCAGTGTGTGTGTGTGTGTGTGTGTGAGAGTGTGTGCGTGTTTTGTGGGTGTGGCAAAGGCATCAGAGAAGCGTCTCGTTGCTCTAGCATTCCGGTTGTTCGAGATTAGGTCATGCTTATGCACGTTTTTGGTGTTTTGTTTTTATTTGGGGGGCGTGGCTTTGGAGGAAACACTGACGAACAAGGAAGTGAAACCGTTCTCTTAAACCGTTTCGCGTTTTCTCAGAGAACCGTGACGACGTCGTTCTGTTGCCATGACAACAACTCGTCGTGTCACCTCGGTCGCCAAAGGTGTCTCTGCTCACCTGTCAATCAATGGCGTTGGCTGTTAATTCGTAAAGCTCTGCTCCGCGTCTTGCCGGAGCATTGAGGTGCTCTAACCTAGGTAGAGTGTGGGCATGTTCGGTGTGTGCGAGTTTGTGTATGTATGTGTGTTTGTGTGTGTTTGTGTGTGTGAGTTTGTGTGTGAGTTTGTGTGTGAGTATGTTTGTGTGTGTGTGAGTTTGTGTGTGTGTATGTTTGTGTGTGTGTGTGTGTGTGAGAGTTTGTGTGTGTGTGTGAGTTTGTGTGTGTGCGTAATGTTTGTGTGTGTGTATATGTTTGTGTTTTTGTGTGTGTGTATGTTTGTGTGTTTGTGTATATGTTTGTGTGTGTGTGTATGTTTGTGTGTGTGTGTAATGTTTGTGTTTTTGTGTGTGTCTATGTTTGTGTGTGTGTATATGTTTGTGAGTGTGTGTGTATATGTTTGTGTGTGTGTGTATGTTTGTGTTTTTGTGTGTGTGTATGTTTGTGTGTGTGTGTATATGTGTGTATGTGTGTGTGTGTGTATGTATATGTTTGTGTGTGTATATGTTTGTGTGTGTGTGTACGTTTGTGTGTGTGTATATGTGTGTATGTGTGTGTGTGTATGTATATGTTTGTGTGTGAGTATGTTTGTGTGTGTGTATATGTTTGTGTGTGTGTGTGTATGTGTTTGTGTGTGTATATGTTTGTGTGTGTATATGTTTGTGTGTGAGTATGTTTGTGTGTGTGTATATGTTTGTGTGTGTGTGTGTATATGTTTGTGTGTGTATATGTTTGTGTGTGTATATGTTTGTGTGTGTGTGTATATGTTTGTATGTGTGTGTGTGTGTGTGTGTGTGTGTATATGTTTGTGTGTGAGTATGTTTGTGTGTGTGTGTGTATATGTTTGTGTGTGTATATGTTTGTGTGTGTGTGTATATGTTTGTTTTGTGTGTGTGTGTGTTATGTTTGTGTGTGTATATGTTTTGTGTGTGTGTGTGTGTTTTGTGTGTGTGTGTATATGTTTTTGTGTGTGTGTGTGTTTTGTGTGTGTGTATATGTTTGTGTGTGTATATGTTTGTGTGTGTGTGTATATGTTTGTATTGTGTGTGTGTGTGTGTATATGTTTGTGTGTGTGTATATGTTTGTGTTTGAGTATGTTTGTGTGTTTGTGTATATGTTTGTGTGTGTGTATATGTTTGTGTGTTAGTATGCTTGTGTGTTTGTGTATATGTTTGTGTGTGTGTAAAAGTTTGTGTGTGTATATGTTTGTGTGTGTGTGTGGGTGTATATGTTTGTGTGTGTGTATATGTTTGTGTGTTTGTGTGGGTGTATATGTTTGTGTGTGTATGTTTTATGTTTGTGTGTGTGTGTGTATATTTGTGTGTGTATATGTTTTTGTGTGTGTAAAGTTTGTGTGTGTATATGTTTGTGTGTGTGTATATGTTTGTGTATATGTTTTGTGTGTGTATATGTTTGTGTGTTTGTGTATATGTTTGTGTGTGTGTGTATGTTTGTGTGTGTGTTTGTGTGTGTGTATGTTTGTGTGTGTGTATATGTTTGTGTGAGTTTGTGTGTGTGTGTATATGTTTGTGTGTGTGTATATGTTTGTGTTTGTGTGTATATGTTTTTTTTTTTTGTGTGTATATGTTTGTGTGTGTGTGTATATGTTTGTGTGTGTGTGTATATGTTTGTGTGATTGTGTGTGTGTGTATATGTTTTGTGTGTTGTGTGTGTGTGTATATGTTTGTTGTGTGTGTGTGTGTATATGTTTGTGTGTGTGTATATGTTTGTGTGTGTGTGTGTGTGTTTGTGTGTGTACATGTTTGTGTGTGTGTATATGTTTGTGTGTGAGTATGTTTGTGTGTTTGTGTATATGTTTGTGTGTGTGTAAAAGTTTGTGTGTTTGTGTGTGTATATGTTTGTGTGTGTGTGGGGGTGTATATGTTTGTGTGTGTGTATATGTTTGTGTGTGTATATGTTTGTGTGTGTATATGTTTGTGTGTTTGTGTGGGTGTATATGTTTGTATGTGTGTGTATATGTTTGTGTGTGTATATGTTTGTGTGTGTGTAAAAGTTTGTGTGTGTATATGTTTGTGTGTGTGTATATGTTTGTATGTGTGTGTATATGTTTGTATGTGTTTTATGTTTTTTTTGTGTGTGTATATGTTTTGTGTGTGTAAAAGTTTGTGTGTGTATATGTTTGTGTGTGTGTAAAAGTTTGTGTGTGTATATGTTTGTGTGTGTGTGTATATGTTTGTATGTGTGTGTATATGTTTGTATGTGTGTGTATATGTTTGTGTGTGTATATGTTTGTGTGTGTGTAAAAGTTTGTGTGTGTATATGTTTGTGTGTGTATATGTTTGTGTGTGTGTAAAAGTTTGTGTGTGTATATGTTTGTGTGTGTATATGTTGTGTGTGTGTAAAAGTTTGTGTGTGTATTTGTTTGTGTGTGTGTATATGTTTGTGTGTTTGTGTATATGTTTGTGTGTGTGTGTATGTTTATGCGTGAGTTTGTGTGTGTGTGTATATGTTTGTGTGAGTTTGTGTGTGTGTGTATATGTTTGTGTGTTTGTGTGTGTGTGTATATGTTTGTGTTTGTGTGTATATGTTTGTGTGTGTGTATATGTTTGTGTGTTTGTGTGTGTGTGTGTATATGTTTGTGTTTGTGTGTATATGTTTTGTGTGTGTGTGTATGTTTATGCTGAGTTTGTGTGTGTGTGTATATGTTTGTGTGAGTTTGTTGTGTGTGTGTATATGTTTGTGTGTTTGTGTGTGTGTGTATATGTTTGTGTTTGTGTGTATATGTTTGTGTGTGTGTATATGTTTGTGTGTTTGTGTGTGTGTGTGTATATGTTTGTGTTTGTGTGTATATGTTTGTGTGTGTGTGTATATGTTTGTGTGTGTGTGTGTATATGTTTGTGTTTGTGTGTGTGTGTGTATATGTTTGTGTGTGTATATGTTTGTGTTTGTGTGTGTGTGTGTATATGCGTGCATGCGTGTGTGTCTTCACCTCTATGTCGCGGACGAGGAGCTGAGTCGGCGTCTCCACTGGCGCTTTGCTGTCGATGACCTTCTGTACCGCACACGCCCAGTGCACCGCCTCGTTAAAGTGTTTCGTGAAGAGCTTGTAGCAGTGCTTTCGCCCGAACACTGTCAAACTCCAGTAACCTACACACACACACACACACACACACACACACACAACACAGGTTACTGAATCAGTACAAATTTAGAATGAATTGTAACTCGATTCATTTGCTGCTCACTCTTTGGAACATCTCACACACACACACACACACACACACACACACACACACACACACACACACACACACACACACACACACACACACATCTAGGAAAGTCCCCACACAGTCTAAGAAGCACATATGGCATGCGGGATGTGTATGATAGTGTGTTTCAACAGAATACTGAACCATACAGACCATAACTACACACACAGCCTCATTCTTAATCTCTCTCGGTCTGTCTGCCTCTCTCTCTCTCCGTTTCTCTCTCTCTGTCTGCCTCTCTCTCTCTGCCACTCTCTCTCTTTCCTCCTCTCTCTCTCTGTCTCTCTCTCTCCGTTTCTCTCTCTGTCTGTCTCTCTCTTTCTGCCTCTCTCCGTTTCTCTCTCTCTCTGCCACTCTCTCTCTTTCCTCTTCTCTCTCTCTGTCTCTCTCTCTCCGTTTCTCTCTCTCTCTGTCTCTCTCTCTCCGTTTCTCTCTCTGTCTCTCTCTCTGGCTGCCTCTCCCTCTCTGTCTGTTTCTCTCTCTCTCTCCGTTTCTCTCTCTCTGTCTCTCTCAATGTCTCCGTCTCTCTCTCTCTCTGTCTGTCTCTCTGTCTCTTTCTCTGTTTCTCTCTCTCTGTTTCTCTCTCTCTCTCTCTGTCTCTCTCTTTCTCTGCCTCTCTCTCTGTCTCTCTCTCTCTCTGTCTCTCTCTCTCTGTTTCTCTCTCTCTGTCTGCCTCTCTCTCTGCCACTCTCTCTCTTTTCTCCTCTCTCTCTCTCTCTCTCTCTCTCCGTTTCTTTCTCTGTCTCTCTCTGTCTGTCTCTCTCTTTCTGCCTCTCTCCGTTTCTCTCTCTCTCTGCCACTCTCTCTCTTTCCTCCTCTCTCTCTCTGTCTCTCTCTCTCTGTCTCTCTCTCTCTCCGTTTCTCTCTCTGTCTCTCTCTCTGGCTGCCTCTCCCTCTCTGTCTGTTTCTCTCTCTCTCTCCGTTTTCTTTCTCTGTCTCTCTCAATGTCTCCGTTTTTCTCTCTCTCCCTCTGTTTCTTTTTTTTTTTTTTTTTTTTTTTTCTTTCTCTCTGTTTCTCTCTCTCTGTTTTCTTTTTTCTCTTTCTGCTCTTCTCTCTCTCTCTTGCCTTTCTCTCTGTCTCTCTTCTCTTTCTTTTCTCTCTCTCTTCTTCTCTCGTTTTCTTTTTTCTCTTTCTCTCTTCTTTTTTTTTTTCTCTCTCTCTTCACAGTTCAGCGTGACTAACTCGTCCTGCTCGCGGTCCTCCTTCTCTCCAGACAATAATTCCTCTCATCGCTCCGTCTTTTATTTCGCTTTCATATCTGCCGCGCCAGACAATCCCGGGCCTCTGTGACTCAGCCCCGGTGTCTTGCCGCATGAACGGAGCGAATGAGTGCCGCTTACTCACCAAAGGGCCTCTGTTCCTCTGTGCGTGCCATCGCTCCGCCGCTGAACTCCGAGCTCTGGTGCACGCCTCATTGCTTCCCCTGTTCTCCGAAGCCCAGTGCGAAAGAAAACCCACCCCAGTGCTGCTGTTTTCCGTAAGACTACAAGTCACGCTGATTTCCTTTTGAGCAAAGTGTTGGGAATTATCCAGTTACAGTCACTATGTACACACCTTCTGACCAATCAGATCGGAGAATCCAAACCGCCATGGACATGCTCTCTCTCTCTCTCTCTCTTCTCTCTCTCTCTCTCCTGTCAATCATAGCGACACCAACCAACCAGAGGCGTCTATGAGCTCATGTATGAGGAAGAGGGCAGATAGACTGTGTGTGTGTGTGTGTGTGTGTGTGTGTGTGTTACCTGTCTGTTTGTAGGTGTGTTTGTCGGGCCAGAGGACGGAGCAGAGCGAGGTGAGGACCAGCATGCCCACGGTGCGAGCGTCTTTCTCAGGGCCGCTGTAACACTCCAGAGAGTCTGCGGTCAGAGTGAACCAGAACCTCCTGTATCGGATCCAACCGGCCTGCACCTCACGCAGCAGCCAGCCTACACACACACACACACACACACACACACACATTTGGTTAGATTTATGCACCATGGCACCATGAGAAAATACACACACGTGATTTTGTGTGAGAATCCCGCAGAAAGAGACGAGTGTTTGTTTGTGGAGGGTTGCAGAGGGACTACAAAAGTTCTTGCTATGGTATTCTAGCGTGTGCGTGCGTGTGTGTGCGTGTGTGTGTGTTTGGGCTGTGTGGGAAAAGCCAGCTCTTTGGAAAGCTTCGTGGAGAAACGATGACGCGTGAACAACGTCACGGTTCTCCACTGCCGCTTCCAGATGAAAACCACCTGCTGCTTTTGCCTCTGTGTGTGTGTGTGTGTGTGTGTGTGTGTGTATATGTTGTGTACGACAACCAAAACACTGCAACAGAAGAATGCACCCTGGTCACTGCTACTGCTTTACACTCCAAATGCTCACTGTATATGTGTATGTGATTGGATAAACATGTGTGTATTTCAGTGTGTGCGTATGTGTGTGTGTGTGTGTGTGTGTGTGTGAGGGCAGACAGACTGGTGGCAGACGGTCATGTTTAGCAGCTTGCCAAAGCATTCACACACATTTATTATTACACGGTACACACTGGCATGAGTGCAGTGGAAGCAAATAGCGCACATTCACACACTCTGACATCACACAGCGGGGTTCAGAAAACACACACCCACACACACACACACCCACACACACACGCACACCCACGCACGCACACGCACATCAATCTTATTCTCTGAAAGCAAGTACACGTGTATTGTTTTTGTGCGTTGAATGTTGCCGCTTTTCCGTTTCCTTCCGCTACGGTCCGGTGTGGCCGGGGAACGTTTGCGGCGCGTCGGAGCGGGGACGTCGGGGACGTCTGACGCGTGATCGATGCGTGATTTTTAAACAGCTCGTGAATGAGCTCGGCGTATGAAACACACGCGAAAGGATCGACCCTCGGGTGAGCGGCGGACAGGTTGCTATGACGACACACGGAGAGGTGGGGTGATGTCATCGTTTCGTCACAGTGCGACGGTTTATTGTTACTGTCGAACGTGACTGAAACACACACCTCTTACACGCAGACGTGTTGATGTTGAGATGTCATGCGGGTGGTCGTCAGTTACCACACACACACACACACACACACACACACACACACGTATACACCGTGTCTGGAGAGAGGTGAATGCGGGACTCACCCTTAACGAGGACCTCCGAGTCGTCTTCCATCTTCACTTTCCCCTCGTTTATCAGTTTGTCCTCCGACACACCTGACAGGCTGTTACACACACAGAGACACGGAGAGAGAGAGACTGGGTGAGCGGCAGGGCTAGTGTAACCCGGTATGTACTCCTACACACACACACACACACACACACACACCGACACTAACTGCCTGCTAAAATCTGCTCTAGCATAGTCTGCAATCCCTCCACTGATATTCAGACAGCTCATCACACACACACACACACACACACAGAAAGGACCACGAGTCCTGCAGCGTGGGGCTGCTAAAATCTGCCCCAACACACACACTTTGGTTTAGAAGTCTAGCTGCTGGGCAAAAGACTTGAAATAAGCATGACTAAGAGACGCCAAGGAGACTGGGATAGACACGAGAGACGCCGACAGGGGGGGGGGAGGAGGGGGGGGGAGAGAGAGAGAGAGAGAGAGGAGAGACAGAAAGACAGAATAAGACAGAGAGAGAGACAGAAAGACAGAATAAGACAGAGAGAGAGAGAGGAAACAGAAAGACAGAATAAGACAGAGAGAGAGACAGAAAGACAGAATAAGACAGAGAGAGAGAGAGGAAACAGAAAGACAGAATAAGACAGAGAGAGACAGAAAGACAGAATAAGACAGAAAAAGAGAGAGGAGACAGAAAGACAGAATAAGACAGAGATGGAGAAGGAGACAGAATAAGAAGTTGTTTATTTGTGCTATACGGCGAAGACGTTGGGGTTCGAGATCAAAAGCTGGATCTGAGACGAGAGTTTAGGATTTCAGCTTTTATTTCCTGGTGTTTACATCTAGATGTGTTTAACAACTTAAAACACAGAACCTTTTGTATCAGACCTCCCAGTGTCTAGGTGAGCAAAAGTATAGGAACAGACCAGTCTTGAAGTAAATGAAATTAAATAACGCTTAATGTTCGGTTGCATATCAGTTGCTTGTAGTAACGGCATCACGCCTGAGACTCACTGACATCAACAAACTGTTCGGTTCTTCTTCTGTGAACCTATTCGAGACTTTTACCTCAGCTTCTATCAGCGGGGTTCTCCTTCAGTCTCCTGTTCAGGAGGTGAAATTTTGCTCAACTGGGTGAAGGTCTGATGATAGACGTTTCCAGCTTAAAACCTTCCACTTTCCCCGCTGATGATGTCCTTTGTTGAGTTGCCGGTGTGTTTTGGGTCGTTGTCTTGATGAAGTTCCTCCCGATTAATTTGGACACGTTTCGCTGTAAACTGGCAGACAAAATGATTCTGTAGATATCTGAATTCATTCTGCTACCATCATGAGTTCCATCATCAATAAAGATGAGTGAGAATGTTCCAGAAGCAGCCATGCAAAAGCCCGAGCCATGACGCTACCTCCACCATGCTTCACAGATGAGCTTGTATGTTATGGACCATGAGCAGATCCTTTCATTCTCCACACTTTGGCCTTTCCATCACTTTGGTAGAGGTTCGCCTTGGTTCCAAGGTCTTTGCGAATTCCAATCTGGCTTTCTGATTCTTACTGCCGGTGAGCGGTTTGCATTTTGTGGTATGGCTTCTATATTTCTACACTCGAAGACTTCTTCGCTTGTGTGACCTTCACAACATGCCCAATGATGGTGCAATGCCTCTGATCGATTTTCCCTCTTTTCTCGGCTTCGAAATCGATTTGCTTTTCTCCCATAGACGGCTCTCTGGTCTTCATGTTGGCTTATCCTTTTAACAACAAACGCAGTCTTCACACGCAAAGCCCAGGGCTCAGACCAAGAGTAGATGTTCTGGTTGAAACAATCGGTCTAACAGGGCAAACCCGGGCAACAAGAAACACCCATCAGTCACGTGTTCCAATATTTCTTTCGCTCACCTACAAATGAGGCGGTCTGATACAAAAATGCGCTACGTTCTACGTTGTTTAACACGTCTACATACAAACGCCAGGAAATAAAAGCTGAAATTCCAAACACCCTTCTCATTTTCAGCACTTTGTAGTCTACAGCGAATAGGGTGCCATTACATGTAATCATATCACCAAGAGCTACAGTATATATTCAACCGTCTCAAATCAGATGGATTCGTGATACAGTTTTTAAACAAACGAAAAGCCGTCTTGTCTGTGCGGCGTGGCGAAAACGTATTAAAATATCAGCACGTTGTCACTTCCTGTGCGGCTCCGGTTGTCTGGTTAGCGCGAGCGAGTGCTAATCTCTCCCTCTGATTGGCCGCTTGTCGTGACGATCAAAAACGGCTCTGAGCGAACGCCTGCGTCTTCGATCCCGGGGATTATGGGATCACTGATCAGGGTTACAGACCTGACCTTTCAGAAAGGGGCTGATCAGTACAGATCGGTTCTCTCTCTCTCTCACACACCACACACACACACACACACACACACACAGACACAGTTTGAAAACTACCAAGTCTAGACTGCAAACCTGAGCTCTCTGAAATCGTCTCTTTATTAATATGCCAGAGCTTAAGCGCGTGACTAGACGTCTGTGCATGTACACGTCTATCTCTGCTATGAGCATTTATTTCCAGCTGTGTTACTGAGGATTCATATATATATATATATATGTGTGTGTGTGTGTGTGTGTGTGTGTGTGTGAGAGTGAGATGTTCTGTATCAGGGACACACTGGCAGATCCCAGAGGATTTGCATCATTTGCTAATTTTAGCTCGTGTGCTGACCGAGTCGATGGCCTAGAGATATCACTCGGCACACACACACACACACACACACACACACACACACACAGAGAGAGAGAGAGAGAGAGAGAGAGGAAGAGGATGGAGGAAGGAACAGACGGCTCAATTTGTCGCTATCGACCGGCCAGAAGCAGTCAGAACCGGTTTTGGGCTGGAGCAGAGCGCCCTCGCAATCTGGCCTTGACAAGAACTCGCCCTACATCTCTAGAATGACAATATCCCACACACACACACACACACACACACACACACACACACACACAATGCTATCTTTAAAAGGCTTTCTCTCTCTCTCTCTAAATTGACTCTTTTTCATCTTGTGGAAATCTTCTAGCCTCTTTTAAGCTTTATTTTGTATATAAAACCCCCCCAATCATTTGCAGCTCTTTAAGTTAGCTGAAACGCTATCGAGTGTTAGCTAGCTACTTCAGCACTATAAATTGCTAATAAATCGTTTCGCTGCGTCCGGACGTCCAGGACGTCAGTGATTCGATAAACAATAACCCCCTGAATGAAAGTATACAGGTCCCTTCTACATGCTAACAACTTTTTTTTTTTTTTTGCTAGCCTGATTCTGGACCACCCGGAAGGTTTTACTGCTCATCTTACGCGTGCTAGCTAACGAACTAAAAGCTAAGAACGAAACCAAGACCTTTTGGCTCTGTATGAACATATAACTGTATGAAGTGTGCGACGGCGATGTCGATCCACAATCCAGATTGCTTTGCTAGCTAACTAGCGAGCCAACGAAATGAGAGCGGCGGGAAAATGCCGCCTCGGGTCACGGCGTTTAAAACACGGAGCTGGACTTGAACTAGCGTCAGCATAATCCCAGGATGGGGAAATGAACGCAAATGAGCCATGCTGTCCTAGCTAGCTACTATTATACACTATGATAGCGTTAGGACGGGTCTAAGAAAGACCCATCCGTGTTTCTTTTATGCCTCTACACACAAGGCCTATGGAGCAGAATAAAGGACAAGAGATGGAGGGAGTGTGAAAGAGTAGAGTCGATGACACACAGAATGCAGAGCAGCTCGAGAGCTGATAAAGGCTGAGCTCGGCTGATTTTAACCGCTGTCTAGACCACAGACGCACAACAGTCTAGTCTGTACTCTATCTCGCCGTCCCATAACGGAGACTAAAAAAAAAACCCCAGTTTGTGCTTCGTATTTGACGGGACACTTTAGAAGACTGATGCTTTCTGCGTCGTACTCGAGCGTAGCGACACCGCTAACAATACCACTGGTTTCCATTTTTTGCAATTCATACCACAGCGCTGATTGGTTAGAAGGTATGGATTCGTCTTCCATAACTGCAGCTCTGACGGTAGTTCCAATACGTTACCGTTTCCACGGTAGCGGCTCATTCACAGGGACGCGAACGGGGACATGATGGATGCTAAACGTAATAACGAATTTATTGAAGAAAATAAAAACCTCGCGTGATAGTCGATGTGGTGAAGTTTTCTGTACGGAGATGTTCATTGAACGTTCATGGAAGGAGTCTCCAGTGTCAGGGCTTTGTAACAGTCGGTATGTTTTCCGTTCATGCTTTCTCTGGAACACACTTTTTTTTTTCATCTTATTAACGTCACTCGAGGCTAACCTCTACCAAACGTGATGGAAAGGCCAAAGTGTGGAGAAAGAAAGGATCTGCTCATGGTCCATAACATACAAGCTCATCTGTGAAGCATGGTGGAGGTAGCGTCATGGCTCGGGCTTTTGCACGGCTGCTTCTGGAACATTCTCACTCATCTTTATTGATGATGGAACTCATGATGGTAGCAGAATGAATTCAGATATCTACAGAATCATTTTGTCTGCCAGTTTACAGCGAAACGTGTCCAAATTAATCAGGAGGAACTTCATCAAGACAACGACCCAAAACACACCGGCAACTCAACAAAGGGCTTCATCAGCGGGGAAAGTGGAAGGTTTTAGACTGGAAACCTCAATCATCAGACCTTCACCCAGTTGAGCAGCATTTCACCTCCTGAACAGGAGACTGAAGGAGAACTCCCCTGATAGAAGCTGAGGTAAAAGTCTCGAATAGCTTCACAGAAGAAGAACCGAACAGTTTGTTGATGTCAGTGAGTCTCAGGCGTGATGCCGTTACTACAAACAACTGATATGCAAGCAAATATTAAGTGTTATTTACTTTCATTTACTTCAAGACTGGTCTGTTCCTATACTTTTGCTCACCTAAACACTGGGAGGTCTGATACAAAAGGTTCCGTGTTTTAAGTCGTTAAACACGTCTACGTGTAAACACCAGGAAATAAAAGCTGAAATCCTAAACTCTCGTCTCAGATCCAGCTTTTGATCTCGAACCCCAACGTCTTCGCCGTATAGCACAAACAAACGACTCGGCCTCGCCGTTCCCGGTTTCAGAGTGGACTAGAACCCTAAACGTGTTTTTGCACTCTGTAGTAACTCATACAGGATTATTTTCCTTTCCCAGCACGACACGGTTGCCTTTTGCGTTTTTATTCCTTCCGTGTTGTAACCAATTATCAACGCGCGCACTCAGAAAAACCTCCCGCTCCGTGTTGACCTCTGACCTTTCCCTCGCTTGTCTGTCTAAACAGCGCTGGACTTCGGGTTTGAATGTGCGACTGACTGATAACACGCAAATACAATCGACTATTGTAAGTTGAATCCGCACACAAGATTATATACCTATATACGTGTGTCCGCTCTATATAAAAAAAACAAACCCAAAAAAACGTCCACGCCTTTGAAGCCTGATAAAATCAGGGCCAGGCCCGAGTGTGTGTTTGTTCTGTTGTTTTTAAAGGCCGAGCGTGACGTGTAGACGTGGTCGCCTTCGGACGATTCAGTAAAGACGTGCGCTTTTACCCGACACGCAATGAATAAGATACGGCTCCAAAAAAGTCTTTATCGGTCACATATACATTAGAGCACGGTGAAATTGTTTTCTTCGCATCATACCCCAGCCTGTCAGGAAGCTGGGGGTCAGCCATGATACAGCGCCCCTGGAGCAGAGAGGGTTAAGGGCCTTGCTCAAGGGCCCAACAGTGGCAGCGTGGCAGTGCTTGGGCTTGAACCCCTGACCTTCCGATCAGTAACCCAGAGTCTTAACCGCTACGCCAGCACATGAAACGCCACTATAGTTAGCGATTAGACCGAGCGCCGCTTGGACGGGTCTAATCCTAAAACCGTGACGCATGGTCACGAAGGGCTAAAATCTGATCTCTATCAACAGCTCGACAATTAAACTGTTAGTGTTGAGCAATGTGTTATATCCCGAGGACTTGTTAAAGGCGTAATCAGGACGAGAACAATGTCTGTGAAAGTCTCCTGGGTTCTCCTCCGGATGCGACCGAACAAATTTTGTGTTCAAAATGGAAACGACCGACCCCCTTTCGTGTTCGTTACACCCGTAAATGTGTTTCGGATTCGTGCGGATGTGTGTGGGGGGGAAAGACCTCCGATTAATCTATGCGATTATAGAACGTTAAACAACACCTTCCGACCAATCAGAATGAAGAATTCAACATGAGCTACTGGATTATGTGATTAGGAAGCCATTTTGTATTCAGTGTGTGTTGGAGGCTTAAATAGGACGAGTCGCTGTTTTCGAAGCTAAGCATTATTTAGTGTGTGTGTGTGTGTGTGTGTGTGTGTGTGTGCAATAACGTAAAAACTGGGTCAGTAATGTGCTCTAGTTACTGACTAAACAGAGACACCGAGTTTACAGCGGGTACTCAGAACCTAGACTCGCTCCCTCCTCTTCCACCCTGCGCCTCCTCCCGTCCTTCTTTAGTTCCAGCAGTTTCCTGTTCATATGGGGCGCACATATGGTTCTGCTTAGCGTGTGCTCCACTCCAAAGAGAGAAGACGCACAAACCACAACTTTACAGCTCTGGCAGCATTAATATCGCTCAGATTTCATGCTGGATGGTGGAGGAGAAAGGGGTAGAGAGAGAGAGAGAGAGAGAGGGTGTGTTCGGGATCTATATGGACCGTGGAGGATTTTCCATTTGCTTTCACTTCCCAACAAAAACCAGGTGGCGAGCTTGTGTCCTCGTGTCTCGCTGTAGGTGCCCGTTCCTGTCCTTCTCACCCGTGTCCTTTAAAGAGTGCCATGTTTCGGTTCGGAGCGATCCACATTCCCTGTGCGCGTTGCTCTTGCATGACAAATTGCTTCCTGCTTCGCCGTCGCCCTCTGACAGGAAGTCGCCTCGCGGGCCCCTCACGGGCGACACGGCGCTGCCGAGGACTCTGGGAAACGAGTGGGCGGCTGCAGGCAGGGAGAGTGGGCTCGGGCTTCGTTCACCTCCCCCACCTTACTACTACCACTCCTCCTCCTCCTCCTCCACCACCACCACTGTCATGCAGCCGTGGGTCAATATGAGCTCCAGCTGTGATTTTTACACATCTCTCCCTCTGCTCTCCCGAATTCTAGCTAAACCGAGAACATCGCCGTATTCCAGCTGTTTTCCACGACAAATCTGCACTTAATAAAACAACAGCCTAAACACAGACCTGCACATCATCAAAGATCCTGGAGAGCTCAATTTGTACACAAATTATTTTCTTACGTACGCTTGTATAATTATCTATCCGTGTTTCTTTTCTTGTATGTAACAAAGACTTCGTGCGAAAACAGATAAGAGTTCCAGCAAATCGCTCTACTATTGTGGCTGAATCTCAAATGGTGTTGTATTGGGAATGAAGTGCACTATGTAGGTTCACCACTATTATGTTACACCCTATGTGGGCTGGGTGATGTGAAGATATATTATCAATATTGTTATAAATTATGTCACAGTACACATTTCTGCGATATCAAGGATATCGTGGCAACTTTTATATTTAGGAATCACTGACTCTACTGAAGGTGTGTCGGTGATTCTGAATCGACTCGCCTACAGTGTAACTGGATTTCAGAGAGAAAGTGATTCTGAGTCGACTCACCTACAGTGCAATTCGATTGCCAGCGATTCTGAATCGACTCACCTTCAGTGCAATTCGATTGCCAGCGATTGTGAATCGACTCACCTACAGTGCAATTCCATTGCAAGCGATCCTGAATCGACTCACCTACAGTGCAATTCGATTGCAAGCGATTCTGAATCGACTCACCTACAGTGCAATTCCATTGCAAGCGATTCTGAATCGACTCACCTACAGTGCAATTCCATTGCAAGCGATCCTGAATCGACTCACCTACAGTGCAATTCGATTGCAAGCGATTCTGAATCGACTCACCTACAGTGCAATTCCATTGCCCAGCGATTCTGAATCGACTCACCTACAGTGCAATTCGATTGCCAGCGATTCTGAATCGACTCACCTTCAGTGCAATTCGATTGCAAGCGACTCTGAATCGACTCACCTACAGTGCAATTTCATTGCAAGCGATTCTGAATCGACTCACCTACAGTGCAATTCGATTGCAAGCGACTCTGAATCGACTCACCTACAGTGCAATTCCATTGCAAGCGATTCTGAATCGACTCACCTACAGTGCAATTCGATTGCAAGCGATCCTGAATCGACTCACCTTCAGTGCAAATCGATTGCAAGCGACTCTGAGTCGACTCGCCTACCTTCAGATTATTACACAACGGATTGGCCTTCCTACCAAATGTTTCCCTTTTTTTTCCCCTCGGGAGATCATCACGTTAAAAATGCGTACGTGACCTAGAAAGGTCCTGTTCTGTCCTGCAGAGACACTTTACTCAGCAGTTTTATGACGGGAAACATGTTAGGGTACTGCTAGGTAAATTTGTAATCTCCGCCCACTATCTATGAATGCCTTTTTTAAAACGCCTGTCTCTCTCTCTCTCTCTCTCTCTCTCTCTCGTCTGTCTTTCTCTCACTCGGGGATGGTGGGAATACGGGGAGACAGTGATTAAGAAAGGCTCTGTTCGACCTGTACTAAAAATACTGCTGTTTACATAAGAGCCGTGCCAGAGCATTCCACAGACGAGCCAAGGAGCAGAGAGCAAAAGGACGCGTGTATGCATGTGTACTTGTGTGTGTGTGTGTGTGTGTGTGTGTTAAGTGTGTACAGTAACTTATCCACTGACCGTTAAACACCCTGACTCACCATGCACTAACTGAGTCTACGTGCTGGATATCCTGTGTGGCTTCACTTTCTTACACACACACACACACACACACACACACACACACACACCTTGGCAACACTATTGAATCTGTGACATGATTTATTTACATTTCTGTAAACTACAGCTCCTGTCCTACGAAAGAGTGTGAGTGTGTGTGTGTGTGTGTGTGTGTGTGTGTGTATGAAAGTACTTAGTCTTAAAATGCCAGTTCAGAATGAGTAACCGTCTGAATCTACACGTTAAACGTTTAAACGTATGTCTGAGTGAAATAAGTGTCATATGGAGCGACCGCTTTAGGTCCTCTTGTAAAAACGCGTGCGCGCGCGCGCGTGTGTGTGTGTGTGCGTGTGCGATACTGTCTAACACGTCATGTGGTTGTTTTATCTGTCACTCAAAAAGGAAGTTGGAGATTTTCAGAGGTTGAAAGCGAGTCCCGCAGCAAAGCAGGGAAATTCTACACCTCTCACTTTCATTGTCCGAAGAAATCACATGACAAAAAGCGTTCCTGGCCCGCGTTTAGCCGTGAAAACCTTCACGTGGTGATCCCACAGCCTCTCGTGCGCTCTCGAGCTGGCTGGGTGCGTGTGCGCCGTGAAGTTTCAGCCTCGGTGGAACAATAAATGAGGTGAACTCACCTGGGCGTGCCATTGGCTGATCGAGGCGGCTGAGAAAGAGTCACTTCCAGTTGGCCCTGTAGAGCAGGAAAGAAACAGATCTCAGTGTCCTGGAGTTCAATCGTTCACGCTAATTCCTCAGAAATGCTCGTCAATCTAGATCTAACTGCTCGAAACAAACACCAAACCAGATTGGGTTCGGCTAAATCATCAAAATAAACAATGGTGCTCGGTCCACGAGACCGATCTTCTCAGAAAGGGTTTACGAACGTGGTTCAGTCCGGAATATTTCCTGACGTCTAACCGTACTGTTTTTTATTTTTATTTTTTTGGTTTTCATTTTGAAAAATAAAGTCCAAAACCGTGCTTCTGGTCTAACTCCTACAACGAGTTTCTCATAAAAGTTCTGAAATAATCTTCTGATCAAACTCAGATCAGATCAGATCAGATCAGATAGCGTCTCTTTGTCTAACTCGTTAAAATACACACTGGTGTTCGGTCAAGATCAGAAAACGTCTCAGGTTACGTTCTCTGGGTTGAGACCAGAATATTTTCCTAGTCCAGAACCATTCTTCTGGTCTAAAATTGATCGAACGAGTGTGTCCTTGGTCTAACCTTCAGCTCCAGTTTAGAAATAATCTTCCGATCAAATTCCTCCAAAACAAGCCGCGGTGTGTTAATCAGATCAGATAGCAAGTGTTCAGTCCAGAGAATACACCTGAGAATATTTTACCTAAAACCTACAGTTCAAGCCAGAGCCTTGTTGGTCACATGGTCAAACTTTGTTATAAGCCTAGAATATTCTGGAAAAGAATCGAGTCCAGTCCTGTTCTTTTGGTCTGATTCCAAGAACAGGTGTTCAGTCCACTAGTCGTTCTCCTCAACCCCCATTGCTTTCATTTAGACGCGTCTTCTGATCTAATTCCTCCGAAGAAACTTCAGTGATCGGATCAGATCAGACAGTCTAAACAGTATCTTACGACGGAACTTCTCAGAAACGAGTCCTTGTTCTGGTCCAGTTCAGAACATTTTTTCCAGAACTCTTCTTCTGGTCTAACATTCCTCCAACTAGCATTCAGTCCACTAGTGTTTCTTCTAATCTAATTCTTTAAAACAATCGACAGTGATCAGATCAGATAGCGTCTCCTTGTCTAAATGCTTCAAATAATCAATGATGTCCAGTCCAGACATGGTCTCATGGTCACCTCAGATAACATCTTCTCAGAAATGTTATCCCGTCGTGAGACTTTCCCCTGCTTCATTCCAGTCTAACGGTCTAAAAAAAACAACAACAACAAAAAATAAAACCCCACCCCAGAGCTGTTGTACAGGTCTAATTCCTCGATCCACTCCTTTTTCGAATATTTTTTCTAGTTACACTCGTTCGGCTTTCCCCTAGTTGAGTCCAGAACATTTCCCTGGTTTAACCGTCTAGAACCGCGCTGGACTTGTCCAGTTTTGAACTAAGTTGCTTAACTAACCCCTTAACCCGTTCTAGCAATACCCAGGCGTTCCGTTTCAACCACGTATCTGACATTTTCAACCAGAATAGACAAATGAAAATTCTTTACAGTACAATTTTAATATTTAAACCTCGTAAGCTATGGTTCAGACATGGTTCAGATCAGATAGTGTCTCCTTGAATAAAAAGACTTACAATAAACAATGATATTTGGTCCAGAGAATACACTTGAGAATGTGTTTATTTTTCCCCCCGATACTTCTCAAAGCATCTCGGACTTCTCAAAACCGGGTGTCCTTAAAGAACCCGAGGAAATCTCCTTCAAACAAACGGCGGTGTTTGGTCGGATCAGACAGCGTCTCCTTGTCGAATTCCTTACAACAAAGGCAGAGAGTGTCTCATGGTCAATCTTCTCAGAAATTCTTTACAGTCTTGAGCAGTCCGAGTCTACGTGTCTGAAATAAAGTCCATAACCGTTCGTAAAACCATAGTATTTAGCCCACTACTTTGCTAATTCTTCAGAACAAATGTCCAGTGTCCAGATCAGACAGCATCTCCTTGTCTAAATCTTTAAAAGAAATAAACAGTGCTTGTTCCTGAGAATATTTCTCATGATAACACTTTTTTTTTCCCTCTTCTCATGACTAACGTTCGGTCCAGAAAGAATCTGATCTAACAAACGATGCCGTTCGGTCCAGAAAGTCTACCTCTTTGACACAGGACCCGACCTGCAGTTCTCACACTTCGGATCCGGGGTCCGGTCCAGAATAAACGTCGTGTTTAAGCTCACAGAGTATCGTCTGATCGGACTACTGAAAGCTGGCGTTTATCAAAGCATACCTCTTGGTTTATCTAAGCAAAAGTGGATTTAAGTCTAGGGAGTACCTACAAGTCAGACGTCTTTTGATCTGATGTTCAGTCGAGAGTCTTGTTTCCCTGTGTCCAATCCAGAGAGCATCTCCTTGTCTGACTGAAGAAAAACGGCGAGCATTCCACTGCGAGTCCAAATAAGTGAAACCAACTAAAAAAAAACAACGTTCAGTCTTAATCCAATCAAAAGCGACTGTTCCGATGAAAGCACACTTCCTGATCTGAACTCTGTACATATGTGATATAATCTGTAAAAAGGAAGTAGCAGATTTTACTGGACGCAGTAGAAAGCCCCTGTTCAGCACTCCCACAGAAGACCGGGGGAAGTCTGTAGCACGTTTGTAATATTCCAGAGAAACAGCAGAACCTCTCAAAGTCCACCCTGGTGTCCAGATCAAAGAGTTCTAATCTAACGAACGAACTCTCACATTTCTCTTAGTGGAACTCCTCGACCTACGTCAGCACAAATCTCCTCTCTAATGTGTGTGTTTTTTGGTTTACGCACAGTGACGGCGAGTACAGTGTCGTGCCTGTGACTTCACTGCAGTTTCCTCTGTTCTGTCGGTGACTTCACTGCAAACTTCCTCTGTTTGAGAAAAGCGATAACTACAAGATACTCAACGAGCGCTCAAAGAGGAACTCGAAAGAGACCGGGGAGATTTCCGAATCGGTTTTGCTTCGAGGGGAAACGTGTCACGGTGAATCACCGCGGCGAATTTCGGGTTTTCTCGGGAGTTCGTCGACCAAGAAACCCGGTAAAGCGACCCGGCATTAGCCCGTACTCTGCTGGGGTCAATCTGCATTTAATTACTGCTTCACTGCCAGATCAATCGAATGTGCGGGTGTCTCTGAAGGACTGAGCGACTCCGAGTCGGATTCGCCGAGGTGCCGATATTCTAACGAGAAAACCCAAGCACGCAGAGAGGGAAAAATACATTCCAACCACAAAAAGCCCCTACACATGTTGACGGATTTGGTGGCATTTTTTTTTTTAGTAAGAAAACAGCAAGTCTGGTGGAAGAGTTCCTCCGTTTTTTAGGGACCATGAGACCACAACCCCGCCCACTTGGTTTCTACTGGCTCAGAAGCCCGAGGCTTGTCAATCCACAGGTCGGATTTGATAAGAGATTACGTCGGAAGCCAAAATAAGCGCTGCCAAAACTCTTTCATATGACTCCAGACTAAACTGTACAATATGGCATCTCTGGATTCTTTGAATCTGCGTCAAACGTTTTCAACTTTTGAGCTGCGTCAAAGTTCTCTATTGCGGTCCAAGATCCGAGATCTCCCAGAGAGCGAGAGTTGGGGCCTTGAGCAAGAACGTATCAGCGTTGTGCTTGGCCTCTATCCTCTTTCGCTTGTAACTTGTCTTGGATGAGGTCGTCTGCCAAAAAAGAATAAACTGTAAAAAATGCTGCTGAGGACGCACAGTGGCATGTCGGGTTTGGGAACGGACGTCCGGATTCTTCAGCGCATTCCTCCGCGTCCGTTTCGCCTCCGTTTGCTCTTTAAGGAGAGTGAGAGAGGAAGGAAGGAAAGAACGAGCGATTCCATCTGCAGCTGGGGCTCTTTTGAGGTCAAACGGTGTGAAGCAGCTTAAAGTGACTAACCACAGGCAAACAGCGTTTGTGCTTAAGATTCACCGCTTTGTTGAAGGTTAGCGGTTTCCGGAATGCTGCACATTTTTGGCTATCGGCCAATCAGTTCAATCAAGCACACTGTGCAGGAAAATAAACATGAAGCCTGTATCTCCCACCTAAAAAAGGCCTTCCGACCGTATTCAGGAAAAAACACGTAGTTAGGGTTACTTAGGAGTTACTTAAGTGTTCACGGAAGAGGTGGGTCTTTAGCCGTTTTTTTGGAGATAGTGACAGATTCTGCTGTCCGGGTTGAGGTTGGAACTTCATTCCATCACTGAGGGACATTCAGTGTGAAGGTTCTGGAAAGGGACCTCATGCCTCGCTGAGTAGGCACTACCAGGCACCACAAGCTACCCTATTACACCATATACTACCATGTTACACAATGCACTACCCTATTACACCACATGCTACCCTATTACACCATGTACTACCATGTTACACAATGCACTACCCTATTACACCATGTACTACCATGTTACACATTGCACTACCCTATTACACCACACGCTACCCTATTACACAATGCACTACCCTATTACACCACACGCTACCCTATTACACCATATACTACCATGCTACACAATGCACTACCCTATTACATCACATGCTACCCTATTACACCATGTACTACCATGTTATACAATGCACTACGCTATTACACCATGTACTACCATGTTACACATTGCACTACCCTATTACACATTGCACTACCCTATTACACCACACGCTAGCCTATTACACCATGCACTACCCTATTACACATTGCACTACCCTATTACACCACACGCTAGCCTATTACACCATGTACTACAATGTTACACATTGCACTACCCTATTACACCACACGCTAGCCTATTACACCATGTACTACCATGTTACACATTGCACTACCCTATTACACCACACGCTACCCTATTACACAATGCACTACCCTATTACACCACACGCTACCCTATTACACCATATACTACCATGCTACACAATGCACTACCCTATTACATCACATGCTACCCTATTACACCATGTACTACCATGTTATACAATGCACTACGCTATTACACCATGTACTACCATGTTACACAATGGACTACCCTATTACACCACAAGCTACCCTATTACACCATATACTACCATGTTACACAATGCACTACCCTATTACACCACACGCTACCCTATTACACCATGTACTACCATGTTACACAATGCACTACCCTATTACACCACACGCTACCCTATTACACCATATACTACCATGCTACACAATGCACTACCCTATTACATCACATGCTACCCTATTACACCATGTACTACCATGTTATACAATGCACTACGCTATTACACCATGTACTACCATGTTACACAATGCACTACCCTATTACACCACAAGCTACCCTATTACACCATATACTACCATGTTATACAATGCACTACGCTATTACACCATGTACTACCATGTTACACAATGCACTACCCTATTACACCACATGCTACCCTATTACACCATGTACTACCATGTTACACAATGCACTACCCTATTACACCATGTACTACCATGTTACACAATGCACTACCCTATTACACCATATACTACCATGTTACACAATGCACTACCCTATTACACCACATGCTACCCTATTACACCATGTACTACCATGTTACACAATGCACTACCCTATTACACCATATACTACCATGTTACACAATGCACTACCCTATTACACCATGTACTACCATGTTACACAATGCACTACCCTATTACACCATATACTACCATGTTACACAATGCACTACCCTATTACACCACACGCTACCCTATTACACCATATACTACCATGTTACACAATGCACTACCCTATTACACCACACGCTACCCTATTACACCATATACTACCATGTTACATAATGCACTACCCTATTACACCACATAGCTACCCTATTACACCATGTACTACCATGTTACACAATGCACTACCCTATTACACCATATACTACCATGTTACACAATGCACTACCCTATTACACCACACGCTACCCTATTACACCATATACTACCATGTTACACAATGCACTACTCTTTTACACCACATGCTACCCTATTACACCATGTACTACCATGTTACACAATGCACTACCCTATTACACCATATACTACCATGTTACACAATGCACTACCCTATTACACCATATACTACCATGTTACACAATGTACTACCCTGTCACACCGTGCACTACCCGCTTAAACCATACACCACCCTCTTACACCATACACTACCATGTTACACTACACACTACCCTCTCAGACCATATACTCTTATGTTGTGCACAAAAGAACCAGCACCACTATACTCTATTTTCAGTGCTACACTCTTTTCACTCCGTGCTCGTTTGGTTTTTTTTTAACACTCCATCGCACACAATGGAGGCTTGTCCCAAACCCTCGTGCACACGTTTTTACACATGTGCACATTTTAGAGCAATTTCGGAAGGAAGTGTGGTGTGCGTCCTGGCGGTGGTTGCCAAAAGAACCAACACACCCTCAGGTGAAATTCAAGGAGGGGACGTGGACAGGCTGGCAGGAACAGAAAGCGCTTGTATTCAGTGTATCCACCTGCAACGCAAAAGACCAACCACGTCAACACACACCGCAGTTCTACTTCTGAGTGGCAGGTGCAGTCTGAAGGTACCGCTTGACTGAATTTGTGTTTGGAGGTCAAATCTCACTGGTTCTTGTCAGTCAACACACACACACACACACACAGAGTGCGTTTGCCAGATTTAGCAACTAGAATGATTAAGCCTGAGGGTGATTTCCTGGAAAATTACAGGGGAGATCATTCTCAAAAGCCCACACTTCTCCTCTCCATGCTGATCGCCTGATCTTCCTAAAGCACTCCCTCCCCAACACACACACACCCCTTCACCACTTGTGCCAGGCCTGCCAGTGATTTCCCGGTACTGGCTGGTATGCTCTGGCAACACCGCTGCCATCTGGTGCTCTCACTGGGACGATATCAGAATTGATCGGGCTGTAAAATGACCCTCCTGCCTCCTTCACGCTCCCTCAACACTACTCCCCCTTAACCACTCTGACCTTTCACACACTCCTCAATGTCCAGCGTGTGTCATGTTTCAGGGTCCTGGCATATCCACTCTCCGAAACAGGAGGTCAGAAGGTTAAAGGTCAAAGAGTCCACTGGAAGCGTTCTGGCTCCTCCTCTCATTCTCACCGACATCGGACTTGTGTCTTCTGTTACGAACCATGACGACGACGTATAAATCCGCCGATATAACAATAACGTAAAACGCAGCACACTTTGGGTCAGACCACCCGGCGGAGCAAAAGTATAGGCGACCCGTCAGACTGCTGCGTTTTCCTTCTGTGTCGGCGGATTGGCCGTGCCGTTCCAATACTTTCTCGAGGGGACAGTGTGTTAAAATGCAGAGCGGTAAACGTAGGATTTTCCGAATCCGTCTCACGCTCGCTACCTTTTTACGAATTCACTTACGGTTCGTCTCGACACGTCACGTTTCGCTCGCTTCTTATACACGATATGTTTTCACGGATAGAAATAAAAGTTGTTCGAGTTGGTAGTTATTTAAAAGAAAACACGCCCTTATTACGTGCATGCGTACTCCAAAGTGGCGTCCTATCATCAGGAGGTTGCGCGTTCGGATCCCGACAACGCCACGTCTAGTCTATGAAGTATTAAGACTGCGCTCTGTAAGCGGGAGGGACGGCACACGCTTCTCTCTCTCTCTCTCTCTCACTCTCTCTCTCTCCTGTCAATCAGAACGGCGCTATCCAATCTCGCGTATGCGGAAGAGTGCTATTTTCAAACTGATGACATTTCAAAAGATGCACACCTTCCACGTTTTACGACTAGGCCTGCTAATTCTAGTGTACTCACTCACGCTCACACACACACACACACACACACACACACACACACACACACACACGCACACACACAAATAGTAGCTCTACCTTTATGTTTAAGGCCCTGACAGGGCAGGAAGACAGTAAAATGAGAATCAGATGAAAGAAGCTGTGTGTGTGTTGTGGCAGTGAAGGACACGTGTGTGTGTGTGTTAATAAGAGTCAATGTTTAACCAGGGCGTAGAGCAGCAGTAAATGCCGGGCAGGCTCAGCAGGAAGGACGGTCAGAAACCTTCCACCCGTCACCTCCTTTATGAATGAAGCTTTTTCCTCTTGGCTTTCGAATATGAACGATGGCTTTGTCGCTAAATCGAAGATTAAAAATGGAAATCGGCGACGGGTTTTATTCAAGGGGGAGAAACTCGTACCACTTCAAGTTGCGTCACGAATGATGAAATAAGTAACGCAATGAATAAAGAAATAAAAAGCCGCAGCAAAAATCACGCTAGAGGGACGTCTCGGCTAGCTTTGGGTGTTGGAAGCGTCTATAGATGAAGACGTGAGAGCGCCGGACGGACGAAAGGGCCGCTGCGTCGCTCTCAATGAGTAAAAGTAAGCGCACCCCACTGGCACCACTATTGGCACGGCGTTGCGGGTAAAACTCCGAACGGAATCGGATCATTAAACGAATCTCGGCTGCCGCTGAGGAGCACGGCGTCCGATATGAAGATGGATATGGTGGATTTTTAAACCTGTAGAGGGTGCTCTGATGAGGATAAAGATAGAGCGCTCGGGATGGCGTGTGATCCCGAGGCCTGGCAGCGGTCGTTTGGTCCTGGCACGAGCACGAGCGTAATGATTCATCCGGACAGGAGATGCAGTGATGGCTCCGTTCCCTGCTTCACTTCTGTTTCCTTCTCCCAGGAGACCGGGGCTGAGTAAAACGGCCGGAAATGCCTCCACTCTGCCAACCTTGGGCCTCTGGAGCAGATGTGTGTGTGTGTGTGTGTAAAGGTGGGACTAAGCAGACTCCACTTTTTTTCCATTAACGTTTCATTACTGGCTTGGTTTCGCTCCTGACGCCGCTTTTCCCACTCAAGTCGTGTGTTGTTGTTTTTTTTTTTATTTGCTTTTTTTTTTTCTTCCCTGGAACTCGTTTTCCAATTAAACGTTGGCTCGGCTCCAGAGCTTCTGGTTCAAGTGTTACGTCGCAACGGTGGAACAGAAAGGGCGTGTGCGCACGAGGGGGAAAAAAATCATTCCTGACACATAGACGCAACTCGGGAATCGGTTTACTTCACTCGACGCTAAGCTTAAAAACGTCAATCCGGGCGAGAATTCCGAACAGAAATTTGCCCTACGGCGTGTTCGCCGTCCGCTTTGTGCAAGATGTCTTTCCCATGATGCCCTGCTCATCATGCTAACAGCTGCAGCGGGTGTGGCGCCCCGGTGCCATCGTAACGCCTTCAAGATGCAGAGAAAAAAACGTCTAGCGGGGAAAAAAGGGGGGTTTTGTATTTCCTCAAAAACATGGAAAAGCCAGAATGACTAACGGAGGCCTTCCAGAGCTAAAATAAGACACTGGGGGGAGGGGGGGAGAGAAACGGATGAGGCTAAGAAGTCTAGTGTCATCGTTGCAAATGAACGTGTGTGTGTGTGTGTGTGTGTGTGTGAAAAGCTCGATAGAAACAGTTCAGTGGTCCCTGCAAGGTTGCGAGGTCAAATCCCAGGACAGGCAAAGACCATCTGCCGGGTCTTTGAGCAAGACTTTTAACCTCTATCTGCACGGGTCGTGTCTCGGGTACGACTCGGTGAGTTCGGTGCGTGTGATCGAAGTACGTCACACGATGGGCTCGAATCAAACGTCAAATCAGCAGTGCGTATCGACATACTGCCTGACGGGCGCCAATATTTATTCCTCGCTATTCCGCACGTTACCGGACGCAACGTCCGAGGCTGAGGATCTCACCAGGAAGGTGACTGGAACGAAGTGAAAGAACGGAATAAAGGTGAACGTTCTCACACACACACACATACACACACACGTCACCAAATCTCAGAGGACCGGTGTGTATTTAGAGGGACACACACACACATGTGTGCTTGGCTGTGGTCACCCCTGGCAGACGCAAAAACTGTTAATAGCCCCAGCAGAGGACGGACACACACACACACACACACACACACACACACACCCATCTGTGGGGTCTGACCACCTGTTAGAGTGTGTGAGCGGTGTTGGGTCGGCTGCACTGGGGGAGGTCTCTGTGTAAATACACGAAAAGGAGGTTTCCGGAGAGGGCTTTCCCAGATTTCTGCCGAACGCCACTACCGGCCCCATGACTCTCCTCACACACACACACACACACGCACACACACACACACACCGACTCCCTTAAATCATTAGATCAGGATAGAACTAGTCCGAGTTTTTCACCGAACCGTCTCTCGTCCAGCTCTGATATTTCCAGGTGTTAAAAAACGCCGGAGGCTACGATCCGCTGATCGAGACGTCACAGAGCGTTGTGTAAGAGATAACGAGAGCGGGTTTCTGGGAGGTGCGCCGCTCCGGGGTCAATAGTCCAGCCGGATCAGGACTATTGACTGGCTTTAGGAGGAAGCGTGCGTTTGCTGATGCAGCCAAGATATCGATTATCCGGAATTCCTGCAGCTGCCGTGAATAAACCATGAGTCGTGACTACACGCCGGGACTGAACTGATCTCTAACGATACTAATAATAAGAACGGCATAATAACGTACTGGTTTAATAGTGCCTATCGCCGACTAAATCTAACGCTGGGTTATTTCACTTTTAACGTTCCGCACATCTGTTTTAAAACCGTTTGGAGTGACGTCACGGCGCTTCCTGCCTCGCAGCCTCCGGGGGGGGGAGGCTTGAACCCCGACAGCACCGAGGCGTATCACGTCGCGCGGCATGCATGATGGATACAGAAGGAAACGCGGAGGGAGAGAATGATGAATGGATGATGTAAGGACTGAACGAGGCGTCAGGAAACGGCCTAAAAGCTCCTGGGGCTGTTGCTTATTGATTAGGTTTAGGATTCAGTGAAGCAAAGACTCGGTGTGTGTGTGTGTGTGTGCGTGTGTGTACGCTCGTGCGTGTGTTTGCTCATACACACAAGCCGCTCAGTGAGTCAGAGAGCAAAGACATGTTCGTGTCTGTCTCTGCAAACTCTCGCAGGGATAAAAACCCGCATCGTCACACTGATTACACACACGACAGTCGGATTTGAGATTTGAGCTTTGCTTTGGAGCGCGCGCCTAAGCGTGTGCGCACGCACGCACACGCACACGCACACGCACACACACACACGCACACACACAGAGGTCATCCTTTTTGGGCCATGAGGCATGCTGACTTTGTAGAACTGAGCTGTAAGTGCCTGGTAGTTCCACACACGGATCTGTGTGTGTGTGTGTGTGTGGTGTGTGTGTGTGTGTGTGTGTGTGTGACTTTATTTCAAGCACTCAGAGCCTGCTGTACTGATAATCGCAAAATTTGCGCTTGTGACAAAAAAATAATTCCTCCCTTAGTGTCTTGCTGGGAAGAAGGCTGCACTGTCTGTCTGTCTGTCCGTCTGTCTGTCTGTCTGTCCGTCTCAAAGCCCAGTAACACGATCCTATCATTCTGTTCATAACCCTGGGTAACTTTAGAGAAAGAAAAAAAAAAAGACAGAAATGTGACTCATTTGTAAATACGATGATAAAAGTGTATCTGTACACGCCTAACGCCTGAGGAATCTAATTATCCCTCACACACACACACACACACACGCACGTCTCTCTCTGCCTCCTTTGTTTCTGTCCCTCTTTAATAGTCTTTTACATACAGCACACCGTCTCACACACACACACACACACACACACACACTCTCCTAATGTAGCAGTGCCGTGTGTCAACAATGGCCCTTTACATAGACTATATGGGAACAATACGATGACCTTAGATGTCAGATGACCACTCTTGGAGAGTGTGTGTGTGTGTGTGTGTGTGTGTGTGTGGAGACTGAGTAACAGCCAGGAAGTAAACACACCCAGGCCCGGGCTTGATAAGTAAGCATGTCAAAAGTCTTTGCTGAAATGACATGGGGACACAAACCGATGATGATGTAATGCGTTCGACCGACACGGCAGATCCACCGGTGCCAGTTTTCCAGCAGTTACACAACCCGATCACACACACACACACACACACACACACTCACACTCAGGATTTCAAGATGACACCTGACTGACTCACCGATCATCCTGTTCAAAAGTTTACGCCCCCCTCCCCCGACCCCACCCGGCTCTCGACGCCTGCGCCTTTTCTAACGGCTGCGTACGAGTCCCCCGGGGTTGAAATGGACGGCTCTCGGCGTCATATGTCCGCCGCTGGGAAGGGCTCGGATGTGAACGCTAGTACATCACAGTGGGTTCTTCAGCTGCTCGGGACAAATGACGGACTCGCGGACAACTATCGCAAAGAATAAAGACGTCGGTTAGAACGTGTCTTAGATTCTCTGGATGCATTGGGCTGCGCAACCGTCAGAGCTGCTGCTACAGGAAATTAATCAACACCCTCTGACCAATCAGATTCGAGCGCTCAACCCTTCAAAGAGAGCAGAACAGAAGTTCTTAAAACCTGTTATCACTCAAGTTATTTTAAGACGTTTACTAACCGCCCTATGTTACTCTCTGCCGTGTAAACACACCGCGGTATTAACTCCCGTAACCATGGCGAACAACACGCCCACCCAAATCCGCCGCCAACCAATCAGGCGGCTGCACCTCTGCCCTGGAGGCTGGGATTACAGCTTTGTTTCGTGTTTCTTTTTGTCACTCGACACATGTGCCGTGCGACACTACCAGCCCGGCTGGTCCTGCGAGACTCAAACTGACTAGCGGCACTGGCATGCTAACATGCGTTCGCGGAGTGTTTGGTCGCTACGGCAACGAGTCCAGATGGGATCAGGTGGAGGAAAACGCACGGAGGGATACCGTCAGGGAATCCGACGAGAAGCTGGACGATGTCATCAAACCCGCCGATCCGTATCCGCGTTTCGAACGCGCGTTATCTTCTACACGGCAGCGCGCTTACAGATAACCTTACTACAAGACCGTAAAAAACGTCCATTTCGACGTCGTGGGGACTTCGTTCGGACGTCTTGACCGTGGGCGTATAGACCGCTGCGACACGATTCATAAACATCAAAGAAATTAGACATTTGTGACAAATACCGTCAAAAGGAATAGAGTCTGATGTCCAGGGAGTGACTTATGGAGTGATGGGAACCACGTGATGCATATAATACTCAGAAAAATGACTGATATCGGCGGTAATATATCGCCAAATATCGATATTATACCGATATCCACTCCGGACTGTTTAGAAACCGGTCTGATGTGTGCACGTACCGGCGCGCGGCGGCGCGTGCGCTCCTCCTTGTTGCGCAACTCGAACGACTCTTCCTCCTCCTCTTCCTCCTCCTCTTCCTCTCTCCCTCCATGCTCGCGCCCCAGCAGACGGAAGCCTCGCGTGCAGCACAGCCACCAGCAAACTCCCCGCAGAGGCATTCAAAAAAAAAAAATTATTAAAAAAAAAAAAAATCCGCGCACGAGCCCCCTCGAGTTTGTTTGGGTCAGGGTTTTTGGTTTTTTTTTTAACCGCGGCACCTGCGCGCAAAATGGCAGCGCGCGCACATCCGCCCGGCGCGCGCTCCCGTTGCCGTGGAAACCACGCACTGGAAAGCCGAGTCTGTCGAAGTTACAATCCGAAAGTGCGTTTTGTGTCCGACATCATGTCGGAGAAATGTCCGACCACTGTCAAATAACTTTAATACACTTTAATATATATAAAACAACTACTACTAATAATAATAACAAAGAAAAGAAATATACCGAAAATCTCCGAAGTTTCTCCGAAAACGTCAGTTGTCAGTCTCGCGCGAAAAGGAAAGTCTTTTTTTAAACGGCTTGTTTGACGTATAAAGTGCAAGAACGCCAGTTCTCCTGTCCCGCGGTGACAGAACTCGGCTCTGCCTCTTCACCGTCCCGCATCCAGACTGCTGAAAGTTCAGCCTGCAGGAGCGTGTTGGAGAAAGGAGGCGTGGCCTCTTGAGCCCACGTGCCGTTTCTTAGAATATGATTGGTCGACCCGGCGCACGCCTACAGAATAACCCCGCCTTTTTGTGCGTTACGTCACAGCCTGGTTTTGGCAACAGGCCCGAGCATGTCACTCCAGTTATTTAATACAGCAATGCACTCATTTATTCGTAAACATACATATATATATATAATATATATATATATATATATATATATATATATATATATATATATATATATATATATATGTTAGTCCTGGATTTTCCGCCCTCAAAACCCAAACCTGTCACACAACACACTTTGTAGACCGACAGTTTGGTGATGCTTGTTCTTAAATTAGTGAGCTCTAGATTAAACGCATTGGATTCAATCCATCCATCAATCCATCCATCTTCTTCCACTTACTCGTTTTCAGGATCACGGGGTCACCTGGAGCCTAGGGAGCATCGGGCGTACAACCTGGAGAGGGTGCCAGTCCATCGCAGGGCACAATCACATACACACTCACACACTCGTTCATACACTATGGACACAGCACTTCCATCCATCCATCCATCTATCTATCCCACTTATCTGTGTCGAGAGGGTCAAGGAAAAGCCTGGAGCCTATCCCAGGGAACTCGGGGCAACAAGGCGGGGGGACACCCTGGACGGGGTGCCAACGAATGACAGGGCACAATCGTACACGCATTCACACACTACGGACGATTTAGAGATGTCGATCAGATCAGCGTCTTTGCACCAGGGAGAACCCGGAGGAAACCCTCGAAGCATGAGGAGAACACGCAAACTGTGCGAACACAGGCCGGAGGCAAGATTCAAACCCCCAATCCCGGAGGTGTGCGGCAAACGTGTTTTTTTTTATAGCAGTTTTACATAGTAATTTAATATTCATATCCACCACTGTAGCATAATAAAGAAATAGAGACATACTAAAATCATAGAACTTCTGTCTATACGTCATCGACCCTTTGGGTCGGGGGTTCGATTTCCAGCGAGTTTGCGTGTTCTCTCCGGGTACTCCGGTTTCCTCCCCCAGTCCAAACACATGCATGGTAGGCTGATTGGCGTGTCTAAAGTGTCTGTAGTATATGAATGGGTGTGTGAGTGTGTATATGAGTGTGCCCTTCGATGGATTGACACCCCGTCCAGGGTGTACCCCGCCTCGTGCCCGATGCTCCCTGGGATAGACTCCAGGTTCCCCGCGACCCTGTAGGATAAGCGGTCTAGAAAATGGATGGATGGATAGATGAGATCTCAGAGAAGGATATACCAAACAGAATAATCTATACTAGAGTGAGACATAAGGATGGTTTAAGCCCATTCATGGGAAAGTGTCCGACTTTAGGCCCCTGCAGTCCTTTTCCTCTTCCAGCTGTGATGTCATTGTTTGAGATGGAGCGTTGTGGAATGCAGCAGTGAAAAGTAGGTAAAGAAAAGTTCGCTTATTTATTTGTGTAGTGCCAACAGGGGGAATCTGGAGCCTGTGTGTGTACTGACGAGAGAGTGTTAAGGCTTGGGTGAGGAAGCAAATGATGAAAGACAGAGAGAGAGAGAGAGAGGGGGGAGAGAGAGAGGTGTTAATATGGCCTCCTGAAACACATTTTGTGCCTAAATGGAAAGCAGATGGACTTCCAGGAAGGAAAAAAAGTCAAAGACAAAGGGGGAGGGAGAGGAATAAAAGGGTTTGATCCCACAAAAATCTCTTTTTCTTCCACTTCTTTAATTCTTATCACTATTCCATCTCACACAGGAACAAAAGGAGCCTCATGAACCAGTAGATTCTTAGAAGACCATAATAGAACTAAGTTTTTTTCTCCATCAGATCAATAAACCCAAGATTACACACACACACACACACACACACACACACACACACACACACACAGACACTCGATCGCTTTTCCCATTCTCTCTCCTTCTCTCGTCACTTCATTTCCTCTTGTTTGTTCAGCTCTGCTCTGTACGCTCCTCATCCACAACACTTTTGAGACTTAGAGGGAAAAATCGACCCTGAACGACTTGCATATTACTATTTATAAACAACACGTGGTCTTCAATTGTGTAAAAGATTTCTTTTGGAATGGATTTTTCGAGATCATTTTTTTTCTTATCATTCACGGACATGTCGCTCCGTTTTCCTGCATAACCCACAATGCCATTGGACTGCTTGCTGATAGCGGTGCCAGCAGGCAGCCCTCGCTTTCTCTCCACCTAAAGAGACTTAAAGATGCAGCAGAGCTTTAGTCTTTAAGTCTTTAAGTCAGCCATATTGCATTCTGGGATTCTGAGTCCGGCGTTTACAGCAACTTACACCAACTAGTTCAACAAACAGACTTGATATAAACCCATAATGAACTTTCTTTAACTCTCACACTATCCGTCGTTACCCAGATGATGCCGGGTTCCCTTCTGAGTCCGGATCCTCTCAAGGTTTCTTCCTCGTATCATCTCAGGGAGTTTTTCCCCTCACCACCGTCACCACCGTCTCACTCAATACGGAGAAATTCACACGCTTCAAATCCGTATCCTGTGTTTATAGGTTTCTTTAAAGCTGCTTTGAGACGACGTCCATCGTCAAAAGCGCTCTACAAATCGAATTGAATCGAATTCGAACTTCTCCACTATTTCTCGTTACTACGCCGATGAACGGCGCTGGAAAATGGCGAGTGACAAAAGCAGCACTTAGTCTCTTGAGTTTAGGAGAAACCTAAATGAGAAACCTGGCCATCACTTACACCATGTGTGCGATCGGTGAAACGTTTCCTTCTATCAGACGCCATTGTAACCGCGCTAGCAACAAGTTCTCACAGGAATAACGACAATACGGCCAACCCGCAAATTAGCACCAGAATATCTGAAATCTTCAGAAATATTTCAATATAAACATGTTTAATTAACGTGTTTCAGGCCGGACTTCTCCTTTAAACTCTCTCTCTCTCTCTCTCTCTCTCTCTCTCTCTCTCTCTCCTCTTGCTTTCTCTCCTCCTACAAGAACAGATGTTTTATTTTTAGAACATCCCACTCTCTCTCTCTCTCTCACTGTTCCTCTCTCTGTATCTCCTTCTCTCCTTTCATCACTCCCTCTCCTGCCGTCCCAGCCCACGCCGTTTTTGAAAAAGGGAATTTTTTGACTTCTATATAAGGCTTCTAAGAGAGCGGAGTTTCCAGAAGGAAAGCGACTGTCATTATCCTGCCCATCGCTTTTGGCGCTGAGGAGGCTGAGAGGTGAAGCAGAGGTCTCATACGACTCCATGCAGCGTGATGGTGCACAGCCCAACGTCGCTGCCCTGAGAGCCGAAGGTGAAAAGAGCGGGAGGACGGACCGATCGTGCGATGTTAAAGAAATACTCCGTCGGGTTTCGACTTTATCTGTAGGCAAAAAAAACAAAAAAACAAAAAAAAAAAAAACCCACATATTTACTCCAAACTCTATATATTTCTATTAGAAGTCTAAGGGCAGATGTTCAAATCGGTCAATAAATGTTTAAAATAACCCATTTCAACCCATCTGAGGCGTTAGCATGAGAAAAGTTGAGACTGTGAGAGAAATGATTGCTAAAGATGTTCTTCTATAGGTTTACACCGAGCTCTACGCTTCCACGCACCATCACTGATTAAGAACTTCAATGGCGAACACCTACGACCAAAGTGATCCAAGTTGCCTATAAATATAAAGGTTTTGCATAGATCTTTGTTTACACAGCAGTACAATTCTAACCAGCAAGCACAAGTTAGTCAGCAAGCACAAGTTAGCAGCGAGTTAGCTCGCTGCTAATATAAAACCTTTGTTATTGATGATATTTTACTCAGGGTTAGGGTTAGGGCAACACCTAGTCACGATTCTTAACTCATAACGTGTTCAGTGCAGACAACAGCGACAAGATCAGGTTCTTTAAGACAAATTAGGGCGGTTTTGTCCTCTCCTGCCCTGCCTTCGTGCTGTTTTTCATCCTTCTTATTGGTCTTCCTCTTACATTTCTGTGAGATTCTGTTTTTTGTGCTTTATTTTGTACGTGAATTGCGAAATCGCACAAAATTGTTTCGCACGGCCCTCTGGGTACGACTAGATCTCCCCGTGTCCGGCAGTTTCAATCAGGACGTACGCTACCATCGTGCACTCAAGTCCTCCTGAGAAGTTGTATTTACGAGTCGGGAAGTCGTCATTAAGACGTCAGGTGAGTTCGGGTCACTTCGGTTGGACCAAGATGGCGGAGTACCTTCTCTTAATTAACTACAAAAAAATACACAGAAAGGGTTTTTTTTTTCTTACTCTACTTTTAGAAAATGAAGAACAAGGAATGTACATCAGGTGTGTTTATTATAATTTTTTTTTTTTTACAAATTTTTTTAGTTTTAAATGTTTTTGACCAATTTATGAAGCTGCTGTAAACATGATCAGGATCTATTATATCGTAATCGTACAATTTCTATCGTATTACGGAAAAGAAAATCCAGAGTTTCCCCGCTCGTAATTACGACTTTGTGGTGGCGTTAATGTGCATTCAGCTCGTAAATATGATGTTTCCAACATGACCAACAAAACAAAACAATTTCTTTTCTGATTTTAACTCCAATTTCGAATCTGGAAAGTTTCAAAACTTCATATTCTTAATGTGTTTCTGGTAAATAGGTCTCTCTCTCTCCATGGAAGTAGATTAGATCCTGGTCCTGTAAGACATCCTGAAAATAACTGCCCAGGATCCTTGCCAAAATGGCCGCCATGTGGACAGAGTTTAGTTACACACACTCGCACACACACTTCACCAGTGACTTGGTTGTGGTAAGTGGCAGAAATTTTGGCCCATGTGGCTAGAACAGTGTGTCCTTCCAGCCTCATAATCCTAATTTTGTTTTGAATTCCAAGGAAGGTTGGAATTAAGGTTGGAAGAAGGATCCTTTAACGCAAATTAGAGAGACATGTCCAGGTATTGTCCTCTCCTGACCTGCCTTCATGCTGTTTTTCATCCATCTTGTTGGTCTTCTCTCGCATTTCTGACCTTAAGAAGCACCGCACACTGAATGACCTCATAAACCCGTACGTTATTCACAGTAGAACATAGAAAACATATATGTTTAAAATGAGTAAATGTAGCGTTTTAAGGAAAAAATAAGATACTTCGATGGACGCCAAAAAAAAAAAAAAGTTGCGACGGTGACAGCAGAAGGCTGGAAAAGTAAGTGTTAGTAAAAAGAAACAGCTGCAGGTTAATTGGGAACAGGACAGTAACGAGGATCGTAGAGAGGCGGAGTCTTTCAGAAGTAAAGATGGGAAGAGGTTCACCAATCTGCGAAAAGCTGCGTCTACAAACTGTGGAACGATTTCAGAGTAATGTTCCTCAACGTAAAATTGCGAACACTATGAATATCTCGTCATCTACAGGACATCATATCATCAAAAGATTCTGAGAATGTAAAGAAATCTCTGTGTGTAAGGGACGAGGGTGGAGATCAATACTGCATGCCCGTGATCTTCGGGCCCTCAGGCGTTAAAAACAGGCCTGATTCTGGAATGGAAATCACTGCATGGGATCAGAAACACCTCCAGAACTCATTGTCTGTGAACACAGTTCCCCGTACCCTCCACAAACACTGGTTAAAGCTCTACCATGCAAAGAAGAAGCCGTATGTGAACATGATCCAGAAACGCCGCCGTCTTCTCTGGGCCAAAGCTCATTTCAAATGGACCGAGGCAAAGTGGAAAACTGATCAGACGAATCGACATCTGAATTTTTTTATGGAAACCATGGACGCAGCGTTCTCTAAACTAAAGAGGACTAAAGAGGAGAGGGACCTTCTGTCTTTTTTATCAGGCTTTGTACCATAATTGTACAATGCTATAATATTTTGTACAGGCTATTAGCGTTCAACAAATTTACCATCAACTACAGACGTTGCATCCATTGATTCCAACGTGTTTTCTTACTGACACGCCCCCCCAACTCGGAAACTGTGGGCTCAAAGAAAATCCAGAGGTTCCCCGCTCGTAATGACGACTTTGTGGTGGCGTTAATGTGCGTACACCTCGTAAATACGATCCTTCCGACATCATATTGCCGATGTGTTTCTAGTAAACGGGTCTCTCTCTTTCTCTCTCTCTCTCCATGGAAGTAGATTGGAGCCTGGTCCTGTAAGACTCCCTGAAAATAACTGGCCAGGATCCTCGCCAAAATGGCCGCCATGTGGACAGAGTTTACTCGACGGACACACAAATGACTTCACCAGTGACTTGGTTGTGGTAAGTGGCAGAAAGTTTGGCCCATGTGGCCAGAACAGTGTGTCCTTCCAGCCTCATAATCCTAACTTTGTTAAGAAATCCAAGGAAGCGAACATTTATCAAATTTATGGGGAACCTTATGTTACGATGTGCAGCGGCGTCAGATTACCGAGCACAATCTGTCCTCTGGGTACAGCCAGATCTCCCTGTGTCTGTCCATTTCAATCAGGATGTACTCTACCAGCGTGTTCCCCTCACAATCTGTGCTACTGAATGTTTTATCAGTTCCCTAAATTTTACCTGGGAGCTCATACGTCTTTGTCCTGAATCTCGTTGATTTTTAGAACGCTTTACATATTTAGAGGTCAACCAGCACGTACTGCACTGGAACTGGAGCTCCAAGGTTAATGTAGCTACCAGCAGGGGTCACAACATTAAACACTACGAAATTTACAGTGTATACCCACAATCTAAACAACACATGGATGATGGACAATGCATGCTCTGGCATTGGTTCCAATGCAAACTTCGTGAAAGTTCTTCCTTTACCGGACCAGACGGGCTAGCCTTTGCTTCCCAGTGAGCCTTGGACGCCCATGACCCTATCACTGATTCACCGGTTGTCCTTCCTTGGCCCATACTCGGTAGGTATTAACCACTGCATACCAGGAACACCCCCACAAGACCTGCCAATCATGAATTGTTTGGCCTTAATAGAGGTCCTTAAGGTTTCGGACGATAAAATGGACGCAAATATTGGAGAAATTCTTTTCCCCTAGCCTGCAGTTTAGCATCACGTGCATCGCTGGAGCAAAAACTAGACAGATGACTTCAGCTGTAGACGCCATTTTGTCATCATCCCTTCTTTGTCTTTGTTATGGTTTAGGTAGACGTCCTGCTTCGTTTTTGTCGGACACTTCCCGTGTCCGTGACCGTGAGGAGATTTGCATGCAGGACGGCCTGTCCACTTTGGTGCTGTTGCTAAGGGAGACGGAGAATTTGGCCAATATTGCTGAGTCAGCGTGACGAAAGACAGACACATGTTCTCTCATCTGTTAATCCTCATCTCTCTCTTTCTGTCTCGGCCTCACTCGGTCTCCTGGTGTCTAATTCATTCGCACTCTTTTTTAAATTTATTTATTTACTCCTTTCGGACTTTTTCGCTCTTCCTTTTCTCTGGTTCTCTGTCTGTCTGTGTCTTCGTCCGACTTCTCGTCCTTTTCTCTCATTATCTTTCTTCTCTCACTCCTTCTCCAGCTGTCTCCTTCTTCCTCTTTGTCTATGCTGTATGTCTTACTTTCTATTTTCTCTTTTTTTTCCTCCCCTTTTGTCTTTTTGCTCTCTGAGTTTTTTTCTCGTTTCTTCTCAAATGGACAATTGTTTTCTTTCGATACTTTCTCTCTATTTTCTTCCTCCTTCACTTTTTGTCCCTGTCTTCTGCTTTCTGTTTTTCATGTGCCCTCCTTCAGTCCTTTTGTCTGACTTTCTCCTGCTCTCTCACATGAATTCTCTCTCTGTGGGTTCCGTTCTCTCTCTCTCTCTCTCTCTCTCTCTCTCTCTCTCTCTCTCTCTCTCTCTCTCTCTCTCTCTGACTTTTCTCTTTTGCTGTTTTTGTCCCATCTTTTTCTCGCTGTCTTGTTCTCTCTCTTTGTCAAGTTTTTGTCTGTCTGCAGGTTTGTCTGCAGTCTTTTTTTTTTTATTACTTTTTCGCATTCCTCCCTTCTTTCTCCCTCTGTCTCCCGCTATCACTTTCTCTCTTTTCTCTCTCAATATCTCTCTCACTTTCTCCTGCTATTCTTTCTTTATCTCTCTAACTTTGGTTCTCTTACTCTTCTGCTATTTTTTTACCTTTCTTTCCCTCTTTCTTTCTTTCTTTCTTTCTTCACTTTTATGCTATCCCTCACATTCTAATACTTTCTCCTGCTACTTTTTCTATCACTCTCTTACACATACTTTTTTATTCTTCTAATTTTCTTTCTCTTTCTAAATATTTTTCTCACTTTTTGCTTTTTTTCTATTTCTCTCAGTTTTTTTTTTTTTTTTTTTTCTTCTCTCTCTCTCTCTCTCTCTCTCTCTCTCTCTCTCATTTGTTTTCCCTGCAAGTTTCTGCTCCTGCTATTCCCTTTTCTTCTCACTCTGTCTCACTCTATCCTTTCTCCTGCTATTTTTTCTTCTTTCTTTCTCCAACTTTGTTTCACTCACACGTCTTCTGCTATCTATCTTTCACTCTTTCTATCTTTCTGTCTGTCACTCTTCTGCTATCCCTCACACTCACTCTTTCTACTGCTACCTTTCCTGTCACTCTAACACTCTCTCTCTCTCTCTCTCTCTCTCTCTCTCTCTTCCTGCTATTTCTTTTTCCTCTCATTATCTCTCTCACTCTGTATCTTTTCTCCTGCTTTTTTTTCTATTCTCCCTCCTACGTTCCTTCACTCCCTCTTATTCTGCTATCCTTTGTTCTTTCTTTCTTTCCTTTTCTTTCTTTCTTTCTTTCTTTCTTTCTTTCTTTCTTTCTTTCTTTCTTTCTTTCTTTCTTTCTTTCTTTCTTTCTTTCTTTCTTTCTTTCTTTCTTTCTTTCTTTCTTTCAGTCACTCTTATGCTATCCCTGACACTCTTACACTTTCTCCTGTTACTTTATCTGTCACTCTCTAACACATACACTGCCCTCCACTAATATTGGCACCCTTGGTAAATATGAGCAAAGAAGGCTGTGAAAAATTTGTCTTTATTTTATATAACCTTTTGACCTTTTGTTAAAAAAAATTGCAGACAATTGCAAACACAACACAAGTTTATCAAAAATATATATCTTTGTTAAATATAGATGTGCAACAATTATTGGCATCCCTGTGAAATTCATATGAGAAAAATATATTTGAAGTATATTCAGCAAAAAAAAACCCCAAAACTGTATTTAAAGCTTGTTTTGTAAAATCCAAATAATCTTTACAGATCTTTACGGGAAAGGGTTTAAATGATGTTTTTCATGCTTGTTTAATGAAGCTTAAACCATTATTGCACATGCACCTGTGGAACAGTCCTTAAGACATGAACAGTTTACAGGCGCGAGGTGATTACGCTCACAGTTCCAATAACTTCGCACACTAACGAGACCTTTCTACTGACTCTGAAAAACACCAGAAGAAAGATGCCTAGGGTTCCTGCTCACCTGCGTGAACATGCCATAGACCTGCTGCAGGGAGGTTAAACAACAAGACAATTTTTCACAGCCTTCTTTGCTCATATTTACCAAGGGTGCCAATATTAATGAAGGGCACTGTACTTCTCTTTCTCTCTCTCGCTCTCTCTCACACACTCATTCTCCTTCTCCACTCCCCTTTCTTTATTTCTCATCATCTATATCATTCCACTTTACATTATCTTCATCATCATTCTGCCATTCCTTTGCTACCTCACCAGTGTATGTCCTCAAATACCGCATTTAGATGATATTTTTTTGTACTTTTCTCCAGAGATCAGACTCCAAAGTAGGCTCCAAATCCACCTAATCCCTGACAAGACCGCTGTCTGTGTGCGAATTACACCATGAGCACACACTGTGTGGATTGAGATTTACAGGAATCCTCGAACGTGACTGTAAGTTATTACAGCGATCGAGCATCCCAGGACCGTTCTAAATCACCTTCTTTGAGTCTGAGAAACAAACTGCAGAATGAAGAGCAGGAAAGGAAAGGGGATGGAAGGAGGGGGGGTGGGGGTGGGGCTGTTGAGTGTCACGGAGAGGGCACAGAGGGGGAAAATCAAACCTCCTTAAACTTCTGACCCCCTCTCCAGTTCCCTCTCTGCCTGCTGCCTTTCCTCGCACCTCCTGTCATCGGCTCCCTTTCGCTAACTTTATCCCCAGTTCTCCTCTCCACTCCTCTCACTAGATCCGTCATCCCTCATTCCTGCTACTTAAAGCCTCACAAGTTCCTTCAGTGCCGCATGGATGCATGTTCCATATAGCACAGATCCGGTTAATCCACACCTCGTTTCACATTCAGTCTCTCTCTCTCTTTCTCTCTCTCTCTCTCTTTCTCTCGATCTCTCTTTCCTTTCTTCCATGAAACTTTCACAATATGCCTGAGAAGACGTTCTCTAACAGAAATACATTTATTTTTTTTTACTTTTAAAATGATCTATGTGTCATAATACATTCTTTAGATGGGGGGGATATGAAGATATTATCAACAAATATGCATAAATCTGAGATTAAGTGATGTGCCCTATGCCATCCTAAATAGCCGAAGATCGCTAACATTAGCTTATCTAGCTAGTCAACTAGTCAATTGCTAGTAAACACTAGCTCGCGTTTGTCACAGGCAGACATTAGTTCGTTTCCATATTACAGTGCCTTGCGAAAGTATTCGGCCCCCTTGAACTTTTCAACCTTTTGCCACATTTCAGGCTTCAAACATAAAGATATAAAATTTTATTTTTTTGTGAAGAATCACCAACAAGTGGGACACAGTTGTGAAGTGGAACGAAATCTATTGGATATTTTAAACTTTTTTAGCAAATAAAAAACTGAAAAGTGGTGCGTGCAAAATTATTCGGCCCCCTTTACTTTCAGTGCAGCAAACTCACTCCAGAAGTTCAGCGAGGATCTCTGAATGATCCAATGTTGTCCTAAATGACTGATGGTGATAAATAGAATCCACCTGTGTGTAATCAAGTCTCTGTATAAATGCACCTGCTCTGTGATAGTCTCAGGGTTCTGTTGAAAGCGCAGAGAGCATCATGAAGACCAAGGAACACACCAGGCAGGTCCGTAATACTGTTGTGGAGAAGTTTAACGCCGGATTTGGATACAAAAAGATTTCCCAAGCTTTAAACATCCCAAGGAGCACTGTGCAAGTGATCAGTTTGAAATGGAAGGAGTATCAGACCACTGCAAATCTACCAAGACCTGGCCGTCTCTCTAAACTTTCAGCTCAGACAAGGAGAAGACTGATCAGAGACGCAACCAAGAGGCCCATGATCACTCTGGATGAACTGCAGAGAACTACAGCTGAGGTGGGAGAGTCTGTCCATAGGACAACAATCAGTCGTACACTGCACAAATCTGGCCTTTATGGAAGAGTGGCAAGAAGAAAGCCATTTCTCAACGTTTGGTGTGACGTTTGGTGTGTCTCCCAGGTGGCTTGTGGCAAACTTTAGACGAGACTTTTTATGGATATCTTTGAGAAATGGCTTTGAGCGCTGCCGTGTGTGATCGTGTCCTGTCGCAGAATGTGGTGAAAACTCTCACACGGCGTTAATAGTGTGATTAAGGAGTGTACGTGTCTGTAACACTCGTCGATAATGCGACTAAAACAGGAATTCTCCACACGTCTTCATTCCATTTGTGTTTACTTCGAGTATGACTTTAATCAGATTAAGGTCATCAATAATCTCTGTTTACATGCTAGTTTCTTAATCAGAGTATCGGGTTAGTATCGGATTTTAGTTGTCCATGTAAATGTACTGACAAAAAAGAAAAAAAAAGAAAAGCTAAATCTACTGTAGAATCCTCAAGGGTGGTTTTTGAAGCAAACTTTTTACTAGTTTATGAATTATTTTTGGCAGAAGTACTGAGAAAGTGGGGCTCAAAGGGAAATAGGGAAATTCAGTAATACTGACTCATACGGCGATTAAAAAAAATACTCATTTATGAGCGCAGAGGAAATAAAAAAAAAAACGATCTAAGACTCTGACTCACAAGACAGGCAGATAGCCATCAGTTGATATCTGCTCCAAACGCTCTGCATGAGGAGAAAACTAACATTCTGAAAGAAATACAAAGGACACTGAGACAAAACAGCACCCTTATCGATGTCATACATCAGAGTCGCAGCGATAACCATGAGGAAACACACGCGCACACACATGGACCATGATGGAATGCAGTGGAAAAAGACAAAACAGCGACTCAGTAAGACAGAGAGAGAGAGAGAGAGAGAGAGAGAGAGAGAGAGAGGATTGTGATGTCCCCATACCGAACACTAAAGTGGGATGAAGATAAGAGGTGCTGTAAAGAAGTTTCTCTTTATCTTTTTTTTAACGACTGTTTGAAATTATCCATCTATCCATTTTCCGTACCCCTTACTGGGTCACGATGAACCTGGAGTCTATCCCAGGGAGCATCGGGCACAAGGCGGGGTACACCCTGGACAGGGTGCCGATCCATCGCAGGGCACAATCACATACACACTCACACACCCATTCATACACTACGGACACTTTAGACACGCCAATCAGCCTACCATGCATGTCTTTGGACTGGGGGAGGAAACTGGAGTACCCGGAGAAAACCCCCGCAGCACGGAGAGAACACGCAAACACACAGGACAGCGGCGAGAATCAAACCCCCGACCCTGGAGGTGTAAAGCGAATTATTATTATTATTATTATTATTATAAAGAAAAACAGGACAGCTAAGGCACTCCTGAACATCAGAATAGTGATATAACTTTCAGCTTTCAGGCAGTTGAGTGGCCTATTATTTGTCTAACAATGCTGACGCTCATGAGATCTCATTCTAAAGATCATTAGGATAACGAAGGCACTCATGGACCTCTTCATCATATCATCACGAGCTGACGTTCACGTGTTTATAGTGTTAGATCTCGGCTCTTTCAAGCGGCACCTGAAAGTGATGTCAGGATGCCATCCTTACTAATGCTAACTCTAGTTAGCATACTGACTCAATATGAACTCTATGAGCCACGTTTCTGGGGGTGGAGCTTAACCGTTCGAACCTTGATCTCACCTTTTTCATCATGCCTAATGCACCTCTAACAACCAAATCAACGTCATCGCACGCATTTAACACTCGTATAACGTTTATGATCTTACAGTGGTATACACTCTGATTTCATTTCTTCGATCAGTTTTATTTTTGTTTGTAGTTTGTTAAAAACTATTGTTTATCTGTTTATCGATCAGCCATAATATTAAAACCTCCTGCGTAATATTGTGTAGGTCCCCCTTCCCCTTGTGCCGCCAAAACAGCTCTGACTCATCAACGTATGGACTCCACAAGAGCTATCCTTATATGTGCACTGAGACATACAGTGTGTGTGTGTGTGTGTGTGTGTGTGTGTGTGTGTATGTGCGTGAGAGAGCAGATCTTATAAACTGTGTTCAGAGGCAGTCGGACTGCTTATTAAGGGTTAAGCTGGCATGGGCGGCTCTCCGGAGGCCTTGCTCTATTTATAGCCCGTAGACTGTGTGAAAGTATTCCGAACTCACAAACCGCTGCCAAACCTCTGGATGGCTCTGCGTGTGTGTGCGTGTGTGCGTGTGTGTGATTGGAAGACATAAACAGATACCACAGATAGACAGATGTTACATCACAGCTTGGATTCTGTGAATAGTTTCACTCACACTGCTAGGAAAAGCTCGCCGTATGTTGCTGAGGATCTTTGGACCAGCTTGGGTGGAGTCCAGTGGGTTCTGTGGAACCCGGTGTGTGTCTGTTTGTATAAACACCAACAAACACCAAAAACAAAAAAAAAAATGTATGTTGACACCATTTTCCCTTCCAGGGGGGGAAAAAAGGAGGCCGAGGCTTCAAACCCATCACAGGACACAATCACACACCCATTCATACACTACATGCCAATCAGACGGATGTCTTTGGACTGAGGGAGGAAACCAGAGTACCCCACAGAGAACATGCAAGCCACATGGGTGGAGGTGGAAATCGGTACTCCCAACCCAGGAGGTGCAAGGCACATCATGTCCCCCACACTACCCCTCCCAGCCTTGTATTCAAACCAGCGGTTCAGACATCACTACAAATAAATAAAATAACGATATTTCTGTTATCCAAGATGGCTGCCCACATACAGTGAAAGCAAACCCCAAACCAACCAAACATGTCATGGCAAACTTGAGGAGAAATGGTGTTCGGTTGATTGTTGGCTGAACTCCACCCTTCAAGAAAACGGGTCTGAAGATGCGATTCAGAGCACAAGAGGATGACGATCAGCTGGACCATTTGCTCGGGGATGAAGCGGAGGAAAGGAAAACTAAAAGAAAGGTACATCGCGTTGAGACGAATAAAAAGAGTGGAGCTCTTATCGATTTCATACATCAGAGTTGCGGCACAAAGACCAGGAAGAAGGAGAGAGAGCCAAACACACACACACACACACACACACACACACACACACACACACACACACACACACACACACACACACACACACACACACTGACAGATAAGCAGGGAAATGATTTAAACCAGGAAGATCCAGAAGTCATTGTGGGAACTGTCGTTTATGCCCCAAAAAAAAAAAAAAAAACAAAAACACACACATCATCACTTCTCCTCTGCATTAGTCATGTAAATGAGGCTCTATTCGAGGCTTTAGCTGGGTTTCAACCAGTGACCTTCAGTCGGAGCTCTCGGATTAAAGGAACACTGTGGTGCCTCTCTGATCCACAGCCGTATTGAGTTACTGCGCTGGCCACTAGACAAACACAACTGATCCAGAAATGTTCAAGCACACACCTCACACACACACACACACACACACACACACACACACACACTCACACTCATTTATCATACTATCCTTCTGAGGACCTTCATTAGACATAGTAATTAATGTACAATTAATTTCCTTCTGGGGACCAGCCAAATGTCCCAACAGAGTCAAAACTCCTGTCCTTGAAGGGACATTTGGTCCCCATTAGGATTTAAAAACATGCCCCCCCCCCCATATATATATATATATATATATATATATATACAATTTGCATGCACCTTCTCTCGACGTCCACCATCTTGATCTCGCTGCCCACATGCCAGACTAGCCACATGAGTTTAGTCTACATGCTCGTTTGTTTATGTGACAGAGTATGGAACTTCACAGTGTGTTCCAGTGCCCTGTCTCTTTTATGTGTGTGTGTGTGTGTGTGTGTGTGTGTGTTTACAGATTGCATAAAGGATTATACACTCTGTCATGAAAATGTGTGTCTGGTTGCAAATGAGTTTCTGGATAGAAGGTAGAGGAGGACGCAAGAAGTACAAACACTCGGCTGTTAAACCTGAAATCAAACACGATTAGCTTCCGGTTTTATATTTTCGAAACAAGATGTAATATTTAATCGGATTTAATCGCAATATTTAATCGGATTCGATTTCCGCCTGTTTCAGGGCGGGGTCAGTGACTTGATGTTCTTTGCATTGGGCGCATTTCGACATTTCCAGGGAAGTCAGTCAGAAACATCCGTATTTCGTTCTACTCTGTTGTCGGGAAACATCGCGGAGGTGATGGGTAGGGTTAAGGACAAGGTTAGCGTCTGTAACTTTCTCACAACGATTTGTGTTTAATCCGAACAAAATCCGCCCGCACATTTGTACAAATTCCTCGAGAGAGCGGGTTAGAAAAGCACGGCCGATTGTAGCTCCTGGAACATAATTCCACGAACCTTTCTCGGTTATTCGTCAATGGTTTGTAGGAAGAAGCTACAAATGCGTTCATGCCACAGTACATCCTCACACACACTTTTATTTAACATAAGTTATTAGCTTCAATAATAATAATTCAAACATCTACATGAACCTACATCTAGCTCTGCAACTATTCCAAAAATGATACGTATATAATATATATATATATATATATATATATATATATATATATATATATATGTATGCATGTATATCAAAAAGATGTCCCTGATCTCACTCACTGTTTGCTAGCTTATGCTAGCTAGCTTGAAATTCGGCTAGCTAGACAACAATGCGACTCAGCGATTCGATCAGTCAGCGAAAATGCCTCTTCGAATCCGGAACCAATTCTGAACTCAATATACCCCGAAGTAAAATTTGCTTACATAAAAAACGCATGTGGACCTGAGTATTTAGCAAATACTCAAATACTTGTATTACGACGTCTAAAATAAACCACTCGCGTTTACGGTTCTTCAGGTGTACTTACAAACGCTAGCACAAAAAAAGTAAGCTGAAAGAAATATAAACCACATTGAGGCAAAACCACTGGAGGCCATGTCAGTGTCATGTACCAGAGGTGCAACAATAAATAGGAAGAAGCGACGGGAGCCAAACACACACACACACACACACATCTGCCATCAACAGGACTTCTGGGTATGGAGGGGGTTTGTGGTTTTACTTCTGTGAACTTGTGAGGGATCTGCAAGCAAATTAGTGGCGTATACTTTTGTGGAGACTAGAAATCTTATACGACATGACAAAATATATCCTATATAGAGTAGTGAAACTAGAGTAAATGATGGTTTTGACTATAAAAGTTATCTTTATTCCTTATTATCAACCGAAAACCCTAGCTTTTTACTCGGGTATTCTATCATAAAGCCTATCATTTATTAACTACACTTGATGCTGAATTCTGATTGGTCGGAAGGTGCTGATTCCTTTTCTGTAACATGAGCTCTGACAGTAGCTCCAGTTTCAAGGCGAATCGCATGTTTATGTTATTGCTCTCGTTCTGATGCGTTCTCTTCCAAAAGTGTTGTTTTCGCTGAACACCGAAGACGCTTGCGTATGAATGTCATGAAGACGAATATGAGATGATAGATCTCTCCAATTTCAGCTTTCATTTCCTCATGTTTGCATCTAGATGTCTTAAACAACATAGAAAATGGCACCTTTTTGTTTGATACCACCCATTTTCTTTTCAAGTGATCAAAAATATTGGAACATGCAACCGATAGGTGTTTCTTGCTGCCCAGGTGTGCCCTGTTAAATTGATTGTTTAAAGAGTTAATATCTCTGAACATCTACTCTTGGTTTGAGCCCTGGGTTTCGCCAGTGAAGACTGCATTTCTTGTTAAAAAGGGTAAGCCAACAGGAAAACCAAAGTGATGTTTATGGGAGAAAAGTAAGCCATTTATCAGAAATTTATCAGAGCCGCCGCACGAGCATTGGGAATAGCCTATACAAAAATTTCGGAATGTCCCGAAAAAGAAAGAAAGCACGGGTGTACTAACAACCAGACATGGAACAGGTCTTCCAAGGAAAACAGCAGCAGTTGATGACAGGAACACTGTGAAAGCTGTGAAGAAAAACCCAAAACAACAACTACTAACATCAACAACCTCCACAGGGCGGGGGTGAAGGTATCACAATCCACCGTTCGAAGAACACTTTGAGAGCAGAAATGTAGAGGCCGTACCACAAGATGCAAACCAATCATCAGCAGTAAGAATCGGAAAGCCAGATTGGAATTCCCAACGAAATACAGAGACTAGCCACAAAAGTTCTGGAGCCAAGATTAACGTCTACCGAAGTGATGGAAGTATCTGCTCATGATCCAAAACATAGAGGCTCATCAGTCAAGCATGGTGGAGATAGTGTCATGGCTTGGGCTCTAATCTTTATTGATGATGTACTCTACATTATTGTTTCTATAATAACAGCTAATAAAGTTTTTTTTTTTCAAAGTGGGGGCCTCCAGGGGGCGCCTGGGGGGCCTCAACAATTTGGTGTAGAAAGTAAATTCTCACTCACAGACAACCACACAAACACAATAAATTCCTAATGTAATGTAATGTAAATATTTAAGATGTAATTATTATTATTATTAATAATAATAATAATAAAAAAGGGGGATATATTCAGAAGTCTGTATCGTTAACGTGTTTTAATGACATCTTGCAAAAGGAGGATCCTCGGTCAAATGTTAATGCCCCCCCCCCCCATTCTTTTTAAGTCTGGACCCACAGACTCATCGGAGATGAAAAAGTTCGAATACAGTTCTCACAGTTGAGTCTTTGAAGCTGCGTGCGTGTTTGAAATGTAAGTGAAGTTTTATCGGTTCAGGCATCAATCGCCGAGGTGTCAGAGCGAATAAAGCGTTGCTAGTTTTATTATGCAAGTGTTGCTTGAAGGTTATTGAGGCTAAGCTAAAGTCAACACCGTGCTGGGACGGCTGCGCTGTAGTCATGGTTATTTGAGACTGTAAAGTGGATCTTGATGACAGAGTGAGTCTGAGGTCTGTAGGACACGGTACCAGCATTCTGTCGGGTTTCTGCTGACCGAGACATCACACTAAGATAAGTGGAAAATGTTCTGTTATTTTTGTGATGGCTGATATGACGATAACAGTGTCGACAGTGAAACATAGAGGAACATACATGATAATGTCGTTGCATGACGATCGACACGAACATTTTGAGTTATACAAAGATAGAGCCGGATATCTACATAAATATAGTTGAATGCAAAAGTTTGTATACCCCTCGGGTAAAAGGGAAAAACACAATGAAATGTCTAGAAGTGAGACGATTAATTAGTATGTTAGGTTTCTGAGATGTTCCTTTTTTTGGCAAAAAAATAAAATAGTAATTTCACCTCAAAGTTTACTGAATGCGATGATAGATAATATCATATGAGAAGATATTTATATTTTCTTTTCTTTTTTGCCTTATGATTTGGATTGTTGTCTTGGAATGATAGTTTTGGAAGATAAATTATAAAATAGAGATATAGGCATGGGCGGGTGGGGGTGGGGGGTGCAAAGTTTTTCACACCAAAGCAAACGGGAATAAGTAGTACTTATGTCAAGCTAAAAATGTAATAATACTTAAAGAAAATTGAGAAAATTTGAGTCATTGAGAAATAAAATCAAACGAAAAGGGTTAAATCATAAAACTAAATAATACAAATAAGCAATACCAATAATGTGTACATTTTTAACGTGGCAAATTTAGTGTTTTGGGCAGAATTTCTATCCAAGATTGGTGGAATTGTCTCCAAAAATGAATATTATTTATTAACAGCTGGGATCCCAAGGTGTACTAATGTTGACGACGGAGTTTTCAGCCAGAATTTGAGCTTCACGTCACACTGAACGAGAATTTGTGAAAGTCAGTGCAGATTAAAAGGAACCGATATTTTGCTGAAGCCAGTGTGGTTTCTGAATTGGGACATTTCTCTTTCAGTCTCCCGTAGGCCTGACAAGCTTTGAAGTTTTCCACCAAAGCACCAGATGACAGGCAGCTGGTCAGACCGTAAGGTCTGGCTATTTGTTTGTTTATTTGTCCAATAAACCCAGAGATGGGCGTGTTGTTTTAGCAGCTGTTCGCAGGGCTGAAAGATTCACGGTGGATCTCTGTCAAGTCCGGTTTCCAGTCAGAAGGAAGAACGCTCACGAAGCGTATTAGACTGTGTAAGCTGTTGAAAGTTATCAATGATTTCATAATTATACGGAAAAAATGCCGAGGGCGTAAATTTAAACCTGACAATATAAACCACACTTATGAGCAACTGCAGAAGTCACTGAGTATTACAGGAAGTTATGTGGGGATTCGATAAAACCAGAGGAGTTTCAAGTTCTTTTTTTTTTTTATCTTATTTTTGGAGGACAAATTTACAGGAACCTAGTTAATGATTTAAAAAAAAAGTCCAGGACGTTTTTATTTTTCCTCATTCTCTCCTGAGTTCTCCCTTACCTACCAATTCCTGACAACTAGCTAACTTTTCCCTATCATATGATAGCTATCAACAAAGGGAAGGTGAAAGCTAACCATGCTTCCCGCAAGACACCTGAAGCTAGCTACCTGCTCTGTGCTATCTATCTGCCCTCTTCCACGTACATGAGCTCACAAACGCCTATGAATGGTTAGTGTCACTGTGATTGACAAGGGAGAGAGAGTATGCCCCTCCCACCCAAAGAGCATGGCCAATTTTGCACCCTTGGCTCCTGCTCATGGATGGCTGGGGCCAGACACTGAAGGTGTGCAGACACCCTATTGTTTTTCTACCTTTTCCACGTCTTCTTTTTCTTCTTCTTCTTCTGGTTAGATTTGGCACACTGATTTATATGGTCTACGGAGTATTCTGACCAAATTTGGGCAAAGTGCTTCGAATGCTTTACCGCACCACCACTGGGGACATTTTGACCCAATTTTGGGCCTAATTTGGAAGTACGTTTTTCATAATCTTCGAAACATGTATCCTTAATTTAAAAGTCAGACATCCCTGGATTCCCTTGATCGAGACAAGTTCAACACACTATGACGTCAATTTCCGCCATCTTGGATTTTGTCAAAATTTTTTTGCTTCTCCTCCTGCAAATTTTGTCCAATCATCAACGCATTTGGCACATATCATCTTCAGAGTAAGCCTCACAAAAGTTATCAAAAGAATGTTGAATACTTCAAACAGTTTGCCTCTAATGGGCCAACAAATCTGACAGCAAAGTTACCAGACCGAAGTGACTTTGTGCACTGACATAAAAACTTGGTAAACACCTTCAGGACCATGACCTGAGACTATGCAACAAAGTTTGTACTAGTGCCACCTACTGGTCAAAACTAAGAATAAAAAAAAAAAAAGATTATACTTAAAAAAAAAATGCACTTTTCAAAAGTGATAAATTTGCTACTCCAATCTTCACCAAATTTGCCTCAAATCATCTTGAGGCCTGTCTGAACAAAAGTTATCAAATGAATATTAATAAGGAATATTAATATATTAATGTTGAAAACATTCAACTGCAAAACAAAACAGGATGTGAGGGCGTATCTCGGTATCTATGTATTATCAAGAAACGTGATAAATATCTTCAGGACCATGCCCTGAATGTACCCAAGAAGATTTGTGAACTGCGCCACCTTGTGGTTAAGAACTGTAACTTTGATCCTTTATATCATTTGAAGAGTTTGTGCTAAATTCACAGATCTTTTTTCCCCCTATAATTCCCTGGGGTATGCTGAACTGAACGCACACCACAATCTGAAATTCAAGTTTAGTTCCCGGTGACCATCTTGGACTATGTCAAGAACTGATTGTTTTTTTTTTGCTAGTCCTCCTACAAATTATGTCCATCTTCATCTTCACCAAATATGGCTCACATCATCCTTGCGACCTGTCTAAACAAAATTGATCAAAGAAACTCGGATATTCAAAATAATTCCCTCATAACGGACTGGCAAATGAGTGAAACGACAAATGATTCTCGAATCCCTTTTCCAACAGTTATGACTCCGCTTCCCTCTGATTGTTTATGCAGCGATTGTAGCACGTCTGCGAATGTGTGGCTCACCGTGTCTTGGTGCCTGGCCCCGAAAATGCTGCTTGCAGCTTTAATCTTATTTTTCCGAGTTTCTTTTTTTGCCTCTAAAGGCATGTAGATAATTCCTTCCAACCTAAAGAAACAAATATAGTCCATTAGCACGAAGGAAACGTAACATTTACGTTCTAAAAGAGCCAAATATGCAATTAGTTTATAAATAAAAGTTTTTGCAGTGTGAAATTAGAAACTGGTCATTGTCAGTTTGAAACATAATCCATTTCAATTTGTTCTAAAAGGTTTTGGTATGTGGCCAATTCATTTGAAGAAATACGCAATATATATTTTAGAGTTTGGAATATATTTTGCGATAATATACAAACGTATTTCACATTTATTAAAGAATACAATTACAACGTATGTACACGAATTACTTGCTAATTTAATTCATTGCTAAATTGTCTGTGAAAGTGCCCTTTATTTTCTTTATGGGAAGCTTGTGTCAGATTCAGAAACATGTCTGAAAGTCAGCGTCTTTACTGACAGATTCCCTTAGAGCCAAGAAACTGACAACACTTCCAATGATTAAATTGTCTAGACTGTGTCTAGCTAGCTGGATCATTTTGCACCCTTAATTTTTACTTAGGAGACTGACCTTTATTGTCACGTTCGTTTATTCAGCAGATTTGGGTCTTGTCCGAATGACTGCAATCCAACCACGGTTCAAACGATCACCCGAACGCTTCATTTTAAACCGTCGAATACAAATTAAGGTACAGTATATGGCAAGTTATATGTTATATGTCCATGAAATTGCTAAAATCATGGCCTTGGAACTTCTCTACACCATCTTCATTATAATAAATATCATAGGTGGAAATACATTTGGAAGAATTCACTGCTACATTTAAAGCGAATCCATAGGATTGAGCGATCAGAGCCACAATTTGTGTCGCGACATTAGTGTGCGTAGACATAGCACACAGTATATAATATCCATCCATCTTCTACCGCTTACTCCTTTTCAGGGTCACCGGGAACCTGGAGCCTATCCCAGGGAGCATCGGGCACAAGGCGGGGTACACCCTGGACAAGGGTGTCAATCACACACACAACCACACACCCATTCATACACTACATATATACTTGTATATTCACACACTACTTCATTCTATTCTATTCTATTCTATTCTATTCTATTATTCTATTCAACATCTCACAGTTCAGAAAAGAAGCAAGTCACCCGAACGACACTGTTGCAAAGAATCTGTACTTGAACTAAACGAACAAACATGTAACTGTAAGGAGACCGTATATCAGTACAATTAACATGTTATATCGACGAGTTTACGTTTTATTCAACGTGCTATGGACACGTCCCCAACGTCCCCCATGGATTCTACGCCCATATTTGGAATATTCCACAAGGTCACATGTTGAACAGGAAGTTGCATCATTTGGATTTTCTGTTGATCATGGGAAGAAGAAAGTCAGCTCTAATTTAAGAGTAAAGTGCAGCTATTTTCAGCAACGGCAGCTTGGACAAATAGGAAAGTTTAACTTATATAGTTAATATAGTACTATAATACAGTACTATAAGTTATATAGTTATAATAGGTACAGTTGTGCTGTAGACACGGGGGTTCCAATTTTGCAGCGGTCAAGTTTGAACCAAAGTGTGAATATGAAAAAAAAAAGTCATATTTTTGCTGTGTAAAAAAACCCAACTGGCTCAAATATGAATGTGTATAATCAGAACCAGCCATTCAGTGGGAGTTTAGTGGACTTGCACGAGGGTCCAGCTGCGATTTATTCCTTTTTTTTCGTCGGTTCTGGGAATTAAACGGTCACTAGTGCCGAGTCGATTATAAACGAACCGAATCCAGGCTCTTGCTTTGCGAAATCTCCGCTGCATATCTTCACAATGTCCAGCTTTTTAATAAGTTATTGCAGGTGTATCCACAACATCGACACCTTTTCCGAGGCCCAGCATGCTTTGACTCGGGTTTGTTTACGTTTCGCGTTCGTCACACGCAATTAACCGAGAAGTCACGTCATTAGGCGTGCGTTTCGTGCAACGACCCGGTTTCCCTCGACGTTCTCACAAAGTGTTGTGTTGTGTTGCTGCATCTGTGAGACGCTTTGCTTTGGCGACTGAGCGGTAAGTGATGACTCAGTGATGTTTTTCTCCCCCTCACGCACACGTGCGTTTACAGAAAACACTCAGACAAGATCATATGATATACTGTACACTCACACACACTGAGGCGTGCTGATAAGGACAGGAGACGGAGAGATAGAAACACAATGGACAATGGAGTCATGCACAAGCTTTTATGGAAGTAAGAGTTCCAGGAGAAGGTTGTACATGATCGTAGCCGTGTGTAATATGGGAAACGGGCAACCGAGAGTTATTTTCTTTTCCCATCTTAGCCAAGAAACAAGCTCATTTCAGTGAATTCCTTGTGGTTACCTCCTCGAGCCTCAGAAGCACTTTTGCTTGCTGAGGTGATGAAGGAATTCGTGCCAAAACGTTCCTTTTTATCTGAAAGCTTTCCACACTTCCTACCTCTGCATTCATTCTTAATGATACACTTCTTTAATTCTACTAAAATGACTAAATCAGATTTTGGGCAAAATGATTATATAATCAATCCAGAAATTTGCTATCCCACACGAGGTCACGGTTGTGCCTGGAACCTTTCCCAGGGAATTTGGGGGACGCCCTGGATGGGATGCCAACCCATCACACATTACGGACAATTTGGAAGTGACAATCAGTCATTACAATGGGAGAGGAAAGCGGAGTGCCCAGAGGAAACCCTGAAGCACTCGGAAAAACTCCACACACAGGGTGAAGGCGGGATTCGAGCCCCTAAGCCCAGAGGTGCATGGCAAATGTGCTAACCACTAAGCCTGCATGCACCCTTTGTCTGATCGAGTCTAATCAAATCCGTTTGTAATCAGGTACCGGCTGTCAAAATGCCCGTGATGCTCCTGTGCCACTGTCATTTTCTCTCTTTTCACTATTGGGGGTCTAAAATTTGTGATCAAAAGATGCTTAAAGGAATACTCCAGAATGTTTCAGACTACTGTGTGGGCTGTGTATAATCACCACAGACAAGATTTGACATATTTTCATTTCACTTTAAAAAGAAAGAAAGAAAGAAGAAAGAAAGAAAGAAAGAAAGAAAGAAAGAAAGAAAGAAAGAAAGAAAACAATCATATATTATTCACAAATGTTAACAACTGCCCAGAACCACATTTTAAGGTCAATTTATTTTCAATTCTTTGTCTCAGTACATGGAAATATGTAATCATGTTGGAATTATTGTCTGTTATAAGCACACACACACTCTCCACATGTGGTTGATAGAGATTAAGTTTTAAAACGTCGGAGTTTTTCCTCTAAGGATGAACAACTGATATCGGTGCCATGTTCTAGCCACATCGACGGCGTCATTTCTCCTGAGTTGGAGACGCATGGATCAAAACAGAAAAGAAAAGAAAAAAAAAAAAAGCAACTCGGAAGACGGACTTCATACTGATGGAGACTCTTGAAACGTCTGCTCATTCACGTGCTTCGTCTTGATTCTGGGATAGAGGAATAGATAGTGTATATTAAAGAAGTAAACAAGAATACTCTCGGTCTGATTTCAGATATGAGTGATTCAGGTCCGCCATCTGGTGGCCGATTCGAAATCTGTGCCGTCAACTTCAACGTCAGAGTGTATAATTTGTAGCAGAGGTTCCTGAGATGTGCAAACATCAACACAGATTAAATGCGACAGAGTAGTCAGTTGCGAACTCTCTACACAATAACACTAGGTTAGAGCTTTACCAAAGTATTCCCGAGCCCATGTCCGGATCTCCGTTACAGACTCAGGTGGGTTTTCGCCTTCGCCCTTTACGCACCGAGATTTGACCCGATTCCTTGAATATTTTAATTATACTGTGCGCTGTAGATGTTGAAATGCCCCAGATCCTCACGGTTTGTCTTTGTGGAATGTTCTTCTCCAGGTGTTGGATTATTCTCTGACGCATCTGTTGACAGATCGGCGAGCCTCGACCCGTCCTCGCTCTTGAAGGACTAGGACCATTTTATTCGGAGGATCCTTATATACTGTGATTAGACGATCATCTTCTTATTTCCACTACTCACAGCGCTATTAGTCCTAAATCTCCCCTGTCCCAACTTTTTTGGTACGTGTCGCATGCATGAATTTCAAAATAAACGTCAAAAAACGTTTCATTTATGATTAGATAAAACATCCAATAACTTGTCTTTCTACGTTTTCTGTTTTTGGTTTTGTTGAAATACAACTCAAAGTACATTTACTAATCACCCCTTGTTGTTCTTATTAGCGTTTTCCATCCTGTCGCAACTTTTTCGGAATTGCGGTTGTCGAATTCTATTAATTCTTGAATATAGTTGATTCATAAATCCACCAAAGAGGCTTATTAGGCTGAGAGTTTGGCTGCAGATCCGGTTATGACTCTGCCTTTTGGCCAACCGTTTATTCGACAGTGATAAATAGGTGAAAAATGTGTTGAATGTTCAAAAGCCTGCATGCTGGACGGAATATCAAAGGCCTGAACACGCAGCGGAGCGTTTCAGCGCCAGACTTTAGCTTTGATTACAAAAACAACGCACAGAGCCAGGAATCGGTTCTGCTCCAGCGTGACGCAAATCCGTCCCCTGGCCTCTTAACATCTGCTTATGGTCCTCTCAGTAGATGACATTTCCAGTGTGGCTAACACGAGTAAGATTTTGCTGTGAATTGACGTCAGTGTGACAGTGCTTTGGTTCCTCCTAAAAGTTTCTTAATAGATGGAATTTCATGCTTCAATTAAATGGTCTCTAGAAGCATAAATACTGTTTATGCTTGGTAGTGCTGGAGCAATAAATTCATTTCGGTGAAGTTGAGGAAATATGCGGAATAAAAGCCCAGTGTGGTCTGTACAGTTATATATGTATACGTGAAAGCATAGCTGATGCGGCAAAATCTGACTCCATTCAAAGTGGAAGTGTGTAGCAAGAAATGTAATCAACTATTACAAATGTAATATTCTTATCTGATGAAATTAAGTAAGCCATTCCTGACTTACCCTTAGCTAGAATTTGACTGGCTGCCTAGCCGACTACGTTAGCCAGTGGAATCAATGCTAGTCTAAGCTTGCATTAGCAAAATAAATTAATGTGTTAATATATTAACTAATGCTTTTTCGAGTTCAGGCCTTTTCCACACCTCACACCTCATACGAACGATTCTTTGCTTGGTAGGGCGCACGGTGGCTTAGTGGTTTGCCTCACACCTCCAGGGACGAGGGTTCGATTCCCGCCGGGGTTTCTTCCGGGTACTCCGGTTTCCTCCCCCAGTCCAAAGACATGCATGGTAGGCTGATTGGAGTGTCTAAAGTGTCTGTAGTGTATGAATGGGTGTATGAGTGTGTATGTGATTGTGCCCTGCGATGGACTGGCACCCTGTCCAGGGTGTACCCCGCCTTGTGCCCGATGGTCCCTGGGATAGGCTCCAGGTTCCCTGTGACCCTGAAAAGGATTAAGCGGTATAGAAGACGGATGGATTGATGGATGGATGGATGGATGGATGGATTCTTTGCTGACTCAAGCATACTGAACCATTTTCCTGAGGTAGGGCCTCTGCTCTCATCCTCCACAAGTTCAACACTGCAGTCCGGTGGCTTACCCGTCTTCAAACACACACAGATAGCTATATTCGTGCTACATTGTGTAACATGAGCTCACAACAGACGACAAAATGTCATGATTCTTGATAGTTCTTTCTGCACGGATGCTAACCTGCGCCCACACGATCGACTGGATGAGAGGAGAAGAGACCTTAGAGATTTGTAACGAGTACCTTGAAGGTCTAAATTAAATGTAACACTGTTGTTGTTTCTTCTTCTTGGAAATGTGATCCATTCATTCAATGTTAATAACCCTCAAGAAAAGTATAAACACAAGTCCCTCGTTTGCCCTGAGCACCTCCCTGGCTTTTAATGTACAGTATCATGTCGCCTTCTTGAGCATCAGTGAATGTTTTTCGCCTTTGGTAATAGTCGTGTACAAGTCCCTCGGTTGTCCTCGGTGTGAAAAGATGGAACTTAGCGTCATATAGTCGCTGTTGGAAAGGGCTCAAACATGCAGAAGATGATGGAATACCTGAGAATGTGCAGGACCTGGAGGATTTATTCTGAACAGTGGGCAGTTTATCTGCTCAGGACAAACAAGGGACTCGTGAAGAACTCTCACAAAACATAAACACAGTCGCTGATCATTCAGGTAACAACATGGAATATTAAGAACCATGCGTATTCTGAACTTTTGAACTTGTGTAAATTCAGTTATTATTGTGTCTTGTGGACTAGATGTAAACATATGCTATGTGAACTAGCTTATTCAGGGCAGAACTAATTAAAACAAAAAATGCAATTTTAACAATCTCTCTTTTTATTATTATTATTATTATTTAATTGTTAACATTGCGCAGATTCTCAAGGTAAGGTAAACATGAGGTAAACTTATGACCCCAACTTATCTTTAAGCTCAGAGCATGGCTAGCTGACTAGTAGCTTTCAAACAGAAAAGAGAAAATGCACGATCCTGATTGTTGAATCCTGTTTCACGTTTAATCCTAGCTGCTGGTAACCAATGAAACATGATTAAAAGAAATTAAGAGGAGTATTTGTTTGACATTCAGGTGGTTAAATATGTAACTGTTTGTAATGATGACTTCGTTGACCTACTATGAGCAACGTTATAATGCAGCGAGTGAGCAAATCAGTGTGATTTGTCGCAGTTACAATGTGTGTTGTGTTCATCATCAGAAAATAAGCATTTGGAACTGTTCGAAAATATTTCAGCGGAGTTCAAACCGGAACATCTAACTGGGGAAGCTAGAGACTTTCTGCAAGTCTGATCCACACACTTAAAAAAAAATTATTTAAGTGCTCATTTGTGTGTGATAAAATGTCTGCATGTTCCTCCTGTATTAAAACCCTTGTGCTGGATTCCCAATGCACTAATATGCTACTAGAGAGTTTCTAGTTCTTTTCTTACTTTTTCCCTTCACATTATTTCATCATGCTGCAAACGTAATTTAGAAACGTAATCTTGAAGTGAGGCGGCCAGAGGCCCGCTTTAATCAACAAGAGATATTGCTCTTTTGAAGCCAGCAAAGCATGACTATCTTCTAAATAAGGGACCTTATAGATAGCTGTGCTTCACTGCTTTCTGGATGAGAGAGATTTTATCTCAGGAATTCAAACATGGCCATTAAAACAAGGCTGCATAATTTGTATTGCTATCATTTGTAAAGAAATATGCTGGAGCAATTGGATGAGCTTTGCTGAGGTATAAATAGAAGTTGAGAGTGAAAACCAAGACATGTTTTATGCCTCATGTTGCCTAGAGGGCTCACTATATATGGCGTATATAATAACAGTGTTTTGGGCACCACCTCAACCAAAACAAGTCTTATTTATTAAAGGTTAGGAACAGGAGTTTGAGTGCAAGGGAGAGGAGTGAAGTTGCTGTCTTGCTAGTGAGAGGCATGACGAGGGGGCTAGAGCTGCCACAAGGCAGGACCAAGGAGCTGTAGAGGAGGCCGTGTAGGGTCAGGGTCATGGTAGAGAGGAGCTGCTCCACTCATTGGTCGCCAGCCTTGCAGCCGTGTGTGCTCTTGTCCAAAACAATGGCCAGCAGTTCCGCAGGGAGCACGCTTCATGTTGTTTGTGTGGGCTGCAGACCCGCTGTCACAGTACCCCCCCTGAGCTCCAAGCCTACTGCCGGCAGGTGCTTGGTCCAGAGTTTATACCTTCTAGAGAGGCTGTCTGCATTCCTCTGCTGGACCCCCATCCAGTGTTAGGGTTAGAAGAAGAAGTCCTGTAGTGCAAGGAACCATCTGGTCACCCTGGCGCTTGTGTCTTTAGCCCAGGCCATCCATTGCAGAGAGGCCTAGCCCGGGTGAAATGTTGGCCCGCCAAGTAGTAGCGCAGTTTCTCGATGGCCCAGTTGATGGTGAAGGCTTCTTGCTCCACAGCAGCATACTTATGTTTGGCCAGGGTTAGCTTCCTGCTGACATACAGGACTGGGTGCTTTTCACTGTCGAAGGTTTGAGACAGGATGGCCCCTAGTCCTGTCTCGAAGGCATCCATGTGAACGGTGAAGGGTATCAAGAAGTCAGGGTTCCCGGAGGACTGGGGAGCTGGTGAGGGCCCGCTTGAGAGTCTGGAATACCTGCTCTGTTTCCTCGGTCCATCGCACCCGGTCCGGTTGGCCCTTCTTAGTGAGATCTGAGAGGGGGGAAGCTAAAGAGGAGAAGTTAGGGACAAAGCGATGATAGTATCCCGCCAACCCTAAACAGCCCACCTGTTTCTTGGATGTGGCCAGGGCTAGTCCCCCACTGCTTCTAGCTTCTTCTCTTTTAGCTTTAGCCTTGACCGAGCAGGTGGCTGTGGGCCAGGTGCATCAGGACCTGTGCCCTGGAGTAGGGTATGACCAGGAGGTCACAAGGCTGGCTCACAAGGAGGTTCATGCCATCCGGTAGTACAGGAGGCCATTGGACACCAGGAAGTAGTTGGTGGGGAGGTGCTCCTCCGGCTGCTGGTCCACACTATTGAACAGATGCACCTGGCCCCGGCAGTGCATCAGTCAGGAGTGCTCCGTCTGTTTGCACCCAAAGTTCCCCTCCTGAGAGAACTGGTGAAACACAGAGGAGACTGGGTTAGATGTTATGAGTGTCTCACCTGAGAGTGTTTGCCCTTGAGCATCCCCTTTTCCTGGGCCATGCAGGCTGGCTGGACCCGGTCTTTGACGGCTTACCTTCTGGTGGCAGTGGTTGTGTGGTCTCGTGACCGGTGCAGTGGGGAACCCTGGCCAGTCTTGTCTGAGCAGCAGCGGCACCAGGAGCTCGGGGATCAGCCCGACAAGGAGCGGCCCGCACCCCCTGGTGAGAAGACGTTGACATCAACAGCCCGGACCTCCCGGATGTCTCCATGGACACAGGAGACAGGGAGGGTGCCTGTGGGCTAGGGCAGTTGGCCAAGGGTGGTCATGCGGGCTAGGGTGACAGTGCTTCCCAAGTCGAGGATGCCGGTGACACGCTTGCCGTTTTTGTGTGTGTGTGTGTGCTTGTGTGTTTGTGTGTGTGTGTGTGTTCTTTTTCTTTTTTTGTTTTAAGGTAAATTTGTCTACCACAGCTACCACAACTGAGCAAATATTGATTTCATTAGTGTGAATTCATTTGATTTGTTCATTGTCTTTTCTTTTAGTTGTTTTAATAAAGTTGCGTACTTTTTCGTATCCATTTCTATGTCTCATTTCCCATTTCTTTTTGGTGTAACGAACCTGTGCTCCCTGATTGGGGTTGCTATTCCCTGGTATATTCCAGGGTGGCGTAGTAAACTACTTTTTTTGTGTGTGTGTTTTACTGGTCTTTTAGATCGTCGGTAGTTAAATCGAGGGTTAGAACCCTTTTTTTTGTGTATTGGATTTGTTGAGCGGTTTGCCTTCTTCCCATAGTTCATCCTGGTGCCGTCTCTTCCCCAGGTATGTGATGTAAAGAAACCACATGATGTAAAAGAAAATGTGATTCATAAGACCAGGTCACCTTCCATTGCTCCATGGTCCAGTTCTGATGCTCACATGCCCACTGTAGGCACTTTTGGCAGTGACACGCTGACTGGTGTCTGTGGTTACGCAGCTCCATATGCAGCAAGCTGAGATGCACTGTGTGTTCTGACACCTTTTTTTAATCAGAGCCAGCATTCAATTTTTCAGCAATTTGTGCTACAGTAGCTCTTCCGTGGGATCGGACCAGATGGGCTAGCCTTCGCTCCCTCCCCACACTATAAATGAGCCTTGGGCGCCCATGACCCTGTCTCCTGTTCACCAGATTTCCTTCCTTGGACTGCGTCATGGTGAAGTTTTGTTCATGTTTAAAGAAGTCATTTAGTCACACTGTGTCCTAAACCACATCAACAAGTTGGTGTGACCTCACTGAAGGCATGGGTGTGGTTTAAATATGAGATTTAATTCAGAAGATTTTGAGTAAGACAGACTAGCTACATTTTTCTCATAACTTCAAAGAAATATATATCAATCACCAAACCTATCTTAGATAACTGACTATATTTAACCGAGAGAGACAGAGAGAGAGAGAGAGAGAGAGAGAGAGAGACAGAGAGAATATCTGCTCATGATCAGAAGATAAAAGATGCAGAAAAGGGACTAGATTTGTTTGTTGTTCCCTTTAATACATAACTGGTGAGATTAAAACCATGAATCATGGGTCTCTAGCAGAATGTTGTTTTTTTTCTGATGAAGATAATTCCCACAAACCCCCACTGCAGGAGTAGGAGAGTAGTGGCTTATGAAGAAGCTTCAATCTGAACTGATTAAAATGCAGCACAAATCCCAAGCTGGAGTCTCACCCGAGCTCAGACCATTCACTGTGTCTGCCCTACAAACCCACTTCCTAAAGTCAAAGCTGTTTATATAACATAGTCATGGACAAACTGCAGCACTTTTTGAGTCGCTTTTCAGTCTCCCCCAATGGACTGTCTACTGTATAATCATGCACTGTTGACACACAGTCTGACATGCTGTTATAGGATAATCTACTGCTACTACTACTACTACTACTACTGCTGCTACTACTACTACTGCTACTACTGCTACTGCTACTGCTGCTACTACTGCTCCTACTACTCCTACTGCTACTACTACTACTGCTCCTCCTACTGCTACTACTACTACTGCTCCTCCTACTACTACTACTACTGCTGCTCCTACTACTACTACTACTACTACTACTGCTCCTCCTACTGCTACTACTACTACTGCTACTACTGCCTGCCTCCTCCTGCCTCTCTTGTTCATAACAGACAACGACACAGCGATGTCAACGGCAACAACATGCTCATTGGGCAACTGTATGGGCTGAGCAACAGTTGGCTGATTTGAACAGTTTAACTGCTGACAGACAACAGACCGTCATGAACTAACAGGCTGTGACAGTTTGTGACAACAGCTGACGGCACAGCAGACAGACAATGTCATGCTGACGACAGCGGAACAGACAGCAACAGTTGTACAGGTTGAATAATGATGGGCGACAACGGCTGGTGGACAACAACTGTTCTGTTTGACGACGACGTATGATCATGGTGACAACTATCAGCTGACGGCGGCGAACTGTTAACAGGCAACAGGCACAGGTAACTCTTGGTATGCGACAGACAGGCAGGGACATGGTCGGCAAGTGACAACGTGACCAGCGGCTGTCATGTGACATGGTGACAACAGACAGCAACGGCTGCTACTTGCTGCTGGCACCAACAAGCGTGCTTGTATCATGACTACCAACAGCAACAGCTGGGCAATGTACATGGCTGACGACGGTGACATAGGGCAGTCTGACGACATGACGACGACGGCATGTGGATCATGGCTGAACAGTCGTCATGGGCAACAGACGACGATGGTGACATGGGCAACTGTTTGGGCAGACAGACGATCGTCATGTGACGACAGGGGCAAAGAGCAACATGGTGACGACGACAACAGCAACGCGGCAACAGCAGTCAAATGAGGGCGACGGGCGATGGTGTGACGGCAACAGGCAACGACAGAGCAGTGGTCATGTGGCGTAACGCGGCAGGTGTCATGACGATAAGCAACAACAACAACAACAGCAACGGTACATCAGGCCACCGCTGTGACAGTGACGCTGCTGCAACGTCATCCGCACAACGACAGCGCCATTTCTGACAACAACAGCAACAACATGGCTGTTAATACGGCAACGCAACAGTCATGGCAGATGAATGTGAGCACAGTCGTCAGGACGACAGACAACAACGACGACGACATGGACGACGACAGCAACACACCGCAACAAATGACGACGACGGCACAGGTGAAATAGCAACTTACGGCAACAGCTGACAACGCAACAACAACAACAACAGCGATAGGCGGCAACAGCAGCGTGCTGCTGCTGCTGTGGTATGACAGTGTGCGTGGGTGTGCTGGCTCAGCAGTGCTGCTGTGTGGGCTGCTGCTGGTGTCCCCACATCACTTCCTGCTGCTGCTGCTGTCATCCTCCTGCTGCTGCTGTTGCTGCTGCTGCTGCTGTGATCATCACTCCTGCTGCTGCTGTTGCTGCTGCTGCTGTTACTCTGCCACTGCTGTTGGTGTGATCAGTTGCATGGATGCCAGGTACGGTTCCTGGTCCTGGTTCTGGTTGGTCAGTGGGAGGTCAGTACTGCTGTGACAATAGGGTGCGTCATTATGGGGTGTAAGTTAATGTGCATAATGGCTGAGCGTTTGCTATTTATTCACACACCACCTGCAGTGAATCAAATACATCCTTTGACAGAGCTGGCCTTCTTAATCACTTTGCTGAGCAGCTTTTTTTTTTTTTTGCAAGCATCTGCACTGATGCCATTTCCCCAGCACACAACAGCATTAGCTGGTAGAACACCCATACTGAAATGATGTGCACACATTAAACACCACAGCCTCCTCAGGAAATAGAGATGACTATGGCCCTTCTTGTATACAGCATCAGTATTGATAGTCCAATCCAGTCTGTCAAGCACAAATGATATGTACTTACTACCTCCACAAGCTTTCTAATAATGGTGACAGACAATGGGTGGGGCATAAACCTTCTGAAATCCACCACCATCTCCTTCATCTTGCCACTGTTTAAACTGGTTAATTTTCACGACTTGCCAATGTTCTCCACCCAGGCCCTGTGCTCATCCTACTATACACCTCTGATATACTCCATGAAGGCCGTGTCATCAGAGAACTTCTGCACATGGCATGACTCAGTGTTGCACCTAAAATCAGAGGTGTACTGGTTTAACAGGTCCCCAGTGCTGCACACTGCCATGAGGTCGTAGGAACTACAGTCTGCCAGACATGAAACACATGGACAGTATGCTTGTTCATGTCTAATTGTTTGTACCGTCAATGTCTCATTCTGAGCCTCGTCACATGTATTTCAATGCCCAGTGTACCCAGTGTAACCGTGGAAATGACAAATAAACCACTCCTGACGCTTGACAGTTAAGTAGTCCAATATCCATGAAATGAGGGATTCATCCACCAGCATCAGCTGGAGTTTCTTCCCCAACACCTCAGGCCGTATAGTGTTGAAAGCGCTGGAGAAAACAAAGAACATGATCCTCAAAGTGCAGCCTGGTGTGTCTAAACTGGAGGAGGTCCTGTTCAGCAGATAGGGACACCATCCACGCAGGATAGATAGACAGATAGACAGACAGACAGACAGATAGATAGATAGATAGATAGATAGATAGATAGATAATAGATAGATAGATAGATAGATAGATAGATAGATAGATAGATAGATAGATAGATAGATAGATAGATGGTTTAGATATATAGATAGACAGACAGACAGACAGACAGATAGATAAATAGATGGTTTAGATATACAGACAGACAGACAGACAGACAGACAGACAGATAGATAGATAGATAATAAGACAGACAGACAGACAGATAGACAGACAGATAGATAGATAGATAGATAGATAGATAGATAGATAGATAGATAGATAGATAGATAGATAGATAGATAGATAGATAGATAGATAGATAGATAGATAGATAGATAGATAGATAGATAGATAGATAGATAGATAGATCGATAGTTTAGATATATAGACAGACAGACAGACAGACAGACAGACAGACAGACAGACAGACAGACAGATAGATAGATAGATAGATAGATAGATAGATAGATAGATAGATAGATAGATAGATAGATAGATAGATAGATAGATAGATAGATAGTTTAGATATATAAACAGACAGACAGACAGACAGACAGACAGATAGATAGATAGATAGATAGATAGATAGATAGATAGATAGAGATATGATAGATATAGATAGATAGATAGATAGATAGATAGATGGATAGATAGATAGATAGATAGATAGATAGATAGATAGATAGATAGATAGATAGATAGATAGATAGATAGATAGATAGATAGATAGATAGATAGATAGATAGATAGATAGATAGATAGATAGATAGATAGATAGATAGATAGATAGTTTAGATATATAAACAGACAGACAGACAGACAGACAGACAGACAGATAGATAGATAGATAGATAGATAGATAGATAGATAGATAGATAGATAGATAGATAGATAGATAGATAGATAGATAGATAGATAGATAGATAGATTCATCTCTGCTCTTTTCCCTCCAACTTCCAGCACTTGTATTATAGTGTAATTGTGTGCGCGCTCCCGCTAAGTCGCAGCATCAGCACCGTGCACGCGGTCGGCCGGCAGAGCACCTGGAGCAGCGCGAGTTAAAGTTACCGAAAGAGCGCCGGGGACAACGCCAGACTCCGCTGCCCCGTCACCCCCTGGAGGTGTGGACAATAATGATCTAATCAGCGGGCCGAGTCGGGAATCCGACCCCAGTGCAGCAGCGGGAGAGGAAGATGATGAAGATGATGAAGATGATGAAGACGATGGAGCTCAGAAATCTGCGATTACTCCTTCCTGGCTTTTTGCTCTTATTCGGGCTGCATCGCTGCTCATCACGTAAGTGTCACGGGAAAGATCTCTAAACGCAATGCACGGGTCGGGGCGCGCGTGTAGAGGAAGATCCAATGCTTTAAAAAAAAAAACAGAACCCAAAAAACATTTCAGACCTAAAAGATACCTTTGCATCGTTCATTTTCATGAGCAGAAAAAAGAAGAAGTGTTATTACATTCTATTTTATTTAATCATGGATTTTTTAGATTTGGTTTTTGCTGTAAGGATCATGGTTTTGTGGTCGCGAGATGAAAAGTAGAGAGAGAGAGAGAGAGAGAGAGAGAGAGAGAGAGAGAGAGCTGTCCTGCGGTGGGGCGCGCGCGGGGCTCTTTTCTGCATTGCAGTGCTTCCGCGCGCCCGCACGCAACTTTCCGCGGAGCGCATCCTACACCGGGAAGGACACGGTGCACCTCTGCAATTCAGACAGAATAATCAACACTTACCACCAGCCCTGAATGTTTACAGTTCAAATAAAATACCAAAGACAAATAAGATCCCCTTTACGCACACGTAGCTCATTACAGAATTGCCTTTCAATAGCGTTGCCGCCGAGCGCGCGGCATCACCTGTACGCGAGGACGGGCTCGTGCGTTTGCATGACGTGTGATGCAGAGGAATCTCTTTACTGACACTGTAAACTTTACGTGCACGGAAATGCTCAAAGGCGGCTGCAGATGTTTTCTAAAGGGGTTGGACTGGTAGAAATGGCTGTGATTTGGGACTGACATCATGATAGAAGGCTGATTTGAGCAGCTTGAAGTGTGTGTGTGTGTGTGTGTGTGTGTGTGTGTGTGTGTGTGTGTGTGTGATGGGTAGGGGAGTGGCGATATGACAAACCCCAACATATATCACATCCTGGAAGCAGTGGCGTGTCTTGGCCACTTTTAAACATTCTCTCTCTCTCTCTCTCTCTCTCTCTCTCTCTCTCAGGAGAATTTATTGTAGTGTATGTCTTTTAGTGAAAATACAAGCACAGATCTGCAAGACTGAGACGGATTAAAGTGACCCGGTTAATGACTTTCATTCATTCATCTTCAAAAAAAAAGGACTTCATCCCTGACCAGGGTCATGGTGGAGCTTGGGAACTCTGGGCACGAGGTGGGAACACACCCCGAAATTTGACACCAGTCCATCACACTTAAGAGCAAATTCGAGCTGCCACCAATCCGTTCATTCACTGACATGTCGATGGGAGGAAACCTGAAAGCGCAGAGGAGAACATGCAGAGAGAAACCCAAGCTCGGGATCCATCCATCCATCCAAATTTTCCTCACAAATATCCTCAATTATCCGTTCTGGAAGAATACTCAAATCACTTCTATTCACCGTTTTGTTGTTGAATTTTGTATTGGCTAAATCCTGGAGAGACTGCACAGTGTTATCATTGGAGTCTATCCCAGGGAGCATGGGGCACGAGGCGGGGTACACCCTGGACAGGGTACCAGTCCATCACAGGGCACAATCACATACACACTCATTCATACTCTACAGACACTTTAGACACGCCCATCAGCCTACCATGCATGTCTTTGGACTGGGCGAGGAAACCGGAGTACCCGGAGGAAACCCCCGCAGCACGGGGAGAACATGCAAACTCCACACACACATGGGAATCGAACCCTGACGCTGGAGGTCGGAGGCGAACGTGCTAAGCCCTAAGCCACCCTGCGCCCGTCCTACTAAATCATTAGGCTTAACACTGTAGTCATTCTCTACTCTCAACTATAAAACTATATTTCAACCATTTACACTAAATAATAAACTTCTACACAACAAACTCTAAAGCGCAGTAGTATTTTAACGGTAAAGCGGCGCTTCTTAAATTTATGATTATAATTATTATCGACTTCTTATAGCCTAGTTGTTAGCCTGTTTGGCCGATCACTGGAATGGAATGAAACTTGAACTAGTCTGCCTATAAGTATAATCAACCTGGACCTAATGTGTCCTGTCGGTGGAAAGTTCTGGAATAAAAAGCAATACGGCTCTAATAAGAAGCAAGACGGAAGCTTCCTGGATGCAAAACGTTGCGAACGGTAGACCTTAATAGCAAACTTTGGGGATATATACAGTCGTGTGTGTGTGGATTTGAAACGAATGAGTGCAGATTTGTCTTCCTCGTACAGGGTCTGAGTGCACTGGGTTGAGTAGTTTGTGGAACAGAGTGAAATGAGGTGAAAGACATGGTCATCAGGAGATCTGTTTCTAACTCTAATGGCCTGTGGGAAGAAATCTGGTAGATTTGGCTCGGATGCTTTGTAGCAGGTTTGTAATGCACTGGCACTATCTGTATCAGGATCTCCAAATATCCATACACGTATTTCGGTGTAAACCCAAAAGGGGTGTGGCTTAAACCCGATTACCTTGCCACTGGAAACACAGAAAGACACGAGAAAGACTCCCCCAGATGTAGAAATGGCAGTGAAGATGGTGTGTGAATTTGGGCTCGGACAGTTCCTCAGCCTCAGCTACATCACTCTAGTTCATAATTGGTCTCAACTGGAGATGTACACATCTGGAGATAAGATATTTTTTTTAATCCCGCCCACACAGTTATTCTAATTTATTTATATATCCATCCATCTTCTATACCACTTAACCTACTACTGGGTCATGGGGAACCTGAAGACTATACCAGGGAGCATGGGGCACAAGGTGGGGTACACCCTGGACAGGGTGCTAATCCATTGCAGGGCCCAATCACATACACATTCACACCCATGCCAATCAGTCTACCATGCATGTCTTTGGACTGGGGGAGGACACCTGGAGGAAACCCTGGGAGAACATGCAAACTCCACACACACAGTGCAGCGACAGGAATTGAACCCCCATGTTAACCACTATGCCAACATGAATATGCATCTCTCTCTCTCTCTCTCTCTCTCTCTCTCTCTATATATATATATATATATATATATATATATGCTATGCTGTATTGTGTGTGATGTCTTTGAGATACTAGGACCCTGAATTTCCCCTTGGGGATCAATAAAGTATCTATCTATCTATCTATCTATCTATCTATCTATCTATCTATCTATCTATCTATCTATCTATCTATCTATCTATCTATCTATTCTATCTTTATCTCTCTATCTATCTCTCTCTCTCTCTCTCTCTCTCTCTCTCTCTCTCTATATATATATATATATATATATATTATATATGGGTTTATATCCCCAATGTCTCAAACTTCGTGCTATATTACAGTTCTCATTCAGTATTGTCATCTCTTGAGCTACATACTGTATAGATTCATTCTGCAGTGCTCACGTACGGATATCGTGACTGATCCGGGTGATATCTTTCGACACAAGTGTGCATGAAAGTTCGCACCCTTATTAGCTTCTTAGCCCCAGTGCAAAACTAAAAAGGCCAACGTCTCAGTTTTATCAGCTGCTCTCACCCGAGAGTGCTGTCCTGGGTAAGTAGGAAAGCAGTCATGGGATGCTGAAGATCCTAGACGAATGAATATTTTGTAGAGGGATTTTTTTATGTTTTGATTTCATATTTTGATTAAAAGCGACAGGAACAGAGCAAAACAACAGACTAGATCCATACACAACAATGACAATGATAGCATCATGATTTCTGAATTTTGTAAATGTTGTCAATAGATGTTATACAAGTAAGACAACACCCTAGGGTTTGGGGGTTATCTCTTACATGTAACATACACTATATGGGCAAATGTATTTAGACACCCGACCATCACACCGATATGTGGTTCTTTCCAACAAGTCTGAAGCACGGAATTGTCTTTGGAGGCTGTAGCATTACAATTTCCCTTCGCTGGAACTAAGAGGAACCAAAGATGCTCCTGTGCACCATGAAGGCGAGCTGGAGGTACACGAGGGCCCGGACCTCAACACCTTTGGGATGAACTGAAACACTGACTGCACCGACGTCAGCGCCTGATCTCACTAACGCTCTTGTGGCTGAATGAACACAAATCCCCACCACAGCCACGCTCGAAAATCTCGACGAAAGCCTTCCCAGAAGAGTGGAGGTTAACATGGGGACTGAAAAGGTGTCCACAAAAGGTGTTTGGTCATATAGTGTACCTATTACTGAATGTCATGACAGTTTTGGGGTAACAGAGATGCGTCTATTACATGCTCTGTCAGAAGGAAGAGAGCTGTTGGGCTGTGGTGGGAATTTGGGATGCGCGCACGTGTGTGTGTGTGTGTGTGTGTGTGAGAGAGAGATAGATAAAGACCTAGGCATGATGTGACAGTACTAGTCAATGTCAAGAACTGGTGAGAATTATGGAGTGTGTGTCTGAGCAAGAAAGGAGAGTGCACCTGTGTGGAAAGTGCTATTCTTATATCTATAGATAGAGTCATTTTTGCCTTTCTATATGTTTCCTCCTGTCTGATGGCTTTCTGAATAATTGATAATCCTGTGCCAAAAAAATCTGCAACGAATCCAGGCTCACCCATGTGATATTTGGAAGGAACGTATATACCTCAGACATCCTCCAGGGACGAGCACGCTCGTCTAAAATAAGCTCTCCTGTGAGTAAGGCAGCTAATGTGGTATGCGGATGCACACTCGGAGAAAAAGTGCTGCGTCAGCCTGGAGCGGTGGGGGGGGGGATTTTGTGTGTGTGTGTGTGTGTGTGTGTGTACGTGTGAGCCTGCACATGTTCTGTCAGCACAGTGTGGGATGCAGGATTCTCCTTCATGCTGGTTGTTATCCTATCCCCTTGGCTTTGACTCTGAGAGCTGAAGAAAGCATGAATGCAGAACACAGATGCACTCACACACAGACACACACACACACACACACACACGCACGCACACACACAAATGCACAGAGGGAGAAAGAGATATGACGGAGAGGCAGGGAGGGAGGGGGAATAATTTTAGAAGCTGAAAGAAAGACGACGTCCTTCTGTGAACTAGGAGTGAAAGAGAAAGGGAGAAAGTGGTGGGTCTGTTTTTAAATATGCAGAGATAGGTGCGTGTGTGTGTGTGTGTGTGTGTGTGTGTCATACATAATTGCTAATATGCTCATGTAAAGACCATGTTACACTGTTATATTTTGTATGCAGTTTTAATATACAATCATCCATCCATCCATCCATAAAGCCATCCATCCATCCATCCATCCTTTCATAAAGCCATCCATTTTCCCTTCCATAAAGCCATCCTTCCATCCTTCCATAAAGCCATCCATACATACATCCTTCCATAAAGCCATCCACCTTTCCTTCCATAAAGCCATCCATCCATCCTTCCATAAAGCCATCCATCCATCCATCCATCCTTCCATAAAGCCATGCATACATCCATCTATCCATCCACAAAGCAATTCATCCATTCATCCATACATAAAGCCATTCATCCATCCATCCATTCATCCATCAAGCAATCCATCCATAAAGCCATCAATTTATCCACCCATCCATCCACAAAGCTATCCATCCATCCATCCATCCATCCATCCATCCATCCATCCATCTATAAAGACATCCATAAAGCCATCCATCCATCCATCCATCCACAAAGCCATCCATCCATTCATCCATCCAAAAAACCATCCATCCATCCACCAAGCCATCCATTAGGGTCCCGTTACGTCTGGGTAAACCAAACAGAATTCCACAAAAAGAACATCCTATCTACAGTCAAGCATGGTGGTGGCAGTGTGATGGTGTGGGGATGCTCTGCTGCTTCAGGGCCTGGGCAACTTGCAGTAATTGAGGGAAACATGAATTCTGCTCTCTACCAGAAAATCCTAAAGGAGAATGTCTGGTCTTCAGTCCGTAACTCAAGTGTAACTGGATTATGCAGCTAAGACAATGATCAAAAGCATAGGAGTAAATCCACCTCTGAATGACTCAAAAAACCAAAATGAATGTTTTGGAGTGGCCTAGTCAAAGCCCTGACTTCAGCCAAATGAGATGCTGTGGCAGGACCTTAAACGGGCAGTTCATGAAAACCCTCCAGTCTGGCTGAAGTAAAGCAGTTCTGCAAAGAAGAGTGGGAAGATCTAAAACAATTTAGTATGAGATCTACACAAAGCAGAAGAAATCAAATACTTTTTTTCACAGCATTGTAGTATTATAAGAAAATTATACGGGACCTGAAATTGTCTCTGATTTCGCGATATAGGAGTGTCTGGCTGAAGCTAGCAAGTCCTAACACTTCTGAGACGGTCTGTAATTTTGAACGGTCATAACGAGGTTGTAACTTAAAATGCATGGACTGAGACATGAATCTGCCTTATATATAAGCCACTTAGGATGAAAGATTGTATATTAATATTCACAGATTTAGAGAGGTCTCAAGCGTTATTCCATTTTTCAGGTTTAATTAACGGTACCGAGATGATTCCTATGGACACACTCTCTGTATATAATCCATTCACTTTAATACGTACAAATCAACAGTGTGAAGAATTGGTTACTATGGACCAGCTGTGATTCAGTGGAAAAGGAACACACACACACACACACACACACACACACACACACCACTGCTGTCCTCTCGTACTGCCACTGAAGGTCACACACTAGCCACTCAGGCCTCTGCCATTTTTATTCCATTAAAATGATACTGAAATGTACATCACTGATATTAGACGTTTGCATATTAGACGTTTCCATCCATCCATCTGTTCATTCATCCAAACATTTATCCATCATTCATTTATTGGACTACTTATTCCCTTTTAATCTATAGTTGGTCTAACAATACATCCATCAGTCATCAATCGGTTCATCTATATATTGGTTCCATCCATCCATCTATCCAACCACTCATCCACAACCAGTCTTTTTCTACCAATTTACCAAGTATCCATCCATCCATCCATCCATCCATTCTTATAGTCACAAATACTCACCTCTGCATACAATATGTCTCTCTATATAAATTTCCCTATCTATTCATCTGTTAATCCATTTTTCCATCTGTTCCCTTTCTAGTCATGCATGCATCCATACATCCACCCATCCATCCAGTCTCATCTACCCACTTGCCCATCTATTCCATTATTTATGCCCACATTTGTGTTGACTGGGCATTTCATGTATATAAGGCTTTCCATCCATCCAGCCCTCATTCATTCATTGCCTACTTTGGGTCAGTGGATTACTGTCAACTCTTTCTTTCATCCATTAGTTTATCAGTCTATTGGTTCTATCCATCTAACAATCCATTCATCCAGAAACCATCCACCTATGGAGTCTCAATCTATTGAGATTTTCTCTTTTCCCTCTCCATTCATCCATTCATCCATCCATCCATCCATCCATCCAGAACCAATCCACCTATGGAGTCTCATAAATCCATGTCTCCACTGGTCAAGCCATCAATTTCCTTTATGTTCTGTCTCCAACCATCCATCCATCCATCCAGTATGCATCGACCTGTCTAGTCAGCCATCATTTTTTCTAGCAATGCCTTTGCTATCATCCATCCATCCATCCATCCCTCCATCCATCCCTCCATCCATCCATCCATCCATCCATCCATCCATTCATCCATCCATCATGTATTACTTTGATTACTTGTACCCTCTATATTTATAGATGGCTTGTCATTTCTTTCATTTATCACTCAAGTTATCCATCTATTGGTTCCTTCTATCAATCCATCCACTCATCAAGAACCAATCCACCTATGGAGTCTCATAAATCCATGTCTCCACTGGTCAAGCCATCAATTTCCTTTATGTTCTGTCTCCAACCACCCATCCTTACATCCATCCAGCCATCCAGTATGCATCGACCTGTCTAGTCAGCCATCATTTTTTCTAGCAAAACGGAGCTGCTAAACGGAGATGATGAGACTCTGTTTATTCATACAGTAATAAACGAGTGCTGTGGAGTGATGGAGATGAGGGTTGAGTTTATCAGACTCTTCTGTTTAGATTAGGCTGAATTGTGGCTGCTTCTAATTAGAACAGGGATTTATATAAGTGAGGAAGTGATGCTATGCCCGGAAAAAAGCAAAGGAGCTGGATACTCCTGTATCGAAATACAGGCAAGGGCAGAGATTGCAGGTGTTAACATTATCGTCCTTAATACAGATGGATGAAAATGGGTCGAAATGAAAATGGGAATTTTTAACTGTCTTAGACAGATCTACGGTGATTCCCGTGAGAGGTGAGGAATGATTTGTTGTAGAGGTTAGATTCAATTCAGCCCATGTTATGGCAAAAAGTAGGCCATTTCCTTGACGTGGTAATAGCAACATTTCATCACTCACAGATTTTATACTAAGGAGGGAGTGTCACCTTGTGTCTGGATTGATCTTGCTCCATTAGTGTCCAGTAAAAGTATGGACATTAGCATTCAGTCTGCAATAGAGAGCAGTGCAGTTAAAGCAACTTCACCACCGCGTACATAAAATGTCCTACAGCCTTTTGTGCAGGACAGTCTACTGCCAGTGACACTAAAATGAACCCTCATACTTAAATAATGAGCAAGGAAATCTACAGTTTGGAAATCTTATATATACAATCACATGGAGATATTTTGTCTTGTCCTGCCTGTCATGGTATATTACAAGCAGTGTCTCACAATTGCATTTGCCAAACACACTCAGTGATACTTCCTGTAATGGGCGCTGAGTAAAGGGTGTGGCAAGACACAAGTGTGCTAACTCTGTATAAGCTTTATTTGATTGAATCCAAACAACATGTTAAAAAAAGGATACCGAAAACAAAGGTAAGTCTAAAAACCTGGGGAAAATGAAAAATATGGAAACAATGTTGGGACTTAAAGATCATATACTTACTTATTGAAAGTATGATACTACTTCACCATGCTATGTTGACACAACAGAGCATACATAGCTGTATACAAGCTAGTCAAGGACTAAGACAGAACACAGGGCATGTGAACACTGTGGGGTAACAAACCAATGATAAGACAGGGGTGGAGACGGAACTAGAACAGAAAACACAAGTACACGATGTTCATCACCATGGGAACAGTGTAGCAAATTGTTTGATAACATTTAAGTGGTGATGTGTAAATTTATAATGGATTCCCCTGTTTGTACCGGATTAAGCTTTAGATGGCTTTGGGAAATTATTTGAATGATTTGAATAAAAATAGAATGAATTGTTTACATTTGTTCATCTCACTCATCCATCTATCTCCTGTCTATCCATCTATCCATGCATTTATACATCGGTTAGTTTCATGTCCGCTTACCCATTTACTCTCCATGCATCCATCAATTATCCAGTTGACTATTTTTTCATTCTCGATCCACATAGCCATCCATCCGTCCATCCATCTGTCCATCCATACGTTCAGCCATCCATACATCCATATGTCCAGCCATCTGTCCATCCATCTGTCCATCCATACGTTCAGCCATCCATACATTCATATGTCCAGCCATCCGTCCATCCATACGTTCAGCCATCCATACATTCATATGTCCAGCCATCCGTCCATCCATCTGTCCATTCATACATTCAGCCATCCATACATTCATATGTCCAGCCATCCGTCCATCCATCTGTCCATCCATACGTTCAGCCATCCATACATCCATATGTCCAGCCATCTGTCCATCCATCTGTCCATCCATACGTTCAGCCATCCATACATTCATATGTCCAGCCATCCGTCCATCCATACGTTCAGCCATCCATACATTCATATGTCCAGCCATCCGTCCATCCATCTGTCCATTCATACATTCAGCCATCCATACATTCATATGTCCAGCCATCCGTCCATCCATCCGTCCATCCATATGTCCAGCCATCCGTCCATCTATCTGTCCAACCATACGTTAAGCCATCCATACATTCATACGTGCAGCCATACGTCCAGCCATCCAACTAACCATCCATCCATCCTCATTTGTCTACCTGTTCATATGTCTCCATATAGAATACCTGTTAGCCCAACTGTTCATTTGTCTGCTTAGTCTCTATTCATCTATCAATTCATCAATCCATCCAGCTAACTATCCATCCATCCATCCATCCATTCTCATTTATCTACCTGTCCATCTATGCATGTCTATATATATCGCTTTACTCCACTATCCATTTGGCTACTTTGTCTCTGTAATTGATCTTTTTGCCATCCATCCATCCATTACCATCTGTCTCCTCTACTTGTTTCCTCAATGTTCCTCCATTGGTTTATCCATCCATCATCATTTGTCTACCTGTTCATCTATGTCTACATATCTCTGTTTACCCATCTGTCCATTTGTCTATGTAGTCTCTATCCATATATCCATTATTCAGTCCATCCAATAACTAACCATTCATCCATCCAGCTAGGCATCCATTCATGTATCCCTCCATCTATCCTCATAGTTATCCAATCAGTTCCTGTTTAATTAATATTGGAATTTAACCATGTCCAGTAAGTTCATCCATGTCTTCATCTCTGCACAATAGTGATGCCTATTTATTCATTTCTGTTTAACACGTTATCTACCTTGTGGCCGAAGTTTGAAATTGGTTCTTTGTTCCCTGAGAAATATCCATCTGATGTTATCAAGTTTTTTTTACATGAAAGTCTAATGACATGCTAATGTCTCAATCTATTTTAATGATCAAATATTCCTTCCTTCCTTCCTTCTCTCTCTCCCTCTCTCTCTCTCTCTCTCTTTCAGGACCATGTTTAGACCCGATTATCTCGCCACTTTATGCCTCCTCTTTCTGGGCCTCCTCCAGATACAATTTTCTCTACTCTGCTCATTTTGCCAAACTCCACGGTAAGTTGCCAGATCAGAGGCTAATTACATCTTGCCTGTTCATCTTGCCAATAAAAAGTGTAAGCCTAAAATGAAAATGGCAGGATAGATACAACACTTATGTGTATGTGTAGGGAGCAGTGGCTGGTCTCCAGCGCCCGGAGACACACAGCCATGGCTGCAGATCAATCTGGGTAGAAAGTATCGGATCGTCGCAATTGCCACACAGGGTACCTTCAACTCCAACGACTGGGTGACAAAGTACACGCTGCTCTACGGAGACCGTTTTGATGCGTGGACTCCTTACATCATGAAAGGAGGCAACATGGTAATGTTGGTGTTTAATGTTTTTTTATTTCATGCCTAACAGAGTTGGAGCCTTGATGTTAAGATATTTCGTCGTCTTTCATGATCCTCAAAGGTACGGTGTGCCTGAAGGCGTTCCTTCCATCCAAATAAGAGCTAGTCATTTGCTCTTGCTTAAGATTGAAAACCCCAGGGTCTGACAATATACAAAATGGCGCTGAAGATGTGAAGATTTATAAATCATTCATAGAGGTTTTAGGAAGTAACTGAATGTCCACATTTAGAAATTTTTTTCGGAAGATCCTTATAAGTGACTCCCCAGGTCAGGATCATGATCTTTTTCCATCGTGCTGTCGATTATAATCGTGATTTTCCAAGACTAGTTTACACTGTAATTTGACACCCAAGAATGACAGGTTCTCTTGCCTAGAACTAAGGGGCTTAGCCCAAACATGTTCCAGCATGACAAGGTCTCTGTGGACCAAAGTATGTTACATGAAGACATGGTAAAAAGCAACATCCTGCACCTGACCTCTGACCTGACCTGACCTCACTGAACACCTTTGGGATGAACTGGAACACCAACTGCATGCCTGGCCTCCTCAACTGGCCTCACTAATGTTCTTGCGGCTGAATGTACACAAAGTCCACATGAGTGGGCAATAAATTGCCAGTAGGCAGTGGAGGGTTTGGTTAAAATAGAAAGGTCATTAAAAGGGTTGGGATTAGGGTAAGGGTTAATATTCAGCCCATTTGGATCTGGTTCCACTCTGAAAACCATTCTTACCATCTTTTTAGAGTTGAGTTTTAATGGAGCGCAAGTACATCAATCACAAATACCTGCATTGTTCAGACATTACAGATTTGTCGAGACTATATGTGTGTTATATAGATAAAAGTGGTCTTCCTTCCTTTTTCTCAGACATTGCCTGGAAACTGGAACTACTATCAGGTGAAGAGGAATGTCTTTCACTATGCCTTTACTGCTAAACACCTGCGCCTCCTGCCTATGGGCTGGAACACAGAAAACGGTGGAAAGATTGGCGTACGGCTCGAGGTCTACGGCTGTCCCTATGGTAATGAGCGCTATACGTCTATATAAGATGGCGTTCAGTGATTCAAATGTAGATTCAGATGCATTTGATTTCAATTCTTGTAATTGCATTCTTTTGGAAAGTCGCTCAACAAGGTAGTTTCTGTCAACAAAGCATAAAAAACAGACAACATTTCCATATGTTTAGATTTTCGTAGCTTATCTGATTGCCTTTCTCACCTTTCACCTCTGACCCACTGGCCTCTAGACTCATACGTGATGCATTTTGAGGGGGACGACATGGTGGCATACTCCTTACCTGGTGGGAAACTAAGAACCTTGCAGGACCACTATGCTTTGAACTTTAAGACTCTCGAGAAAGATGGTGTGCTGCTGTACAGTGAGGGCATCCAGGGTGACTCGGTCCTGCTAGAACTGGACACCGGACGACTCTACCTGCATATGTCCCTGGGTAACGAAAGATCAAGGGTTATAGACATACAGATATGGGTTTTGAGGAAAAGAAATTCGTTGTGTTGATGATTTCACTGTCTGATTTTACAGGAAGCAGTACAGTGCATAACATGGATGGCATGACCACAGTGAGGCTGGGGAATCTACTAGACACACAGCACTGGCACTACGTCACCATCAAACGATATGGCAGAGAACTCAACTTCACGCTAGACAGCCAGACAGAGAGAGTCCTCCTCAATGGCGAGTTTAACTACCTGGACCTGGACAACCAGGTGTGTTCACTTGGCATGACAAATCAAATGGCTGAAGGAATATACTGGATTAGGTCCATTTAATGGTCCACATGCTGTATTTGGTTCATTTTGGTCCATATATTTGGTCTAAAATCAAAAATTAGATATATAGGTTCAGAAATACAATTGGAAAGAAAGCATGACTTAGTAGTAGTAGTAGTAGTAGTAGTACTAATTTTCTGATGATGGGGACATCTGGTGGTGTGGGGTGGAAATTTCAGGTCAAACAATGACACTTATTTTAAGTGTTGTTAAAATAAGTGTCACTGGAACTTTAACTATGCTCATTTATTGTCCATTTGCTCTTCAGATATATGTAGGTGGCGTTATTGAGAAAGACTCACCTCACCTCCCAGGTAAGGTCAACTTCCGTGGCTGCTTGGAGAATGTCTTCGTCAACGGAATCAACATCATTTACAAGACCCAATACCAAGATCCTGATGTACGGTTCGCTCCCAAAAAGGTAGTGTTCTATACCAATCAGTTCCCTCAAGGGCGTTAATGATTTACAGTACATTAGCTTGACGCTTATTTTGGAGAATTGTCATACTATACGGGCAGGATAAAGACTAATGAGGATTTTTGTTGCACATGCTGTGTCTCAAACCCTTTCCTTGTTTCATCCCATCATAGAAAAAGATGCACTACACGTGCCGTGACCTCCTGTGGAGACCCATGACCTTTGCAGGGCCCAACAACTACCTCCAGGTGCCTGGGTTCTTTCGAAAGAGCCGACTGGCAGTGAAGTTCAAGTTCCGGTCTTGGGACTACACAGGATTGCTGATGTTCACCAGGTTTGCTGATGATAAGGGCTCTCTGGAGCTTGGATTGAGTGAGGGTCAAGTCAACATCACGCTCACACAGCCAGGGAACAAGAGACTCCGCTTCGCTGCAGGTAACATTCACATCTGACCGCTGATCCACCTAAAGTTCAGGGCACCAGTCTCCAATGAATTGTGACAATTCCAAAGTTTTCTTCTAGGTAACATCCTTCATAATTGTTTTTTTTCGATCTGTGAGTTTGGGCCTTTATGTTCTGAGAGAAAAGACATGAAAACACACCCACAGCTTGCATTTATAACGTTCTCTAGAACGTTACTCCAGAGTTTAGGAACAATGGAAGAATTTCTTTTTTTTTTTCTCTGTCTGAGCTGTGAGAGAACCTTGAGATTAACAGCAGCTCTTCTCAGGATGGAGTATACTGCCTCAGGATCTACTGTATATCAGAACTAAACCATTTAGGGCTTTGTAACAGGACACTGTAGTCTATGTGGAACTCGCCAGGCACTATAAATAATGTACTTGGACGTTCTTTTCCTGTTAAGCATGTACACAGTCCAATTTAGAGGCATTTTCTGCAGTCATTTCGAAGTGTCTCATAGGGTAGGCTAAAATGTTCATCATTATAAAATCATTATTCTTGCACATAATCGGCGTGAAAGTCAATGTCATGCCTGCAAATGACATGTTTAAGGGATTGTTTGGGCCTAAAAGAGAACCTTGTTGGACAATATAAAACACTAGTTTAAAAAATTGATGCATTGATGCAAAAAAAAACAAAAAGGGTCAAATCTAGACCAGGCAAGAGATCGTACACGCTGTATGGCCAAAAGTATGTGGATAGCTGACCATCAGACCCATATATGGGTCTTCCTCATACTGTTGCCACAATGCGCTTGGAAGCCCACAACTGTATAGAATGACTTTGTATGCTGTATGCCTTCACTAGAAATAAGGGGCCTAAACACCTCTGGGATGAACTGGATCATTGACTTTACTTCAGGGCTTTTCACCCAACATCAGTGCCTGTTCCCAGTGATGCTCTTGTGGCTGAATGTGCAAAAATCCTCACAGCAACATTCCAAAATGGAGGCTGTTATAGCAGCATAGGCAGTGGGGGATACTGGGTGGGGGGTAAGGGTGGGCGGCACCAAGTCCATATATTAATTCCCATGATTTTGGAATGAGATGTTCAACAACACATATAGGTGTGATGGTCAGGTCTCTACATACTTTGTCAATATAGTGTATGTCTATGTAACTGGAGCGTCTACTTGTGTCTGAGGCATGATACTCCAACCGTTTCGGATTTCTATAAATCAAAGTTACATAAACACTGGTTTGATGTGTGTGTGTGTTTTTTTTTTTTATCTTGAGCTACTAATATACAATCACTCCAACGTCTCATTTTGTGTGGCCCGTTCTAAGGATATCGTTTAAATGATGGTTTCTGGCACACGGTGGATCTGGCCGCCAGAGACAACTTGCTCTCAGTCACCATCGACGAGGACGAGAGCTCTCCACTGAAGATCACCAACCCGTTCATGGTTCGCACTGGAAACACCTACTTCTTTGGAGGCAAGTAATTCCAGCAATTTAATATAATATATATATATCTTTTTCTGCAAGCTAGCAGAGCATGGGTGTGATTCGTTTTGTTTTCGGCTCAGGCTGTCCTAAGACCAACAATACGGCACGCTGCGTGACCAAGCTGGCGCGCTTCCACGGCTGCATGCAGCAGATCTTTATTGATGACGAGCCTGTGGACATCGACGTGATGCTGCAGAGGAAATGGGGCAGATACACGGAACTACTTCTGGGGACCTGCGGTATCACTGACAGGTGTGTGTGTGTGTGTGTGTGTGTGTGTGTGTGTGTGTGACAATCCATTCCTGCTTGTGTTGACGTCAGAGGTTTGCTTATGCATCCCTAGTTTGAACAATGATGACTGACAAATGTCAAAATGTCCAAATGTAGGTAAATATTTAATAGAAATCATACGCAGACTGAGACTGCTGGTGCAGCGGGTTGACTTTAGAGCGCAATAATAATGAAGATAATAAAACCCATCGCTCAGAAGTGACAGCTTAAGGGCACGACTAAACACATTTATATCCTGTTTAAACACCTCAGAGTCTGTTCCTGATATTATATCTGCATGAATACATGTCCTCTAATAAAGAGGTATTCATCTTGTAGATATTTGCCAGACACTAGAGATTATATCGGGTGTTTTCCATACCGTACATAGAAGTCATGTGGGCACCCATATCATAAAACGTATATAGTATATAGTAAATCTAGTCCCCACTATCACCATCAATGTGTGTATGTGACAATCTCAGGCGTGTTTAACAAATCCGAAACAACACAAATAGTGTAGACGCCACGTAGATCCAATAGGAGTCGAATCGTTTGGCTTCCACACAGCTCATTGCCATTTCTTTCTCTAATAACATTTCGACCTTGTGATTGTTTTTCTTTGCCTTACTATGGTTACTATGGTTACTACAGTTTTTTTTTTTTTTACTCCGTTTTCTAGTAAACCAAACAGCATTGCATTGGACCTTTTCGGATCTGTTTTTAAATATTTATGATCTAATTATGTAATTGAATGTCGGACTGTTAAAGTAAGCACCCCTGCGTGCTGTTGATGTTGTTGTGCTGTTGTGTCTGTGCTTCATGAGAGCAGATTCATTTCTGTTTATGTGGACGGTCATCTTTAATGATACAATGACGACATACATGTCTTCAACGAGAAGCATTCCTCTTATGCTGCTTGATTCACACAGCTATGAGTCTGTCTCTCTCTCTCTCTCTCTCTCTCTCTCTCTCTCTCACACACACACACATACACACAAGATATTGAAAAGGGGTTTCCATGGAACCAGTTCAAGAATGAAAGCATTGCCTACATCAACACCATAATATGCATAATAGAGCTGACTCACATAACTCTGAATATTCTCAGTGTGTGTGTGTGTGTGTGTGTGTGTGTGTGTGTGTGTGTGTGTGGTACAACAACAGTTCTTTAATGTTTTAAACAGTGTACAAGCACTCCCGATTTACAACCCCAATTCTGAAAAAGTTGGGACAGGATGGAAAACGCTAATAAAAACAAGAGGAGTGATTTTATAAATGTACTTTGACTTGTATTTAAACAAACAAACAAACAAACAAAAAAGACGTATAAGACAATATATTTGATGTTTTAATCAAAAGCATAGTTTTTGATGATAAACGTGTATTTTGAAATTGGCGCATGCGACACGTTCCAAATGAGTTGGGACAGGGGCGCTTTAGGACTAAAAGGCAATCGTCTAATCATAGTATATAAGGAGCCTCCAAAAAAGGCCTAGTCCTTCAAGAGCGAGGACGGGTCGAGGCTCGCCAATCTGCCAACAGTGAATAATCCAACACCTTGAGAAGAATGTTCCCCAAAGACAAATCGGGATTATTTTGGACATTTCACCTTCTACAGCGCACAATATAATTAAAATATTCAAGGAATCCGGTCAAATCTCAGGGTGTAAAGGGCGAGACCGAAAACCACTTCTGAATCATGTGATCTCCGATCCCTCAGATGTGACTGTCTTAAAAAACCATCATGAGTCTGTAATGGCGATCCTGACATGGGCTCGGGAATACTTTGCTAAACCTTTGTCAGTCGACACCATTCGCCGCTGCATCCACAGATGCAAGTTAAGGCTTTACTATACAAAGCATAAGCCATACATCAACACTGTCCAAAAGCGCTGATGCTGTGATGTCAGCGTTTTGAAAAACAGGCGACAACGGAGTTTTAAAATTTACCCACCTTTCTAAAAGCTTTGTTTACAGTGACCCAAAATGACATTTTTAATGCAGCAAAAACTAATACGGTTTAAAAAATATCCCTATACCTACAGAGGGGGCCTTAATATACCGTATGCTTCCTTCTAGTATTATTTCTTGGCCCAGATAGTACTATGTCCCCAAACACTTTGCCGCACTGCACATCCATATTAATCATCTGGATGAATAGATATTTTCTTAAAGGAAATGAAGATAGAACAGAAAGTCTTCTTGTTGTGCCTCATCGTAATAGAGGAAAAGCTCTATCTTCCTTCACCTGAGACACACGACTTACGCAGGACTGTATATCAATTTCCAGGCTGCTTAGAAGCTTTCTTGTGCAAATATAGCCTTGCTGACTGATTTATGGCTTGGTGTTTTTCAGGTGCGCTCCAAACCCATGTGAACACGAGGGCAGGTGTATTCAGTCCTGGAATGACTTCCTGTGCATTTGCAACAACACAGGCTACAAAGGCGAAGTGTGCCACAACTGTAAGTACCGCTTTCACAACGCTGTACTTGTTAATTAAATGGTCTCGTACTCCGTTCCTCTGTCCTCACTATGTCCTTTTCTTCTCAGCCGTCTATAGGGAGTCGTGTGAGGCCTACAGACTGAATGGAAAGTATTGGTCAGGCAACTACACTATAGACCCGGACCTGAGTGGCCCACTCAAGCCTTTCACTGTCTACTGCAAGATGAAGTGTAAGACAACATTTTCTCATTGATCATGGTGTCAGGGTTTCTTCACATTTTATGGCTAGAAGTCTGTCATAAATAAGGTATCAAGGTAATTAGTATTAGAACTAGAAGTAATTACTAGAACCTGGCAATAACTAGAGCACGATACTAGACACATAGATCAACTAGACAATGCTAGACTATTAATCATACAGTATGTAGTACAATGTAATACTGGCCTCAAGAGTTTGGTGTGCAAGACAGCTTCAGGGTTCGCAGTTCAGTTATGCAGTCTGGTTACTGCCTAAGTCAAGTTTCATGTGTTTTCACATTGTCCCCATGGGTTTCCTCTGGGTTCTCCAGTTACGTCCCACGTCCCAAAAACTTGCCAGTAGCTAGAGTGACTAATCTAAATTGCCAAATTGTTTTGAATGAGTGCGTGAAATAGCTTGTGATGGACTGCTGTCCTATCCAGGCCAATATTCCATCCTTGCCCCCAGTTTTTCAGGGATTGATGTGGCCAGATCCATTGGGTACTCGCTTCAGGGATTAGATCAGTGGCATTTTTATGTAGATTGTATTCCTAATCCACAGAAAAATCCAAACAAAATCTTTTAACCTCTGTTTCATTTGTAGCTTCATAGTTATTATCCTGTACATGCTCACTACAACATGGGGTGCAAGATAATAGCATTGTAGAGCCTAGTACACAGTATGTCCACTCTAATTGATGTTTGTTGTTCATTTTAAACATCGTAAATGTATTATCACTTTAATAGTTCATATTGAATGATACTGAAAAAAACAAGGGCGAATGGTGGCTTAGCGGTTAGCACGTTTGCCTCACACCTCCAGGGTCGGGGGTTTGATTCCCACCATGACCATGTGTGTTTGATTGCAGAGTATGCATGTTTTCCCTGTGCTGCGGGGGTTTCCTCTGGGTACTCTGGTTTCCTCCCCCAGTCCAAAGAAATGCATGGTAGGCTGATTGGCATGTCTGTAGTAGGTGTTTGGGTGCTCGGACTTGTGCCCTAGGCTCCAGGTTTCCCTGTGACCCTGAAAAGGAGTAAGTGGTATAGAAGATGGATAGATGAAAAAAACGATGCTGTAAATACACATAGTAGCCCATTTTTCTGCTATTAAAAGTGTAGGAATCTCAATAGTAACTAGTGTAAAATTTCATTTGAATTTGCATTTCATTTAACAGACACGACAGAAAATATAAGCAAAGCGTTATATCAAGCAGAGAACAACACAAGTAGTGCTACCATACAAGATTTTTAATTGAGTGCTAGTGCACAGAGTATAGGTGTAAGAGCCAGTGTAAGTGCAGATGTTTTTTGAGTGGAGGCAAGTTAGGAGTTAGTTAAGTGTTCACGGAAGAGGTCCGTCTTTAACCGTTTTTTGTAGATAGTGACGGATTTCGCTGTCTGGAAGTTCATTCCACCTTTGAGGGACAGTCAGTTTGAAGGTTCTGGAACCTCAGGCGCCAGTCGTTAACTTATCGCAGGTTGCAGGAAGGAACATAAACCTCAAGGAGAGTGTTGAGGTAAGGGGGTGCTGTTCCAGATAAGGTCTTGTACGTGAGCATCAAGGCCTTGAGTTTGATGTGGGCAGCAAGTGGAGGGAGATGACGAGGGATGTGACGCGGGGTGTGGGTTTTGAAGGAGCTGGCTGGGAGGCCCAGTGGTAGTGTGTTGCAGTAGTTAAGTTCTGAGATCAGAAGAGCCTGGACTAGTAGCTGTGTGGCCTGATCAGTGACATCGGTTCTGATTTTCTTGATGTTGTACATTATGACCTTAGAGGACCATGCAGTTGTTGAAATGTAGTCAGCACAAGCCACCCCAAGGTTTCTGGCAGTCCTGGTTGGCTTGGGTGTGGTCGAGCCTAGCTGTACGGTGAGGTTGTTGTTGATTTAGGGGCAGGCAGGGATGATGAGAAGCTCAGTTTTTGCCAAATTGAGCTTAAGGTGACGTTCCTTCATCCAGTCTGTGATGCGTGCTGAGATTGATGGATCTTCAGGCTGGAAGCAGTGATATGAGAAGCCATGAGACTCAATTACAGGCCCCAAAGATGTAGTATAAATCGGAAAAGAGCAGTGGGCCCTGAACTGACCCCTCGGGAACCCCACTTGCGAGTTGCTGTGATTCAGATACCCCTCCCCTCCATGATACCTTGAAGGATCCGGCTGAGAGATAGGATTCCACCCAGCGCAGAGCCGCACTGATGATGCCTAGACCCGTGAGACAGAAGGATCTGATGATTTACAGTGTCAAAGGCAGCAGAGAGGTCAAGTAAGATGAGGATCGATGATCTTGAGGTTGATCTTGATAGTTGTAAGGCTTCAGTGATGGATAGCAGAGATGGAAAGCAGTGATGGAAAGAAAGCAGTCTCCGTGGAATGACTGCTTCTGAACAAGAATTCACATAATTCACATAAACAATACTAGATGTCCTAAAGATGTCCATTCACTCAGCATATTTCAGATGTCAAGTGTGTTTTGTGTTGTTATTTTTAACTACACGAGAGCGCTCAGGCAATTAAGCAAAGTCATTTTCTATGAAAGGCTCTGTAATGAGCTAATCAAGCACTAGAAGACTAAACACAAGCCTGCATGCTCACGACATCGAATGGAGCCTGATGAGAAATCAGATAATGAGGTTCCTCAGTCATTATTCAAACTTTTATCCATAAATTACAGCATTATTGTATATGTTAGTGTGGCTCACTGGACAGCCTTTATGAAAATGTACCCACAAGCACACTTATTAAATATCGGGAGCAGCAGCTGGATCCTTTCTGAAATACATTCCTCGGCTCGTTAAGTCTGTTTTCTGTTTGTCAGTGAACAAAGCCTGGACGATTATTGAGCATGACCGCATCGAGAGAACTAAAGTGACTGGCTCCAGCTTGGATCGGCCATATATAGGGGACGTCCGGTACGTGAACGCCTCGTGGGATGAGGCCACTGCTTTAGCCAACACGTCGCTATATTGTGAACAGTGGATCGAGTTCTCGTGCTACAAGTCCCGCCTTCTAAACACTCCACGTAAGTGTCTGATTGGATGACCATAGGCTGACCTTAATGGAGCAGATGAAGTCTATGTACACTCTTAAAATCAGTATGGAAAAACTAATTAGACACGAATTTTAAGATATAGGGCAGAGTACATATTGCTCCATTGATACCACTCTGCTTCTTAACATCCTGTTTGCTATTTTAGACGGAAGGCCTTATAGTTTTTGGATCGGTCGGCATAACGAGAGTCACGAATACTGGGGCGGGTCTTTCCCTGAGAGTGGGAAATGCGGCTGTGCGATCAATCAAACCTGCACTGACTCCAAGTTCTGGTGCAACTGCGATGCAGATTATCGCCAATGGTAAGCGGGAGAAAGAATCAATGTACAGTAGGAATGAATAAGTGAGTATAAATATATAGAAGAATCCTTATAAATTAGCAAAAAATGCATGAAGTCTACAGAGAGCATGTGTACTATCATTCGACAGCATTAAATTGTATTTAGGGAAGGTTACTCAAAAGAAGGGTACTCGTAAATTGCTTCACACATGCTAATTAGCTTGCTTGTCTGTTAAACAGGTATGCAGATAAGGGCTACCTGATGTTCCGAGACCATCTGCCTGTCAGGAGGGTTGTAGTCGGCGACACAATCCGCCCAGGCTCAGAGGCCCAGTTCAGCCTCGGACCACTGCGCTGTTCTGGAGACAGTGAGCATTCTGCACCATTCTCTAAAAATAGTCAGAGTATAATTATGTTAGATGTTTCTTGCCAAAACATGTTGTTGCCACATCATTTCAAATGGTTTCTTGCTATAACCAGTCATTTGCTTTACAAGCGACCTAGACAAAAGGATACATTTATTTGAAACAAGACATGAAATACTGATATATGAAATATTGAACCTTGATATTGACCTCCATAAATAAGTAATGTCTGTTTGACTGACAATGAGATTAATGTACTGTACATTTTTCCATCATCATTGTTTGCCACTAAATAATTAACAATAAGTACTGAATGCCCATTTGATTTCAAACAAAAGGCTGGTCTCTGTCTCTGGCTAAATTGTGCACCCAGTCAGTGGGCTAAAATGGACAGGATCTCTCTCAAGACACTGGTGGCACCTTTACCTGTCAGGATTGGTACGGTTAATAACGCAAGGAAAGGCATTAGAAAAGTCCAGTAAGTGTATTTTATTATATTTCTGAAGACTATTTAGTGATTGTGTCTTGCTCTTACAGGGAGTATCTGGAATACGGTAGCCATTACCAAGCCCACCTATATGACCTTCCCCACCTTTAAACCCGGCATTAGCGCCGACATTACCTTCCACTTCAGGACCTACCGCACCAACGGGGTCTTCCTGGAAAACTCAGATGACCACCTGCGCAACTTCATCAGGATTGAGCTGAACTGTGAGGTTTCAAGCAAAAGCAATAAAAAAAAATATCATATAATAAAAATGCATGTATGCGGAGGTCCTCATATCCAGGAGGAGTATTAAACATAGCACACACTCACAGCTCTTGTTCTTTGTCGCTCACTCTCTCTCTCTTTCTCAGCCACTACCGAGGTGGTGTTCATCTTCATGGTGGGTGACGGGATTAGGAACGTGACCCTGCGCACCACCAAACCTCTCAACGATAACGAGTGGCACTACGTGGAGGCTGAGATCAATGTCAAAATGGCACGGCTCAAAGTGGACTTCTATCCCCCGGCTATCCACAAGTTCCCCGGTCAAACCTACATCACCATGGAGTTCACTCAACCCCTGCTCGTAGGTGCGAAAACAAGTTAGGGTGGCGTTTCGGATAACGGAAATGTGAAGGGTATCACATTTCGGTTCACCTACGGTAGGGGTGTTCGGTTTTATCCGCAAGGGGATGGTACTATATATGGCTGAAGGTTTTCCTTCCAACCAAGCCAGAAGGAGCCTACGGAGAAGACTCCATGAAAGATTATTTCAAATAGTTTCCAGCCATTAGGTCTCTGAAGACTTGTTTTCCTTTGTGCAGGCGCTGCAAATCACACTCTAAGGCCTTTCTTGGGTTGCCTGCGTGGCCTGCGAATGAATGGCGTCCCTGTGGATCTGGAGGGGAAGGTAGATGAGCGCACTGGGATCCGGAGGAACTGCACTGGAGCGTGTCTTAACGCCTCCATCCCCTGCAGGAACGGAGGGCAGTGCATCGATGGCTACGCCTCATACTCCTGCGACTGCAACAACACGGCCTTCGACGGTTATTACTGCCAATTAGGTGAGTCATCAAATTCTTTTGCATAGCGTGTCGTTATGGATGTCCTGTATAATATCTTGACAGTAAGAACCGACTCGACTGTGCAACTGACATTCTGGTCCATCGCTACACTCTTGTCTGGTCTCAGATATAGGAGCGTTCTTCGACGTGGGTGCTTGGCTGCGCTACGACATCCGAAAAGAGCCCATTTCAGAGGACGCCTGGTGGGCTAACTTCTGGATCGAGCCGCACTGGCACAACTTCACGCTGGGCTACAACACCACCACCGATGACATCGAGTTCAGCTTCAGCACCCAGCAGACTCCGGCCGTGCTGCTGTACATCAGCTCCTTCCACAAAGACTACATCGCTGTGCTGCTCAAGAAAGACGGTACACACGTTCACACAAACACTCATACACACATTTGTTGACATGCTTAAAAAACCATGAACAATATAGTCAAATATCGAACTACGCGACTAATTCATACTCTTTCAAGATCTTAAAAATCCTTTAACCAATCATCAGGGCAGCTATTACATTACGGTTGCTGATGAGGTCACTTCCTGTCCAGGTACCCTCTCCCTGAGGTATCGTCTAGGTTTACTAACACATAAATTTCAGCTGACCACCAGGAACCTGGCTGACGGCTTCCCTCACTTCGTCAACATCACCAGGCACAACTACACAGTATGGACGCAGGTACGATTTATAATGCATGAAGGTGCAGTAGTTTAAAGAAAATAACAAGCGGTGTAGCTGTAATGCATCCCCACATCTGTGTACATTAAAGTGTAGCTGCATTTCAGGTGGATTACATGGAGCCGTGGGTGGAGAGATTAACTCTCGGGGAGATTCCCAGATTTGACTCGCCGAAGAGTATCTTTCTTGGCCGCGTCATGGGTAAGATAAAGACCGACTGTTCTTTTGTTTACAACCGTTTGTGTTCCTCAAACGCACTAACAAATTGAATCTTTAAAGCTGCGATATGTAACTTTTGGGAATTGGAGAACCCTCGAGTAGAAATTAGTTTTTGACACAAAAAAACCTCTTGTGATTAAATTATATTATACCATAGCAATGTTGCATTCTAACTTGCTAAAACTCGTGGACGATCGACATCATTCAGTGTAGCTATACATCCTAAAAAGAAAGACGTTTTGTTCATAAATGAACTGAAATTGGTCAGCGATGGCAAATTGCTGTGCGGTAAAAGAAATAAAACCCTTTGGGAATGTGCATTTACGGGAAAATAATCAAGGTACTGACTAATCTTTAACGTTAAAAAGTTGCGTATTGCTGTTTTAAGGCAAAGTGCGGTATGATTTAAGTTACTGTCGATGTTTTTCCCAGAGGTCGGCGATATCGATTACGACGTTCAGAGACACAACAGTCCGGGTTTGGTGGGCTGCATATCCGGGGTCCGTTATAACATCTTCGCACCACTGAAGGCGTATTTCCGACCCAACGTCACCAACCCGCCCGTCACCACCCAGGGCTACGTGGTGGAGTCTAACTGTGGTGCGTTCCCTCCTGTCCTGGGCTACGTGCCCTGGGAGGATGACCCCTGGTTCACTGGACTATGTAAGACTAACGACTTTTCATCCCTCATGATGAACATGCATTTCAGCCATGTTTAGATATTTTCCTCTTAGCGTCTCGTTTTTATCAAATTGACTTTTTTGGGGGGTTATTACGCTTGACGTAATGATGTCATTTCCTTCAGAAAAACCTGCTGTTGTATGAGTCTTGCTTTGTGTTTAGCACATTTCCATCAGGGGTTTACAACAGATCGCAAAATGCGTACATGCTTCTCGCTTTTTTGCAATTTTGCCATTTGTTTTCGCCCCCAAACCCAAAAAAAAAAAGAAAGAAAGAAAAAAAAAAACCTTTTCGGCTATAGTTTTTGCGACATTTAATGTATTGACAAACATCTCAAACCTTTATGTGTTAGAGTCAAATGAAAAATAGTTTTCTTGATATGTATAATATTCATATTAATGATGATTCCATCCTCTATTTTACTTTAATATAAATAAATAAATAAATACATAAAACAAGAATAGAAATATGGCTAATAATAATAATAATAATAATAATAATAATAATAATAATAATAATAATATAAACTGGCATTTTAAACAAAGTCAACAGTTTATGATTCCATATATATATATATACATTTATTTATTTTTTTGCTTCTTTTGCAGTCTTCTATTATATTCACGACGATGTGACTCCGCCCTGGATGACGTGTAAGTGTTCAGAATTTCCAGAATGTTTCTGAATTTTTCCGACACCGTATGCTTGTTTGATGAAACGTCTCTGCTCTTCATGATAAAGCACTTCATAAATGTGTTCTGAATTCACTCGGTCATGCCACAGATGCATCTCCTTCTCTCTACGTTTTTTTTTTTTTTTATCAGTTGGCTCTCTTTCTCTCTCTTTTTCGTTTCTTGATCTTTCTTGATCTCCCATTGGCTGGTGTTAAATAACAGCACTTTAAAAAAAAGCAAAAAAAAAAGAAAAGTGTCTGGCATTGTTGTTACTATAGAAATGATAACGCACTGTGTAAGAGTAAGTGCATTTATATATATATATATATATATATATATCTTAGCTGCGGTTATTGAAAACGAATCGACAAATTCTGAAAAATCATAATTAAGAATTCAACTCTGTTGTGTATATGATGTGTGTGTGTGTGTGTCTCCACAGTGATTGTCACGGTGTCTCTGATGCTGCTCTTCCTCGTGCTGTACGGCATGTACATTTACCTGTACAGATATAAAGGCAGCTATCACACGAACGAGCCGAAAAACTTGGAGTCACCCAGTTCCTCGCGTCCTCTCACCGAAACACTGCGCAAGGAGAAGAAGAACCTGCCGGAAATCCAGGAGGAGGCGACGGGTGATTAACATCTTGAGAAAACGGGGTCTGGGGGGAGGGGGTGGTGGGGATTACACAAGGTGAGCGAAACAGGAAACAGGCAATGAAGAAACGGATGGATGAAACGGGTTGAAACGGGAAAAGTGACGATTATAGAACCCGCCTATATTTTTGCTTTATATTTTTCATTGATGTTGGTGTAATTGTTTTTTTTTTTTTTCTCTCTCTCTGCCCCTGGTGGTAATTGGTGGTAATTGGGTGTTAATCTGACATCTGGTGCTTTTTGGCTAAACATTTGCAGGGTTCAGATCCGTGTCCTGCAGTGCGATGCTGGCCAAAGTAAGTGCCTCAGGAACCCGAAAAGTTATTTAAAAAAAAGCAGCATTTTTGCTAATGTACATGTTTACAAAGATCGTATCTGTTTCCGGTAAACTATATGCTGTTGTATGCAAAAGTTTGGGCACCCCTGGCCAAATTGCATACACGTTGTTGATTTTTTTTTTTTTAAGTGACTCAACATCTCATGCGAATATTAATGCATAGTTACTTTATATTTAACGAACTTAAACGCTCGGAGTCCGTCTATTCTTGTTTATTGACTTTCCCCCCAGTCTTCCTCGCAGAATGTTTCAAGCTCGGAGATATCCTTGGGCCGTCCTTGCACAGATCATGTTCAAGTCAGGGGACGGTGAAGTCCATTCCAAGAAGCTTCCGCTTTCATTTCGTAAAGTAGTTCATGGTGGGTTATGAGATACAGGTATGCTTTGGATCGTCGTCCTTCCGTTTCTTGACTGACTGAGCCACACAACCCCAAACCATGATAGATCCACCCCAAGGCTTAACAGTTAGCAAGGCGTCCTTTTCATCAACTGCTGCTCCTATTGTTCTCCAAATTTTTTCTCCTTTGGCTTTTCTAGGTATTAATTTTGCATCTATCAGACGTTCACTTTTGCAGTGACGTTCCAGCTAAGGAATCCTTCTGATGACTCTTCCATGCAGATCTCGTTTGTATCAAGCGATGTAAAAGGCCACACCCTCCTGCAGGTCCTCAGTGCCATACAGGGATTTTAACGGCACGTCTTATTGACATTCAGATCCTCAATCAGCTGCTTACGGGAGAGTCAGAATTTATTACCCTCTGGAATTATAATGGCAATTCTAAACAATTCCCCAAATATAAAGTAGCTATACACTATCGTTTGCAGAAAAAAAATGTTTATATGTTGAAAATGTTGTGTATACTTCTTTTAAAAAAAAAAAAAAAAAAAAACATAATTTGACTAGGGGTGGTCCAAACCTTTGCATACAGCTCTATGGCTTTCAGCGGACATATTTGAAATATTCCTAAAAGCTGATGGGTTAGAAATCTATATTTGTTATATTACCGCCTTCATCAATTATTAGTGCTCGCACATACAGTCCAGCAGGATCATTTAAACACTCTTTGAGCTTTGTACAGTGTGCTTAGCACTTATGATCTCTGTAACAGGAGAAATAGTATTTAGAATGAAAGAGAAACTAGTAATAAAGCGTAAATATATATTGACGTCCCGGCTGCAGAATAATAGCAGATTTATTTGATTTATTATTATTTTTTTAAATATGGAGAAGAGCCATAGTGAGCTTGGTCATGCCCGTATTAATGTTAAACGTTATCTCGGTCTTCCCAATTTTACAGAAGTGAAACCCAACGTCGACTTTTACGAACCCCGCCCTGTGGATTGAATATGAGAAAACTGTTATGTGTTTGATGTCAGTACGCCTTGACTCAGGGTTGAAAGGTTCCTCTCACTGCCTCCACTCATACAGAACATACCTGAAAGTCTCGTTCATGATCCCACGTTTTATTCGCATAATCCCTATTAAAAATACAAGAACACGTTTTTGTCTCCATTTTAGCTGCCAGAGAAATCTCACTTCATTCGACCGTGTAAAGTTGGTACCACCGACCCCACGCCCAACTCCACCCACAACTCCACTCTCAGACATAAAGTGCTGACACAGGTGACTTCCATAAGTGTTCTAAAAATAGCACAAACTACTGTAATGGCTCCTGTTATGGAAAATGCATCAGAATCCCGCCTTAATTACTCGATCCTACATCCTTCACCATGTCATCTCAGGGAGATTTTCCTTGCCACTGTCACCTCTGGTTTGCGCGCGAATGATCTAAATCTACAGAGTTCTAGAAGTTGTTGAACGTGCTATAGAAATAAAACGGAATGGAATGGAATTGAATTGAATTGAATGCAGCCTGTGACCGGTTTTGTGAATTGAGTTTAAAATACAATACAAAGTCAACGATGGGTTTTCATAACGGAACAGACTTCTGGACTCGACTGTAAGTTTTGACCGATATAGTATCGTCACTCCGGCATTTTCGAATTGGAAATGACTTCCTGAAGCTCGTTTTTTTCCTTTTTTTTTTTCCCCCAACCTAAAGCGACCTTCCCAATCCCACAACAGGAGTGGAAGCACTGAGAGGAATTACTCATGATTAGTTGCTGATGTCTCCGTGTGAGTTTGTGTGTTCGGATCCGAGCCCAAGCTGGAATCTGATATGCGTACGTGGTCAAGCAATTATTATAAAAGCCTACCTAAACACACACACACACACACACACACACACACACACACACACACACAATATTTTGTCCACATCATTTCCAGTTACAGGGATGGGTTCAAATCAAAATATCATTTCCTCACACTGCTGTTTTTGTTGAAGCGTAAAGATAAAATGCTTTTAAGAATCCATGTAGCACACCACATCTTTGATCAAATCGGTCATTTCTTTTTAACTGAACTTTTCCTTTTCACCAAATATGTAAATGAAGTAGAGTGATGGTCAGTTTACAAGTCACCCGGTTTAATTACTGGGGCAACTCGAAGGAAAACTCCACCCTGAATGACTTGCACATTCATCTTTCATAATGAACACACCAACCCGAGTGGCAGTTTTTTTATTTGGCGATGAAATTCCGAGCTTATTTCTTTCTTTCGCATTCTTTCTCCGACATGTTGGTCTATTTTCTCTTTGGATGCCGGTCGGCCCTAACTCAGAGTTGTATGACTGCATTGCATTCTGGGATTCTGAGTCCAACGTTTGAGACCATACGACTTCGAAGTTGGATTTGATCCGTTAACGTGTTCGAGATCGACGATTATTTATTTATTTATTTATTTATTTATTTATTCTCGCCAACAAATCACCATTTGTTACTGTCCTAGTAAAAGCGGTGTCTTCCTGTCACGTCAGCACAGGGAATTTTTCATGGAAATAACAACCGGACACATCTGAACTGAACGGAACACATCACAAATGTTTGAAAATAATTCCAATTCCTCATGCGTGTCACAGTGGAGGTTTTCCTTTCATCTTAGCATGCCTATTTTTTGCTTTTGCACCGAATTTGGTGGAGAAATGCTGCTCTATCCGGAACAAGAATCATCGTTAACACGTTTCCCAAGCGAACAAATGTGCAAAGTGTCATCGTTTTACATAACAGTATTAGTAATCTTTAAAATAAAAACTATAATCGCCTCTGAAACGTGGCTCTGAATCTATTATAACAGACATGCGGATATTCGTACCGAACAAAGTGCTCTCGTTATAAAGTTATAAAGTTAAAGATGTTCGAATCACACGGTTATTTAATAGGTTTAATATTAGAGCACGATTTTTTTTCAGTATTTTCTGTCACGTAAATAATGAGTACACCCTTTTTTTTTTTTATTCAGTGGTTTTTCACCAATTTACAGCAAGTAACTAACTAGTTCCTCTCTAATTTCAATAATTAGACCAAATCAGTTACATATTATTATTTATTCAACAACGACAACAAAAAATTGCAGAAACCATATGGGGAAAATGGAGTGCAAGCTTTATTGCTTCAGTAGGATTTAAGGCAGACAGGTGGTGCTAATTAAAGCCACGCGATTGGTTGATCGGCAGGACATGTGAGCATCTCTATAAAAGCAGAACAAGGGGGCAATTTGTTTCTTTCAGGTTGAAGAGAAATGACATCTGAAATGTTGTAGAGAAGCAGGATTTATTACTTATTATTATTATTATTATTATTAATATTTTGTTCTTAGGAAAGGTGCTAGGGCTGTTCACACTCAATAAAATCATTGTGAGATGGAGTAGCTCTAAACGGAGAACGTTTAAGATCGACATTTTCTTAATATTCATTGTCCTGTACCTCTACATGACCAGAAAACAACCAGCTGGGAGAGATTGCTCGAGAAGGAAACTCGTGGGTACAGCTAGGGATCCGCGTTTCTGACCGTTTTATCAGGAAAATTGCTTCGTGTGGCGGTCATGGAAGTGTACGCAGGAGAACGAGTTTTATGAACACTCGTCTCACTTTCTGATAATTGGCTGAACGGTTTCGATTTGCAGACCTGCGCGTAAAAAGACCACATGATGTCTGAAGTAATGTACAGTCTGTTGTAGAAACGAGACCCCCATGTTTGAGTGGAGTATCTCTACGTGCACCTCATGAGGAGGTAATCGTGGTGAAGGATTGATCGCCTCCATTGATTGCTCAAAGAGATCTTTGGCTACAAGCTTCAGAATCTTGAAGAGGGTTGTTTAATTGGTTTCAGGCAGGAGAAAATGTTTTAAACAGTGTCCATGGGCTTTTTGGTGGAAGATCTGGTCACTATATTGAGGTTCACAGCAGTACATCTTAAACTGACGCGTTTTCCCCTTACTTCCTGTGAAAGTAGCTGGTTCTTGGTCACACTTACAGCTTGGGCACACCAAAGGAGTGGAGTCTATAATCTAATGGTTGGAAAAGAAAATAAGTCAAGTGTTGAACTCTTAAGAAAACCGTTTCATGAGTTGGTTAATGGTTCTGCTTCTTTAATCTAGTTAGGAACTAGATTAGTTCCTAGAAGTTAGGAATGTTGTAAGAAAGCTTCCTGGTGCTAGATAGAACCCCCCCCTTTTTTTTTTCTATGTTGAGCGGTCCAGACCTAGACCTAAACCTCATTGAGATACTCTGGTGAGACCTAAAAAAAAGCTGTTCGTAACGAAACCATTTTAAATATCAGTGAACATTTTTTTCACTTTTGTAGGCTAAAAATTCCTGCCCCATTTCCAAAAGGTTTCGGTAACTCTTACACGGTTTGGATTGCTTTCGTTCAAGGCGTTACAAATGAAACGACCGAATTTCACAATTTCTACTAAATTAGCTACACGCTAAATAAGCCGCGTACATCTATGGGCATAGCTTCTCCGTGCCCTCTACTAAATTCGCACGTGACCACGTAATCCTCAGAAACTCGTCACTAATGATCAAATGTGAAGCCGATCAATTCGCGGTTCATGTCCGTGACCTATTCGCTTGTACGTAAATTTAAGCTTTATATGTTTACACAGATGGATTATGGACATTCTCCCCAACAAACGGGATTTTCATGAGTGCAGCAGGTCTTGAGTAAATGCTCTTGGGAACAATTGATGAAAATCCAGTTTGTAGATAAGTGAGGCCCATTATTCATCTGTAAATCAGAGTGGGACAAAAGTCCTTTAGAACAATGTGAAATACGTATAAAAGAAAAGCGTCTGCGGAAAAACGATTAAATTATCATGTAATGCATTTAATTTTTTCCACCATGGTTTCTTCAAGCTCATTTATTCGAATTACTCTACTTTGTTAGCTGATCTACATCACTAATTATGATTAAAATAAAAAAAACCCGCAAAAACGGGGGTGTACTTTCTTTTGCACACGACCGTGTGGCTTTTACTTCATTTCAACCGTAAATAAGTCAGTATTGGAGACGCCAAAAGCGTTAGTAAAGCTCGGATGATTCGGTTTGGTTCCCCTTGTGGCCACGAGAGTCTCCGTGTATGAGAACTACAGTGTAAATGTAAATGTACATTTTAATATCGGATTAGTTCTAGCCCACTGTCATCACTGCTGCTACTGCCGCTGCTTTCTAGCCGCTGCCGATGATGATCAAGTTGAGGTTTAGACGATCGCCATCATCGCCATCCGATCCTCCGCTGAGGTCTCACTAGGAACAATGCTTTAAAAAGAAAAAAAAAAAAAAAAAAACTGACGTAGAATATATCCAAGCTATGCATTCTGCATGACGGCACTTTTTCAGTAAAATGCAATAAGAATAAAAAAACAAAAAACAAACAAACAACGATAAACAAACAAAAAACAAGCAATCAGCTGCTTCCAGTGCTAGTGCTAGTGTCACCGCCAAAGTAGCGAGAATAATATCCGCACATACGTACAGTACATGTCTAAATAAATGTGCAAATGGTCTTTTTTTAAAAAAAAATTCGTCATCTGTATTAAAATAGGCACGTGAAACTATTTTGATGAGTACGCATGTAGAGTGAGTAGACGGCCGTGATTCTCGTTTTCTTGACGGGCCGCTCTACCGCGGGTCCGTATTTTTCGTCCGCGTTCTCGCTTTCAGTCACTCAGGATGAAATGACGGCAAATCTGGGAGTACGAAGAAAGCGAGAATGTGAATGAGTGGTGTTTAAAGCGCTAAGCGCTAATCACCAGAAGGTTTTGAGTTCAAAACCCAGAGAGCTGCTGGTGAGCTTTCTTCTGAGTAACGCCGTGTTCACGCCTAGATGGAGACTACCTGTTCGAACCACCGACTAACTCGTAATTCCCACTCGGAAAGCAAGCTCCGGGGTGTCTACGTGAGCACGATGCGAGTCATGACCATTGTAATGGTGTCGATCAGATACGTTTCTGCTTAGGGAGCGTTAGGAAAAAGTGCTGTGTTGTGTAGTCTGATTAAACTGGCCACTTAAATAACGGGTGCAGCTGATATAACTTTGTATATTGTCCCAACAAATTTCCCAACATCAGAATCAGGATACAGGAGTTTTATTATAGAGGAGGGTCTCATTTTCTTAGGATCTCTTTCTCCGGAGTGGGAAGAGGAAAAGAGGGGTTACGCTAAAAGAATAGCAGATGGAGGGGGAAAAAAAATGAAGGGGAGATGGGAAAATGTTCCGATGAATCAAAAATACAGGAACAAAATCTTGGGAGAAAAAAAAAACAAAAACGGCAGGGGTGGAGACAGAACATACGAAGCAAGTCTTATCTTATATCCACTTTTAAATTAAACGAAGCACTTAAATGCGTCTACTTAGGAAGTTTTAAATGCTCTATCCAACCCCCCCTCCCAAAAAAAAAAAAACAAGGCCAGCTTTCCACGATTTTTCACACTCGACGATTTTGCGCATGAATTTTCGAGAAACCTCAACGATTCCTATAACCCTAGGCCAAAATCTGACGTCTTTGACCGCTAGTTCGACACGTTCCCCGACAGCCGATTAATAGCTATCCGTTGCGATCTGAGGAACGTCCTGCAGTCTGGCGTCTCCTACTCTTGCGCGCGTGCCTGTTTCGCGTCTCGACTGTCATACGGTCCGACATTAACGACGACCGATACCCTACAGTGTGACGCGGCGTACAGCGGAGGGTTCACGTCCGCACAACAGTCGCAAAAACGACTATTAAAAAATCGCCCCGAGTGCGCCCGGCTTAAGTTGGTATGAACAATCTGAGGTGTGAAGGAAGGAAGCTTTGAGTTTTTTGAGTTCCGTGTTGTCATGAGCGCAGCACGGAACCCTTAGCTACACTTGTAACTTGCTTCGTGTAAAATGATCAGCCAAGCGAATAAACGTACATGTCAAATATCCATGCTTGCGATTGTAAGCGGTAGTTTAGCCATCAAGCAATTCTGAAAGCACTTGATACCTTTAAGTATTTACCTTACCTTACGACCTTACTCGTGCAACGGCAGATCGACGGCACTTCCAAGGTTAGTGTGGTGTCTGTTTAAATAAGGGTCTTCCTAAAAAAATTCACTTTTTTGGGGGGTTCGTGTATATGTCCTGGACGTGATGGTTTAAGTCTGAAGGCGCCTTAAACGTCACTACCATAACATTCCTGTTTGCTTTACATACACAAATGTATCAAAACATGCTAGTGTGCGTTACACTTTATGAAATGTTCTGCTAATCCAGTCCTGGAGGGTCCGAGTCCAGCAGAGTCTTGACGATTTTTCTCGCTAGTGAATTGCCAACAACCACTGAGTCACTGAAATCACGTTTTCCCTTCATTCTGACCTCTGCGTGTTGGGGGTTCAATTCCCACCTCCCACCACCCAATTTGCGTGTGCTTCGGGGGGGTTCCTCTGGGTCCTCTGGTTTCCGCCGCCAGTCCAAAGAGGCTGATTGGCATCTCTAAATTGTCCGGGGTGTGCGATGGTGCCCTGCCATGGATTGGCACCCCATCCAGGGTGTCCCCCATAGGATCCCCGTGACCCTGTGTAGGATAAGTGGTACAGAAAATGGATGGATGGACATTACCTGAAGCTCTTGACCTCCATGATTTCTTTTGTAAAAACCTAGAAAGTCTTGGCATCACTTAGGAGAGCTCTTACTGGGATGATAATGTAATATATACTACTACTACTACTACTACTACTAAAAAAAAAAAAAAAAAAATTAATAATAATAATAATAATAATAATAATGTATTGTACACACAGGTGAGTTACTATAACGTGCTGGACTTTGGCCCTTGAGAACTGTAACTGGTCACACTGGCTTTAAAATGCCATCTTGCAAGTTTTTTTTTATAACTAAGTTCAGTAGAAATGTATTTTTGTGTGTGTGTGTGTGTGTGTGTGTGATTTGATTATTTCAGTTTGTTTATAATGTCATAAAATGTGTGTGTATACAGTAACACGAGTCTGGTGTGTGTGTGGATGGACAGAGGATTGATGATGTGTGTAAGGTCAAAGGTTAACACCTTTTTAAAGATGTTTAGTCTCAGCTTTCAGAGGGCGGATCTGATCGGTAACATAATGAACTAACTAGAATGTAAAAGAACACCCCCCTTTTGGTAACTCCTTCACTGTAATTACCATGACTATATCAGAAAGCAAAACCAAACTGACTCTTCAATAAATGGAGCTTGAAGGTAACGTTTCTGTCATTTATTTATTATTTATTTTTTTGTTTAATAGGATTATATCGCAGTCTCTTGTTTAGCCAAACAGTGGACGAATGGGACGGTTAGTTAGCTAGCTAGCTAGCTTTTCTGAAGCAATTTGTGACGTTAGCTTATGTTAGCCGTCTGGTCAACATTCGTAAATATGTCCGCATAAAATCCGGTCAGGTTAGCGTTTAACCCAATGTTAGCTAGCTGGCTAACAAGGACTATGAATGTACACATCATTACACAAACGTTTTTCCAGATCCCTGGAAAGGATCCACGTAGAACCGTACAAGTGTTTCTCTATTAGAAAGGGTTCCAAATGAAGAAAATATACCGCGCACGGAGGAAAATCTCGAAAGATGGAGCGCAATGCTAGCAGATTGCGAGGCTGCGTGGTGGCATAGTCATTAGAACCCTTACATATACAAAGAATCCCTGAAAAGGAGTTACTTTGACACTGCAAAGTGGATTATTTTCCTATAAGAGCACCAAAGCACGTCTTTCATTCCTCTTTAACCGCAGTAACTGGCCAAGGATTACTTTTATATTAAGAATTAAATGTCATACTTAATAGTTTAGTTACATTTAACGTTGTAGAGCATTCCTGAAGCAAGCTGCTCTCCTTACTTACATTATAGCAGCAATAAACATCACTCCCTCACCAGCCTCTCGCTTTTTCTCTCTCTCGTGAACTTAAGAGGACCAAACCGCTTAAGACATTCCAATGTTATGCTAAAATAATATTGTAAAAAAAAAAAAAAGTTTATTATTAAACTTAGCGGTTAGTACGTTTGCCTCACACCTCCACAGGGTCCGGGGTACGATTCCCACCATGGCCCTGTATGTGCGGAGATTGCAAGTTCTCCCCGTGCTGTGGGAGTTTCCTCCACCGTCCAAAGACATGCATGGTAGGCTGATTGGCGTGTCTAAAGTGTCCGTCGTGTATGAATGGGTGTGTGTGTGCGTGTGTGTGTGTGTATGTGATTGTGCCCTGCGATGGACTGGCACGGGTGTACCCCGCCTTGTGCCCGATGCTCCCTGGGATAGGCTCCAGGTTCCCCCGCAACACTGAAGAAGGAGTAAGTGGTAGAAGATGGATGGATGGACCTACTCTACAATTGGTGTTGCTATAGAAACTATAATATTAGAAGAACCTTGCATAAAAACTGAACTCCTTCTGACCAATCAGAATCGAGGATTCAACAATGCTGCGAAATAAATAATCCTAAACAACCTCTTTCATTTCAACCTAGTGTCTAGCCTCAATGACACGCTTTCTGTAGTATGCAATCTGCACACAGATGTTACTGAATGTTTTAAGTCTATATATTCTATATAAAATGTGTAGCATTAAAGAAGTTAAATATGCGTGAGAAGTCCTACACGGTCTGAGATTTCCACGTTATGTATCTAAAGTGTACAAACGGAATCACCCCCCCACCCCCAACCTCACAAGTCTCCCTTAAACTTGAAACACACTTATCTACTCTCAAACATTATGGTTGTACCCGTAAACAATCCAACATGGCGAAGACACAAAAACACAAGACACGTTTTAAAGTTATAAATTTATTTTCCATACACAGACCTGCTTGCTTTCACATACACATCTAACTTCCATGGCGTTTCAGTCACCTCGAAGAGCTCGTTTTTTAAAAATATTTTTTTTAATGATTTTTTTTAATAAAGAGTAGGTTGGCGTAAGCAATGACCACATACATGTAGTAGAGAAATCATATTATATAATAATATTCCATCTCAAAACCTTTAGACCTTGGATATCAGTATTTCATCGTATCATCGTACACGTAGAGTATATTCGATGGAGAACTATTGCACAAAACGGGAACTTGAAATGTATAGAAATGTAATAAATTCCAAAAGCTAAAAGGCAATAACGGAACCTTTTTTCTTTATATATATAACGTTATGAATTCCACTTTGCTTTCCGAGTCGGCGTATCTCGTATTTGGCACATATTGAAATGGGAAGACTTCTTCAGAAGATAAAGGATGTACATGTTAACATGGGTACAGGACAGAAAATGGTCAGATAAGTGACAGTTAAACATTGAACAATATTTTCAGGTAGGCTTTAATTATTTTTTTTTTTTCTTCTTTTTAACCAAAAAAAAAAAAAACAAGCATGGAGTGGAGGACGGCCATGCTGATTTCCGAATATTCCCGATTTTGCTCCCGTCATTGCTGAGTACAAAGTCGTAACAGTGACCTCATGTGCGAGGCCTAGAAAAGGCGTCTACTACGTCCCTCTCATCCTCCTTTCCTTTCCGTCGTGTCCTCCATCTTTGCTACGTGAACTTGGCAAGGAAGCAAAGCAAGCAGGAATACTCCATCACCATGGCAATCCGAAACAAAAGGAAATTTTGGAAAGTCGAATTCTTAAGTCTCAAAATGTGAAGTATAGCTATATATGGGTCAAAAACAAAAACAAACAAACAAAACAACCCCAAAACAACAGATTCTGCAATAGTAACGGAATATGAATACATTATTTGCAATGAACAGATAATGTGTTCTAAACGAATACGACACAAAGCGCGATTTGTTTTTCGTTTTATTTTCTTCCAGAAATGGCATCCATACGGGGATAGATCCCATCGGAACGGGACGCAACAGCGTGCAAAAGTCACGCCTGTAGGAGGTTTTAATTGCCATGCGATGCAGGCGCACATGTCCATTTAAGTCCAGTTATGAACTGGAGTGACGTAGCTGAGGTTGAGGAACTGTCAAGAGTCAGAATTCACACACCATGCTCTCATGCTCTTCTCAAAAACAAGAACAAAAAGAAAAAAAAAGAAAAAGTTTAAGCCACACCCATTTAAAACCCAGATTTCAACCCAAATACAGATACCAATATACGGAGCATTAAACACATTCCGTTCTTGGTCGTAGAACAGGAATGCGAATATTTACTCCGAATTACAGATTGTTCCCTTCAGAACTTTCTTTCTTTCTTACTATGAACTGTACTAAACATCTTTGAATGCTAAATTCAGCGGAATGCTATTTAATATGTATGCATATTAATACATTTCTGTCAAATGAAAAGCCTTGAGGCAACCCCCCAAAAAAAAAACCCTTTCCTAAAGTCTTGTCTTTGACCCATATACCTATATATAAACATGATTTTGATGAATGAAGAATCAATCATTTTTCAGCTTTAGCACGTTAAACGATGCTAAATACAACCGTCGCCAGGTGTATGAGATTACGTCCGCGATCGTGATGTGAACGTTGCGTACGGAAATCAGTACCTTTTTTAAAAGACGCATGTAAGAAATGCCTTGTAGAGGGGTACGTGACGTTCCTTCGGCGGAAGATTTGAGGAGGTAAATTTGCTAATTTGCTAAAAAAAAAAAAAAGGAGCTAAACATAATAGAAGTGAAATATCCCATCAAGCTGTATGATGCACAACGCATTACGCGCTGAAGATTATGTGTGGTTAATAGGATTAAACTAATTCTGTCATTAACAGATGCAGTAACGCATTATGATTTGTGTTCTATTTTCTTCCCTAGTTAGCATGCTTTCTTTAATATTACAGAATTGAGAACGTGGTTCTGCGTATCCGCGGCGTTCTCGAATCCTCTGTGTGGGAAAACGCACTAAATAGTCAGTCGGTTAGGTGGATTTAGTTTGGTTTAGCTCGTCGTTTCATACATATGAAAGGAATGATTACGCAACCTACTCGCTCTTTGAGAAAAATAAAATGAAAAGACCCTACGAACGAATCTCGCGCACTTCTTTCCTTCGTCGCCATCAGGCTCGACGAGCACATTCACCTTGTCGGCTTGTATGGTTCCTTCGTTTCGTTTTTTGCTTCTTGTTACAGAATACCAGATGTGTTATAAAGTCTAAAACGTAATGGATTCCCAGGGTTGCCAGGGTCACACAATTAAAACAAAAAAATATATTACTACATGTGCAGGTTTTTATTTATTTTTTTTATTCCTTCTTGTTTTAATGAAATCTAATTTCCAAACATAAGGCAATTGCAAACAAAGGGAAAGTGTAAGTGCAGACAGTGTATCTATCTATGATGTACTGAAACATTTCTGTTGTAAGAAAGGGGGATTATAGAGAGGATAACGTGAGTTCCAGGTGAATTAAAAAGTGTGTTGCAGATACCGTCTACCAGAAAAGTTTCCCGATTTCAATTCCTCAATTCCTTGGGCAGGTCTTATTTTGTTTTTATTTTAAAATATATATATTTTTTTTGCCCCCAAAAGGTGTAGTTGGGCTAGAACTTCTGCTGAGACCTGGCAACCCTCTAGATACCTGCCACTGTTGCTAGTTTACATCCTACAAATAACTATATGTTTGCGCTACATAATTAGCCACAGCCGAGATGCGTAGCGCTGGAATAGCCGGGGATCCCGGTGAGATACAGATTAGCGTAGCTGATATGAGATGGCAGCGTTATAGAAACATTTTCAAACAAATAAAGCTTGAATGTCAAAAGTATCAAGCGACAAAGCTTTGCGGATTAAAGTAACAAGCTAAGGTTACAGTACACTGCGCTTTTATCTAAAGATAACATTATTGCGGATGTGAAGTTCGTTCGTTTCCGTGTGAATAAACTGAACTAAAACAGCCACCATAAATATGTCTCCTAGTTTGCAACTATACATAACGTAGACTATATTAGGATGCTAAAATTGCCATTCAGAAGCTTGTGTACAGAGTTTAACACAGGTTAACTGAAGAGAAGATCGCTCTCTGCTCCAGATTAGCCAAATTAGCAGCTTTTGATGTTTTCTTGTCGGGGGGTGGGGTGGTGGGGTAGGTGTTAATGAGTGATGGAAAGGACACCGCTGACTGAGGTGACTTTTATTTCAAAACTTTTCAGAATCGCTGTGGCATAGCTAAGTGGACACGAAGCACAAATGTTCCCGCATTACTTGGCGAATCATCCGTACGCTAGCTCTGTCGCAAGTGCTACTGTACTGCACTTAGGACTAGCTAGTTCTTAGTAGAACGTCAGCCGTTTGCATTAGTACAATAGCACACGCTGTCATTTCCTGTACTAGCCTACATGCTGCTAGCATAACGCATACCGCTAAGTTAGTACGTTTAGCGATCTGTAACTTTTATCGCTGGGGATTGTATTTGTTCAGCATTCCTGTACTTTGTCAGGTTACGCTGGGAATGTTAATGCACCACTAATCGGTGTATTAGCTACTTGTTGAATAAGCAAACACGGTTAGCTTATACTCTCTTCTCTCTTTTTTTTTTTTGTATTAAAATATTTTTAAGATTTCCTTCTGATATTCTTGGAAATTGTTGACTGTAAGAGTGATTTCTATTAAGAACACTAGCGTCCTTTCATTTATTTATTTTAATTGTACACACCAACATGGGGTTATGTGACCGTTTGTTGTTTTGCATTTGGGATATTTGGTGATGAGCGATTCTTTGATATCATACCGTTATCGTAATGTTATGACATCACAGAATCCCTTTCTTGTAACCCGAAGATGTATCCAGGCAACCACGTTATAGTTACGCGGTCTTGAGTGAGGAGAGGTGCATTGTGGGCAGGGAAGGCGGAAGCTTGGAAAGTCAGACCACGTCAATCTCCCTCTCTATGCCCACGTATTTGAGAGCGTCGGCTTGACTGTACCTACGAGGGATCCAGGGATGTACTATAAGTGAATATCAATGAGATTCAGGGTTTAAATCCAGTACAAGCTTTAAAAACGTACAAAGAAATACAAAAGCAAGTCGGACGTCCCTCAGTAAAAGAAAGTGGTTCTGCTCAAACTGAGGCTGCTTCCATGGACATTTTGGTATTTGTCAAAAAACACAACCTTACCTTTGAATCCAACAAGAACATGTAGACCAGAACCATGGCACCAACACATAGCACTACTAGATGGAAGTTAAACATCTGAAGGAACATACTCCGATGGAACCGTCAGCCAATAGCAGACGGTCTGAGGCAGGGCTTCAGTCATTTCTGCTGATCCTGACTAAGATGGAGGATGGTTGCTCACATCCAGAGCTTACTCATAACTTTTCAAAACTTTACAAAGCTCACAGTGAACCTTGACCTGCTACTCCATTGGTGTGTGTTGAACAAGAAGACGTCTCATTTATTGATTTATTCCCCCCCCCCTTTTGAACAGATTTATAATAGTAGCTTGATGACAGGAATACAGCAAGCTATAATAGAGAAACGTACTACTAATGAAGTAAAATACGATGATCATAAATGGATAATTATCAGACTGTCCACGTGAATTTAGCTATTAAAATGGAAAATTTTAAATAATTGAAAATACGTTTGCAAGGTTTTGTTTGAGGAATTTTCTCTAATGCTGGTAAGTTTTGTTTGGGAATATTCTCTAACGCTTGCAAGGTTTTGTTTGGGGAATTTTCTCTTAACATTCACAAGGTTTTGTTTGAGGAATTTTCTCTAACTTTCACAAGGTTTTGTTTGAGGAATTTTCTCTAACTTTCACAAGGTTTTGTTTGAGGAATTTTCTCTAACGTTCACAAGGTTTTGTTTGAGGAATTTTCTCTAACTTTCACAAGGTTTTGTTTGAGGAATTTTCTCTAACGTTCACAAGGTTTTGTTTGAGGAATTTTCTCTAACTTTCACAAGGTTTTGTTTGGGAATTTTCTCTAACGTTCACAAGGTTTTGTTTGAGGAATATTCTCTAACTTTCACGAGGTTTTGTTTGGGGAATTTTCTCTTAACATTCACAAGGTTTTGTTTGGGGAATATTCTCTAATGTTGGTAAGTTTTGTTTGGGAATATTCTCTAATGTTCATGAGGTTTTGTTTGGGGAATTTTCTCTAACTTTCACAAGGTTTTGTTTGAGGAATTTTCTCTAACGTTCACAAGGTTTTGTTTGAGGAATTTTCTCTAACATTCACAAGGTTTTGTTTGGGGAATTTTCTCTAACGTTGGTAAGTTTTGTTTGGGAATATTCTGTAACGTTCGAAAATGTTTTGTTTGGGAATATTCTCCAACACTCACAAGGTTTTCTTTTGGGAAATTTTCTGTAACGTTTGCGAGTTTTTTTTTTTTTTCCATAAGTTTGTCTAACATTCGTGAGGTCTTGCTTGGGAATTTTCTCAAACGTTTGCAAGGTTTTGTTTGGGGAATTTTCTGTAACATTCACAAGTTTGTGTTAAGGAATTTATTCTAACATTCGCAAGGTTTTGTTAGGGAATTTATTCTAACATTCACAACATTTTGTTTCGGGATTTTTCTGTACCATTCGCGAGGTTTTGTTAGGGAATTTATTCTAACATTCGCGAGGTTTCGTTTGAGGAAATTTCTCTACCATTTAATTTTCCCCAACGTTTGCCTGCAAGGCTTTGGGGAATTTTATTTAATGTCCGTTTGCGAGGTTTTGATTGGGGAATTTTCTGTCATTAGGTTTTGTCTGCAAAATCTGAACTTGGGTCTCATCTAGAGAGGCCTCAGGCTCCGTGTTCCCAGGATAGACTACAGATCCACTGCAACCAGGATATAGCACTTCCATAAAAATCAATGAATTCCAAACTTTAAACAAAATAGAAATCTTGATTTCCATGCACGTTTTACCAAAGTCTATTTTCAATTCTGTGCTAAGAACAACAAGAACTACCAGTAGTGTTCACTTATACGCATCCAGTCATGTACGACGAAAACCTCAACCTCTGCCTAACACCATGGGCTGTAACAAACCAGCAACACGTCAATGGATTTTTCACAGGAACCAAAATGTCTCTGTAAAAGCAGCCTTAAACTCCGCCTATTTTTATTCCACATTCCTTCACGAAGCAATGTCACTTCTCTTTTCATCACTACCGATCGTATACATAATTTTTTTCCCCTACAAATTATATCTAAAATATTCAAATACCTGTATACTACACATTTACACAAATTTATGTGTTGTGGTCTGGGAAAACCAACTGGAAATCTCTGGCTGAATTCTGAAATTGGGCTTTGGCCAAAATGATTGCCCCCCCCCCACCCCCCATAACAGGTGTCAAAATATCCAACGTACTTTGGATAGATATATTCCATAAACAACCAGCAAATTCCGGAAAACCTGTAGTTTTCATAACAACATATATATTATAAAAGGTCAAAAATCCTACCATGTGAATGGTTTCCCCAAACCCCCACACACACACGTGTGCAATGGTGTAGTTGAATTGGAAGGAAACAACACAGCATTGCATATCTTTTTTTCTTTCTTTCTTTCTGAAATGCGAATATCAATAACGATCCTTTTACAGCGTTCAGCTCCGGCTCCGGTCTGCTGCGCCGGATACAACAATCTCTTCGCTGAGCTGGATGCACTGGAGAGGGTGTGCTTCGAATTTAGAACCGAACACTTCAGGAAGTACAGTGCATACAAAATGAATGCAAAACCACACATGGAACAAGACCGTGAAATCGAGTCGTTTTCCTGAAGCCTGAATGAACATTACAGAATACCTGTAGTCGAAAAACAGCTCCTCGCCCTGCTGTATGGCCCGTTTGGCAAAGATCCCGATCCGGTGGTCCCCATTCACCATGACAACTGCAATGAAGGCCACCAAACAGATCTCATCAAAACGATGCCTTTGTAGGAAAAAATAAATAAATAAATAAATAAATAAATCTCCACTAAACTAAGAAGCCGAACTTGCCTTTTGCGTAGCAGTTGGGATTGACCGAGTGGTTGGCGAAGCGAATCTTGTTCCCTTTTCGTGTCGCGTCCACCACGAAGTCTGTCGAGGTCACAAACACACACACACACACACACGCGTGAAGTGTAAGGTCTCTCCATGTGGGAGGCGTAGACGTGTCAAATCAAGCAAGGAGGAATAGAAAACATGGCAGCAGAGAGAGTAGAATATGTACCGTTGTTCAGGTTGAACAGGAAGCTGGACATGTACTTGTCGTAGATTCTGCCTCTTCGGTCTGCTTCATCCTGGGAAATAAGCTGAACATTACGGGAGAGGGGGAGAGAAAAAAATCTAATCGATTGGGAATCACAATCTTCTGAAATTACTCTACATCCCACTCGCTATAGCGTATAGCGGACATCGTAGCGTACGCTGATAATGTTCTAATATGAAGCATGGAAAATGACGCTTTTTAAATGAAATCTGAACCACAACAAGAAGGTTCAATGAACTCAGATGAAGCAGTTTACATGCAGTAGTTAAGGGACTGAAATGAAAATGGCTGGCCAGTTCAGGAACGCCATAATGCGCTGTAACCAAAAACGCCCTGAGTGAGATATTGATAAAGGATCATTTAGTAAAAGAGCAGTATCGAGGCGTACAATAACAGCAGCACATGGCCTTGTTTTCTTTTATTCTACAAAATCCCTGTAGAACTCTTTATTCGGGTTTAAAAACAGCGAGTCAATACGCCCTATAAATAATCCTTCCCCAGGATGAACCCGAGCACTTCACTATGCAGTACTGTAAAGGAATTACAACGTACGACTGCTGAAGATTTCTCTAAGAAGACACGTAAAGGTGAGTGTGTGTGTGTGTGTGTGTTGGATATCTGCACCCCACTTGCCTCTCCACAGTACTCCGAGATGAACTCGTTTTTCTGAACCGGCTCCTTGATGAAAGTTCCCCATCCTGCTACGTCTGATGGAGCCAGGAGCAGGTGCTGAAAAGGTCAGAGGTCATGGCTTGAGGCGAGCTCGCCAAACTACACGGAAGGCTAATAAAACCTGAGAACGACTGACGTGCTAAGACACAATCGGATACCGACTCAATACTGAATGCCAAGGACGATTTATCCAAGCGAGCGCAAAGAGAACGCAGATCGCGGGTTACAAAGCGCTTTATACTTTACTGTGCATTACGTCCGTCCGGCGTTCTTGTACACCTGTGGGAAGTGGGGGCTCAAGTGAGACGTGGTACGATCTATACGAGGGGCGGGGGCGGGGATAAATAAATAAATAAAAGAGAACCCCTGAAGAACTGGATATGATTGGATACAGACTGTGTAACGAGTGATGCTTTCCGAGTCCGTTTCCACGTGCCTGTGTTTCGCTCTCGTCTCCGCCCCATCATCGGTCTGTTCCCTGATGTTGGCACCTGTTCTTTGTTCAGCCTTCGATTCGTTTTGGTCTATTTATACCCCTTCTGTTCCTCTGTCTCTTGGTGAGATCTCGCTCAGCGTGCGTTTCTGAGCCTCACTGTCCCATGTCCTCAGTTCTCGTTGGTTTGAGACCTTACGTTTTATTGTGTGTGTCCCTGCTACAAACATTGTTGACTGGATCTGGCCTAATAAACAACACGCTATGTTTCTGTACTTGTGTCCTGTAATCTCGAACGGCGCGTCACGCATATTCACAGAGAATGTTTTCCGATCTTTTACCCATCGAATCCACTCGTTTTTTGTTTTTTTTTCCTTTCCTCTTGTCGGAACGAAACCGGTACCTTTTTGAGTCCTCTCTGGATGCTGCAGTTCTTGCAGGAAACCTGTTTGCTGTCCCAGTGGTCCGATGCGCCACAGGTCAAGCAGAGATCGGGGTCGCACTCGCGCACGGCCAGGTAACACGGACACTGCTTAGTGTTACACTGCGTCTTACAGCGGCAGCCGGGGAAGCGGTTCTGACCTGCACGAGGAAATGGTAAATACATGGTAAATGTGCACTTATATAGCGCTTTTATCCAAAGCGAACCAAAGCTTTACACTGTGTCTCATTCACACACACACTCACACACCAATGGTAGCAGAGCTGCCATGAAAGGCACTAACTTGCCATCGGGAGCAACTTGGGGTTCAGTGTCTTGCCCAAGGACACTTCCGCATGTTGAGTCACCCGGGCCGGGAATCGAACCGCCAACCCTACGATTAGTGGACAACCCGCTCTAACACATGCACCACAGCCGACACAGCAACGGAATCTCACGGCGTAAACCTGATTACCGAGACGCTAATGATCGAATGATTCCGATGAGTCGAGTGCAGTAAACACTCCGCATTCATGCAGAGATTTCACGAGCAGCCCGACGGCCATTGAGACCATCCCAAGAACTTAACTAATGCTCAATGAAACTAAGTCCAAAAAACTCTGTCCTTCTAACCACCCACAAACCGCGAAATTCTAGATAATACTTCAAGAGATGAATAAACCACGCACACACACGAGCGTCGACGCGATTCGTTTA
>CM022753.1:39355408-39415408 GCA_012411365.1 Ameiurus melas | reverse complement strand
CGTCCATGCGTTGGGCGTGCACAGAGGAGGAAGCTTGACTGCACTCGCAGGCTCCAGCAGGTCCTTATACCTGACACAGACGGAGAAAGTGACACTCGGGTCTTAGGTTTTCTTTTCTCTTTTTTTTTCTCTCTCGTTGTTGGTAACAGATGCAGGAAAGAGATAAGCGTGCTTACTTCTCCTTCAGCTCCTCCGTCGTGCCTTTGTACGGGAACATGGACGCGATGGCGGTGAAGATCTTGTCGTGAGGCATTTTCTTACTGAGAGACAGCTCACTGCCTAGAGGAGCAAAAGTGGAAAAACTTCAAGAAGCGCTTTATCCTGGTGAAGATCACAGAGGACTGGGGGTCTATCTCAGTCCCATCTGATAAGTGTGTGTGTGTCTGTATGTGTTATAGTGTAACGCCGGTCAGCACACACACACACACACACACACACACACACACACACACACACGGGGATGAATCCAGCTGTCAGTCCGTCAGTCACTTATCTCACCCTCAGTGACTCTCCTGCGCTTCCTCTTAAAGGCCAGAGATCCGGCCTTGTTCTCCGCCAAACCCTCTCCCGCGCTCTTCCTCAGGCATCGCTCCTTCTCCTCCTCTTCCTCCTCCTCCTTCTCTTCCTCCTCCCCCGTGCTCTCCTCCTCGTCCTCGTCCTGATCCGAATACTGACTGAGCGCCTCCACTAGCTCCTTAAAGATCTCATCGTTTATGAAGCCTCTGTCTGCAGGCACACACACACACACACACACACCTCTCTTACATCAATAAAGATCACTGTTTATGACTCCACTATCAGAAAGACACTGGAGGGAAATGGCACCATGGAAGTGTGGTGAGGAGAAAACCACTGCTAACCCAGAAGAACATTAAGTTGAAGACCACTGCTAACCCAGAAGAACATTAAGGTGAAGAACACTGCTAACCCAGAAGAACATTAAGGTGAAGAACACTGCTAACCCAGAAGAACATTAAGGCTCATCTGAATTTTCCCAAAACACACCTTAATGATCCTCAAACCTTTTGGGAGAATGTTCTGTGGACTGATGAGTTGAAAGTGGAACTGTTTGGAAGACAGGGGTCCTGTTACATCTGGCGTAAACCAAACACAGAATTCCACTAAAAGAACATCATACCTACAGTCAAGCCTGGTGGAGGCAGTGTGATGGTGTGGGGATGCTCTGCTGCTTCAGGGCCTGGGCAACTTTCAATAATTGAGGGAAACGTGAATTTTGCTCTCTAGAAGAAAATCCTAAAGGAGAAAGGACGGTCTTCAGTCCGTAAGTTGAAACTCAAGTGAATCTGGATTATGCAGCAAGACAATGATCCAAAACGTAGGAGTAAGTTCTCGTCCTTGAAGAATGATCAGGGTACGAGGCAGGGGACACCCTGAACCGACGAAACGCCAAATCAGTCTACAGAGCATGTCTTTGGACTGGCGGAGGAAACTGGAGTACCCGGAGGAAACCCCCGAAGCACGTGGAGAACATGCAAACTCCACACACACTGGGCGGAGGCAGGAATCGAGCACCTAACCCTGTCGATATCACGAGAAAATGAAGTTCGGATCAAAAGAAGACAACTGTCTGTTGTGTGGAGAGAACGAGACAATTCAATCATGATCATGAGAGAACAAGGAAGAGAACCCGTGCTCATCCAAATCCGATTAGCGCACACACACACACACACACACACACTTGTCTACAGGTACAATACAATGCTAACACACAGTGGTTTTAGCCTATTTAAACACCTTCAGGGAAAACATAGAACGCTTCTGCAGAATGAATTGTGTCTCAGTGTAGAACTGAAAAAGTTCACATTTTGTGCAAGACTACAGGCTTACGAAGTCCATCAACAAGGATCCACATGAGTTAGCTGTGTGTGTGTGTGTCTGTGTGTGTTTACCTCTATCCCCATGGACTCCATCGTAGTTATCTATGAGCTCCTCAAGAAAAGCTTCGTCCTGCTCCAGTACCTCATCACCCATATAAGGGATGTTGTGGAGAAATGTCTCGTCCTCCACCTGAGAGAGAGACAAGGGGAGAGATGGGGAGAGAGAGATAGAGAGAGAGAGAGAGACGGGGAGAGAGAAAGAGACAAGGGGAGAGAGAGAGAGAGACACAGGGGGAGAGAGAGAAAGAGAGAGATGGGGGAGAGAGAGAGACGGGGGAAGAGAGAGAGACGGGGGAGAGAGAGAGAGACGGGGAGAGAGAGAGAGACGGGGGGAGAGAGAGAGAGAGGGGAGAGAGAGAGAGAGAGAGAGAGACGGGGGAGAGAGAGACGGAGAGAGAGAGACAGGGAGAAAGAGAGACAGGAGGAAACAGAGAGACCGGGGGAGAGAGAAAGACAGGAGAAGAGAGAGAGAGACAGGAGGACAGAGAGAAACAGGGGGAGAGAGAGAGATGGGGAGAGACGGGGGAGAGAGAGAGCGAGACAGGGGAGAGAGAAAGACAGGAGAAGAAAGAGAGAGACAGGAGGAGAGAGAGAGACAGGAGGAGAGAGAGAAACAGGGGGAGAGAGAGAGACGGGGAAAGAGAGAGACGGAGAGAGAGATTTGTACAGTACATTTGTGTATCACACTGAAATAATAGGACTGAGAATATATGTGTGTGTGTGTGTGTGTGTGTGTGTGTGTGTGTGTGTGTGTGTTTTGGCCCTTTAAGTGTGTGGGTGTCTAGAGTGTGTAAGTGTATTTATGTGCGTCATTAAAACGGTGAATATTTGGATTATGTGTGTGTGTGTTTTCAGAAGTGTGTAAGAGTGGGTGGAAACGTGTTTGGTGTATTAGGGAAAACCTGCAAGAGTGTGAGTGGTGTGTGTGTGTGTGTGTGTGTGTGTGTGTGTGTGTGTGTGTACTGATGTACCATGAATGTGAATGTGTGTGTAAAGGGATTTATGTTCATCAGTGAGTGTGCGTTTGTGTTGGCTTGGAAGAGAGTGGGTTTTTGAGAGTGTGTATGTGAACGTGTGTGTGTGTGTGTAAAGGGATTTATGTACATCAGTAAGAGTGTGTGTGTGTGTGTGTGTGTGAGGTGTGGGTGTTTTAAAAGCTCCTTTATCTGAGAGCTGACCTATTTTCACAACGACCATCTCAATTGTCTCTCTCACACACACACACACACACAAAATCTTTACAGACACAACCTGGTCAGATTTGTGTGTGTGTGTGTGTGTGTGTGTGTGTGTGTATTGTCACATGCCACATGCAGTACCATGAAGTTCTGCTGCAAGGGGGACCAGGAGTACATGAATGGTATCCCGGCAACGGTTGTCAGGGGTTTCATGGCAACTGCCTGGCTGGGGAATGATGGAAAGCCGAACTCCACCATGCACTGTTACGGAAACAGAGTGGACACACACACACACACACATGCGCGCACACACACACACACACACACGCAGACACACACACACACACACACACACACACACACACACACACACACACACACACACCAATTCTTTAGTAGTAGAATTTACTGCAGGGTACAGCCAGTAACTGAGAGAAAAGCAAAGATATTTGTCACATGATCACATTATGGGATGGACAGAGAGAGTCAACACTGGGTCACATGGAGTAAGACGCCATGGCAAGTAATATTTTTGCTAAAAATAAATAAATAAATGTAAAAAATAAAGAGAGAGAAAACTTTGGCTTCGGGATGTTTAGCATCACCGCGACCTCTGACACTGCCATATACACACCACCACTAGACGTCGCTCTCACTCACCAGAGAACCAGTTACACTGGTTCTTTAGCATGATGCCATAGCAGAACCCATTTGGTTACCTGGTTTTGTGATTTTGCTGTTGTTTCGCGCGGTCTTTCTTCGTGATGTTTGTTGGTACACGAGACCTTTCAGCCGTACTCGCGTTCAACATACGAGAATCGGAGAGGGCTTCGGCCTGAACGTACGTTGTGACGGTATCACATGGCGCGCCTTGCGCCCAAATCTGCGGCAATCTTGCGGCGTTTTCTCGATTTTGCAATCGCCAAATTTGCGCGATCCTGGACGGACTGCCCCCCCCCCGTGCTTCTTTTGGTACGGTTTCCGCACCGTAGGTCTCCTCCAGCAAGTCAAACAGAACGAGATGGAACCCGTTTCAAGCTTAGCTTAGTGTACACTATAGTTACCGTGTCATTAACTGGTAATATACTCGAGACGCACATTTCTCAGCCGATACCGAGAAGCGATGACTCAGAGCGATATTCGGAAACGTGCGGCCGGGCGTCCGAGCGAAACGGAAACTTGTGTCGATTTGGATTCGAGGTCGTCTTCAGGACGAGGACGTGATGAACGCGGAGGTAACTGTTCAACACTACGTCGTGGTTCCTGTTTCACCGAGTTACCGTAGTCGTGAACCGAACTGACTCGAGTCCTAATTTAAAGCTCGACAAAATGAGATAGAACTAAAGAAAAGCTACAACGGTAAAGGGTTCGGAATCCATTTTAGCGCCGTGTAACCCCGTTTAGGAGTTTCTGTAGGTACAGAGTGAAATAAACACGCTGGTACGTATTCACACACACACACACACACACAACACGGCGCAGCTGAAATCTCCGATTCCGATTGGTCAGAAGGTTCGCACTGTTTCTCGTATAACGGCACGGACAGTAGTTCCAGCAGTGATATTCATACACTAGTCCTAAAACGCTCGTTTCTATAGGAACGACTTGTACATAAGGACTTGTAGGGGGGTGGGGATGCTACAAAATCTGGTTTAAGGTGAAACGGTGTTGATCGCGTTGATTTATTGTTATTATTATTATTATTATTATCTACAGAAGAGATCCCCTGTTTTAATCTGCAATGGGACATCACTTGTAATCGGGTTCTCGTTCCTTCTTGGGTTCTAGGCCTGTTTTTGTCTTCGAGTCTGTGTTTTTCCTCATACCTTCTTGCTGGCCAGTGAGCCACTCGGTGTGGACAGAGGGATGGACTGGATCCTGAGCTTAGACCAGTCCTCGTTTAGGAGGTCCGTCCTTCGCTCAATCTTGCGCCGGTTTGACAGGAACAGAGCCTGAAACACACACACACACACACACACACACACACACACACCCAATGATCCGGTTTTCAGACTCTAAGCCAAGCAGCTTATGCACTAAATGAGCAGGTGACGACTGATGAAGCAGAAATAACAGCTAAGACATTACTGATCACTGAGAGAGAGAGAGAGAGAGAGAGAGAGGAAATGAGGAAAAATAAATAAAAGGTTCGAGGAAGACAGACCTTTTCTTGACAAAGTAAATCCCTGTGTAAGGATCCTGACAGTAAGAGCTGCTGATTGTGTGTATACGTGTGTGTATGATCGTGCGCCGGCGTCCTCACTTTCACCTCCTCGGCCTTGCGGAAGCGCTTCAGTTGCCTGAGCCTCATGTACTCCGACTTGACCCTCTTCCTCCACTTCATCAGGCTGCCCGGGGCTTTAGCGGGACAGACGCGAGCACCGGATGCCTCCTCCATCACCTCCATCGCCTGAAACACCTCAAACACAGGACGGCCGTCACTCAACGCACACGCTCAGACGTTCATCACTGATCCCTAGAAGTAAAAAAATAAATAAATAAATAAATAAATAATCCCCCCCTAATTGAACATTTATGCAGGATTCCACTTTGTCTTTTGTTTCGTAGGAGTTCGGGAATGAAAAGCCGAACGGCTCGAATAACTAGCCGGATTGTCATCGTACACGTTTTATACACGACGACGGTCCTAATATTTGGATAGTTGGATTATTGTCCGTAAAATAAATCCGCGCAAGGCGTTTTTACGACGTCCGGTCATTCAGTCATCGTCAGGAACTGCCTGGTCTGGGTGCTAGTGACGGAAAGGAGTCTACTGGCTTGTTGATGTTTTGGGAAATTGGACCAACCTAGATCAATTCGTCTGGGAAGTATTGTAGGCAGGTACAAACTGGAACTCTCCTGGGGCCATTTCTACCTCGTGTGTACCTCATAATTTAAAAAAAAAACGATCACGGAACCCTTTCGGCGACAACGGTTCAAGTGAAAAATCCAAATACGTACACGGGGATTTCGAGCACTGAACAGACACAGGTACAGATAAAGATACTGGAATTGTGTTACACCCCTTGGGGGCTGTGTGTGTGTGTGTGTGTGTGTGTGTGTGTGTGTGTGTGGTAGGAGGATTTCTACTTTTTAGTCCCGAGTTTCCTCTGTTTTCATAGTACTTTTATAGACATTGAGTCACATTACAGTGATGGTGGGGTGATAAAGATCCCAGCAGAAGCTCTTCCAGCTTTTCAGAAGATTTCCCGCACTTGCAATGACTCACCGACAGACACACACACACACACACACACACACACACACACACACTGTGAGACAGAGGGTCCTCACAAATCTCACACATGACTCAAACTTTGTCACTGGAAAGCACCCACGATTGGCTGATTCCCTGTAGCATGCTCGCGCGCGCGCGCCCCCCCCTGCTGGACGCAAAACAGAACTGACGCTCACCATTTTTAAAAGGATTTAAATCCCTTCCTCGTTTTTTGCTCGTCATTTCCGGAACGTTTTAAGACTTCGACTGGGGCGAAGCACGGCGCCGTTATTCCACTCCGAAACGAACGCCTGCGACTGTTAGGGCTCGAATCGGCAACCGAGGGCGTCATCCAGGGCCACGCGTGGCACGCTGTCTGTGAGAGGAGCACGCGCTGCTCGCTGGAAGTGGGCGTGTCCACCGTGCTCGCGTGCGGCCATAGCAAAACGGCACGGAGAAGTGCGTAGGTCACACTTTCGCCCATTTCGCAGGCGTTCCGCGGTCTCCACACCAAGCACCAACGTCGAATAAATGTTAAGGTTAAACAAAAAAACGTGTTTTTGTTTTTTTTTGGACACGAAAGAGGAATAAAGAGGCTCGAGGCTTCTCTAGACCGTGTGCGCGTGAACGAAGCGCTCGCGCTGGCATGCGAACTGGCGTGGGGCTGAAAACACTTCATCAAGATGACAAGTCCGTCACGCAGACAACGTCTGGATTCACCGCGCGAGAATAAAGAAGCACGCGGCGGAAAGGGGAAAAAAAACAACCAAAAAAACACGCGCGCGCGTGCAGATTGACCGTCGCAGTTACATACACACACGCACACACACACACACACCGTTACCTACCGTCACTCCAGCGGCTCACGCGCAGAACTCCGCGTCCACGCGCTCCGAAAAACAGCAGCGAAGGCGTCCCAGCACCGAGAACTGAGCCAGCTATCCCACCGAAACCTTACTGTACTGCCGAGTGCGCGCGACAACTCCTCGGGCCTCCGCGAGCATGCCGAGGCTGATAGTTACACAATTCGGAGCTGCGCACTTCGCCTGACTCGGACCGAGCTCTGGGTGACGTGTTTATTAGCAGCGTCGTAGAGCGCGGAGGGATAAAAAACACCCCCTACAGCACCGAATACTACACAGCCTGATTAAATACTACACCTCAGGATGAAATACTACACAACACTACACAACTTTATTAAATACTACACAGCCTGATTAAATACTACACCTCAGGATGAAATACTACACAACACTACACAACTTTATTAAATACTACACCTCAGGATGAAATACTACACAACACTACACAACTTTATTAAATACTACACAGCCTGATTAAATACTACACCTCAGGATGAAATACTACACAACACTACACAACTTTATTAAATACTACACAGCCTGATTAAATACTACACCTCAGGATGAAATACTACACAACACTACACAACTTTATTAAATACTACACAGCCTGATTAAATACTACACCCCAAGATTAAATACTACACAACACTACACAACTTTATTAAATACTACACAGCCTGATTAAATACTACACCTCAGGATTAAATACTGCACAACACTACACAACTTTATTAAATACTACACCCCAAGATTAAATACTACACAACACTACACAACTTTATTAAATACTACACAGCCTGATTAAATACTACACCCCAGGATTAAATACTGCACAACACTACACAACTTTATTAAATACTACACAGCCTGATTAAATACTACACCCAGGATGGAATACTACACAACACTACACAACTTTATTAAATACTACACCTGAGGATTAAATACTGCACAACACTACACAACTTTATTAAATACTACACAGTCTGATTAAATACTACACCTCAGGATTAAATACTGCACAACACTACACAACTTTATTAAATACTACACAGCCTGATTAAATACTACACCTCAGGATGAAATACTACACAACACTACACAACTTTATTAAATACTACACAGCCTGATTAAATACTGCACAACACTACACAACTTTATTAAATACTACACAGTCTGATTAAATACTACACCTCAGGATTAAATACTGCACAACACTACACAACTTTATTAAATACTACACAGCCTGATTAAATACTACACCTCAGGATGAAATACTACACAACACTACACAACTTTATTAAATACTACACAGCCTGATTAAATACTACACCTCAGGATGAAATACTACACAACACTACACAACTTTATTAAATACTACACAGCCTGATTAAATACTACACCTCAGGATGAAATACTACACAACACTACACAACTTTATTAAATACTACACAGCCTGATTAAATACTACACCTCAGGATTAAATACTACACAACACTACACAACTTTATTAAATACTACACCTCAGGATTAAATACTGCACAACACTACACAACTTTATTAAATACTACACCCCAGGATTAAATACTACACAACACTACACAACTTTATTAAATACTACACAGCCTGATTAAATACTACACCTCAGGATTAAATACTGCACAACACTACACAACTTTATTAAATACTACACAGCCTGATTAAATACTACACCCAGGATGGAATACTACACAACACTACACTACACAACTTTATTAAATACTACACAGCCTGATTAAATACTACACCTCAGGATTAAATACTGCACAACACTACACAACTTTATTAAATACTACACCTCAGGATTAAATACTACACAACACTACACAACTTTATTAAATACTACACAGCCTGATTAAATACTACACCTCAGGATTAAATACTGCACAACACTACACAACTTTATTAAATACTACACCGCCTGATTAAATACTACACCTCAGGATGAAATACTACACAACACTACACAACTTTATTAAATACTACACAGCCTGATTAAATACTACACCTCAGGATGAAATACTACACAACACTACACAACTTTATTAAATACTACACCCCAGGATTAAATACTACACAACACTACACAACTTTATTAAATACTACACAGCCTGATTAAATACTACACCTCAGGATGGAATACTACACAACACTACACAACTTTATTAAATACTACACCTCAAGATGAACTACTGCACAACACTACACAACTTTATTAAATACTACACAGCCTGATTAAATACTACACCCCAGGATGGAATACTACACAACACTACACAACTTTATTAAATACTACACAGCCTGATTAAATACTACACCTCAGGATGAAATACTACACAACACTACACAACTTTATTAAATACTACACAGACTGATTAAATACTACACCTCAGGATGAAATACTACACAACACTACACAACTTTATTAAATACTACACAGCCTGATTAAATACTACACCCCAAGATTAAATACTACACAACACTACACAACTTTATTAAATACTACACAGCCTGATTAAATACTACACCTCAGGATTAAATACTGCACAACACTACACAACTTTATTAAATACTACACCCCAAGATTAAATACTACACAACACTACACAACTTTATTAAATACTACACAGCCTGATTAAATACTACACCCCAGGATTAAATACTGCACAACACTACACAACTTTATTAAATACTACACAGCCTGATTAAATACTACACCCAGGATGGAATACTACACAACACTACACTACACAACTTTATTAAATACTACACAGCCTGATTAAATACTACACCTCAGGATTAAATACTGCACAACACTACACAACTTTATTAAATACTACACCTCAGGATTAAATACTGCACAACACTACACAACTTTATTAAATACTACACAGCCTGATTAAATACTACACCTCAGGATTAAATACTGCACAACACTACACAACTTTATTAAATACTACACAGCCTGATTAAATACTACACCTCAGGATGAAATACTACACAACACTACACAACTTTATTAAATACTACACAGCCTGATTAAATACTACACCTCAGGATGAAATACTACACAACACTACACAACTTTATTAAATACTACACAGCCTGATTAAATACTACACCCCAAGATTAAATACTACACAACACTACACAACTTTATTAAATACTACACAGCCTGATTAAATACTACACCTCAGGATTAAATACTGCACAACACTACACAACTTTATTAAATACTACACCCCAAGATTAAATACTACACAACACTACACAACTTTATTAAATACTACACAGCCTGATTAAATACTACACCCCAGGATTAAATACTGCACAACACTACACAACTTTATTAAATACTACACAGCCTGATTAAATACTACACCCAGGATGGAATACTACACAACACTACACTACACAACTTTATTAAATACTACACAGCCTGATTAAATACTACACCCCAAGATTAAATACTACACAACACTACACAACTTTATTAAATACTACACAGCCTGATTAAATACTACACCTCAGGATTAAATACTGCACAACACTACACAACTTTATTAAATACTACACCTCAGGATTAAATACTACACAACACTACACAACTTTATTAAATACTACACAGCCTGATTAAATACTACACCTCAGGATTAAATACTACACAACACTACACAACTTTATTAAATACTACACAGCCTGATTAAATACTACACCCAGGATGGAATACTACACAACACTACACTACACAACTTTATTAAATACTACACAGCCTGATTAAATACTACACCTCAGGATTAAATACTGCACAACACTACACAACTTTATTAAATACTACACCTCAGGATTAAATACTGCACAACACTACACAACTTTATTAAATACTACACAGTCTGATTAAATACTACACCTCAGGATTAAATACTGCACAACACTACACAACTTTATTAAATACTACACAGCCTGATTAAATACTACACCTCAGGATGAAATACTACACAACACTACACAACTTTATTAAATACTACACAGCCTGATTAAATACTACACCTCAGGATGAAATACTACACAACACTACACAACTTTATTAAATACTACACAGCCTGATTAAATACTACACCCCAAGATTAAATACTACACAACACTACACAACTTTATTAAATACTACACAGCCTGATTAAATACTACACCTCAGGATTAAATACTGCACAACACTACACAACTTTATTAAATACTACACCCCAAGATTAAATACTACACAACACTACACAACTTTATTAAATACTACACAGCCTGATTAAATACTACACCCCAGGATTAAATACTGCACAACACTACACAACTTTATTAAATACTACACAGCCTGATTAAATACTACACCCAGGATGGAATACTACACAACACTACACTACACAACTTATAAAGTACTACACCGCCTAATTAAATACTACATAACATGATGAAAACACATAGAGCCTGATTAAATACCTCACACCTGGATTAAATACTACACAAAATAATTATAGAGCCGTCCACTAATATTGGCACCCTTGGTAAATATGAGCAGTGAAGGCTGTGAAAAATTGTCTTTATTGTTTAACCTTTTGATCTTTTGTTTAAATTTTCTTTAACAAAAAATACTCTGCTCTCAAGGATATCAAACAACTGCAAACAAAACACAGGCTTATTAAAAATGTCTTTGTTAAAAATAGGTGCACCACAACTATTGGCACCCTTTTAGTCAATACTTTGTGCTACCTCCCTAGATAACAAGATAACAGCTCTGAGTCTTCTCCTATAATGCCTGATGAGGTTGGAGAATACATGGCAAGGGATCTGAGACCGTTCCTCCATACAGAATCTCTCCAGATCCTTCACATTTCGAGGTCCACTATGGTGGAACCTCCTCTTCTGTTCACCCCACAGGTTCTCTATGAGGTTCAGGTCAGGGGACTGGGATGGCCATGGCAAGACCTTGATTTTGTGGTCAGTAAACCATTTTTGTGTTGATTTTGGCAGAGGCAGTCAGGTTTTCATTTTATATCTGTTGATATTTGACAGAGTCCATGATGCCATGTATTCTAACAAAATGTCCAGATCCTCTTGCAGAAAAACAGCCCCAAAACATATAAGAGCCACCACCAGTGGGGGAAATAATTATTGGACACATAAAAAAAAACTTTTTTTAATGTAAATATATTTCCAATGAGGTTATTCACATAAAACTTTCACATGACATCCGTATTAACTCAAGAAATGTAGAAATATAAAGAATACACAACATTAAAATCCATAAATGAAGTTATGTGTAATAAAGAGGAATGACACAGGAAAGAAGTATTGAACACACTAACTGTAATTCATTTAATTACGTTTGTTAGTGGAGAAGACTTTGTTTGTAATGACAGCTTCAAGACAATTCCTGTATGAAGAAATTAATGGGCCGCAGTATTCAGGTGTGATTTTGGTCCGTTCTTCTAAACGTATTGTCTTTCAATCTTGTTCAATTGGATTCGAGACTGGACCGTTCTAACACCTTGATTTTTTTTTTCTTTTAAACCAGTTGAGAGTTTCCTTTACTGTATACTTTGGATCGTTGTCCAGCTGGAAGCCCCACCCACATCCCATCTTCATCATCCTGGTGGATGGCAGCAGATTCTTCTCAAGAATCTCCCGGTAAAGGGCTCCATTCATCAGTTATATGAAGTTTGCCAGTACCATGTGATGAAAAACAGCCCCAGACCATGATGCTTCCACCTCCACACTTCACTGCTGGTGTACTGTTTTTAGGGTGATGTGCAGTGGAATTTTTCTCTCGTCTGACCAGACTACACTCTCCTAGTATTTCACAGACTTGTCCAGATGAGTTGTAGCAAACTTTAAACGAGCTTCGACACGCCTTTTCTTTAGTAATGGAGTCTTGCGGTGTGAGCGTGAGCAGTGGAGTGCATTGCCTATCGTTTTCTCAGTGACAATGGTGCCTGCTGCCTCCAAGCTGCTCCACTTGCAGATAATGGCCCCAATGGTGCATACTGGAGGATTCAGAGGTTTTGAAATACGTCTGTATTCGATTCCATCAATATGTTTCACAACAATAAGGTTCTGAAGGTCTTGGGAGAGCTCTTTGCTTTTACCCAACATGAGATGTTTCTTGTGTGACACCTTGGCAGCAAAAAGTCTTTTTTAGACCATCAATTTACTAACCCAGCTGATATTAATCTGCACAGATAGGGGGTGTAATTACTTATGTATTTCAGCTGGTTCCTTGCCTTAATTTGCCTTGGAGAATCTTAGTGTTTTCAGTACCTTTTCCCCCCGTGTCATTCCACTTTATTCAACATAACCTTATTTATGGACTTTAATGTTGTGAATTCTTTATATTTGCAGATTTCTTGACTTATTATTGATGTCTGGTGAAAATTTAATGTGAATAACCTCATTGGAAATATATTTACTGAAAAAAATGTTGATGCGTCCAATACTTATTTCCCCCCACTGTATACCCCTGTTCCTGGTCACCTAGTTGTACTAAAAGAAACGTCATATATCAGTGGGAGATAATATTATATTATATTGGCAAACCAATAACTGTTGCACACCTATATTTAGCAAAAAAAATAAATAAAAATAAAATATATATATATATACACACACACTCACACACACACACACACACACATATAATTTGATAAACCTATGTTGTGTTTGCAATTGTGTGATATCTGGGAGAGCAGAGTATTTTTGTGAATGTTTTGAACAAAAGATCAAAAGGTTAAACAATAAAGACAATTTTTCACATTTTTTTTCATATTTACTAAGGGTGCCAATATTAGTGAAGGACACTGTAAATACTTCACAAACTGATTAAATATTACATAATGCAGTTTAATACTACACAGTCTGATTAAATATTCCACAGCTTGATTACATGCTACAATGCCAAATAAAACATTACACAACCTGATTAAATATTACATAACCTGAGTAAATACTACACAGCATGATTAAATACTCAGATATTTGTACATAGTGTTATTATTGTGACCTTTTATAAGTATCATGGCTATTTATTATTATTATTATTATTATTATTATTATTATTATTATTATTACTACTACTACTGCTATTGCTGTTGTTGTTGTTACAGTTTATAACTATCATGACTATTCATTATTATTATAGTTGTTGTTGCCTTTTATTATAAGTATCATGACTATTTATTATTATTATTATTATTATTATTATTATTATTATTATTGTTGTTGTTGTTGTTGTTGTTGTTACCTTTTATAAGTATCATGGCTATTTATTCCTATTCTTCTTCTTCTTATTATTATCTTATTACTAAATCTATTTAAAAAAGTGTAAACGGTCTATAAGACCCCGCCCTGTCCTGGACTTTATTAAAACTGGTGTTGCGTCATCACTGTGATTTCCGGACCGTTAAATGACTTGCTTGCAGTAGCACGCGCACCTGGCCGATGTTTCCGTTCCCACAATTCCTGTAACCGTTACTCAGACAACCGAACAACAAACACAGTTGTGTTCACCTGCTTCCTGCGCGTGCTCAGCTGTGGTGTACTGTTCACACTGATGGCTAGTAAGCTAACGCTCTGGCTAGCCGCGTCTGTCTCGCGGTACCGAAAGGAAAACGGTGGCGATGACGTCAGAGCAAGTTCCGATTACAGAGGTTTAACTGTACCCAAGTGCACGCGCTCTAATCGGTTAACCCACTATGCACCGCGTGCGCCAGCGAGTGACCCAGTGGACGGAATGGGACATAGCCTCCTAGTGGAGGCATTTTCTCCGCGTGCTGTTTGCTTCTCTCGCTCGAGCCGAGGCAGAGGGCGCGAGCGCAGCGGAACTGACCCGTGAGCGCGAGAGCACGGCTGGGATGACGTAGAGTCTGCGGAGCATTCAAGTTCCATCATTCATCCATTAATTAATTCATCCATTCATTCATCCATCCATTCATCCATCCATCCATCCATTTCATTCATTCATTCATTCATTCATTCATCCATTCATTAATTCATCCGACATCCATTCATTCATTCATACAACATCCATCAATTCATTCATCCATCATCCATCCATTCATTCATTCATTCATTCATTCATTCATTCATTCATTCATTCATCAATTAATTCATCCATTCATTCATCCGACATCCATTCATTCATTCATACAACATCCATTCATTCATTCATCATTCATTCATTCATTCATTCATTCATTCATTCATTCATTCATTCATTTATCAATTTATTCATCCATTCATTCATCCGACATCCATTCATTCATTCATACAACATCCATCCATTCATTCATCCATCATCCATCCATCCATTCATTCATTCATCCATTCATTCATCCATTAATTCATCCGACATCCATGCATTCATTCATCCATCATCCATCCATCCACATCCATTCATTCATCCACCCAACATCCATTCATTAATAATTCATTCATTCATACAACATCCATTCATTCATTCATCCATCATTCATCCCTTCATTCATTCATTCATTCATTCATTCATCCATCCATGCATTCATCCATTCATTCATCCATCATCAATCCATTCATTCATTCATTCATTCATTCATTCATTCATTCATTCATTCGTTCATTCATTCATTCATTCATTCATTCATCTATTCATTCAGCCATCATTCATCCATTAATTCATCCATTCATTCATCCAACATACATTCATTCATTCATTCATTCATCCATCCATCCATCCATTCATTTATTCATCCAGTCATGCATCCATTCATCCATTCATTCATCCATCCATCCATTCATACATTCATCCATTCATTCATTCATCATTCATCCATCCATTCATCCATCAATTCATTCATTCATTCATCCATTAATTCATCCATTAATTCATCCATCATGCATCTATTCATCCATTCATCTATCCATCATTCATCCATTCATCCATTCATTTATCCATTCATTCATTCATTCATCCATTAATTCATTCATCCATTCATTCATCCATCCATCCATCATTCATTCATTCATTCATCCATTCATCCCCAAACACGTTAGAACCCCTCATATAAATTGTAAGGGTTTTAATGGTTATAATGGGAATCGTATTAGTTCTAATGGAAATGGTAATGGTCCCTGGGTGTATCTACTGGTAATTTGTTGCTTTCTATTAGTGGCATGTCATGTGTTCTGTAGTGGATACTCTTAAGGATTAGTAATGGTAATGGTTTTAATGGTTAGCTGATGGTTTGTAGTGGTATTTGTAATGGAAACATGTAGAATTTCTGTGATGATTTCTATTGTTTCTTTATTTTCTTCAGCAGGGTGTACACCTGTTCATCCAGTCAGCCAATCATGTGGGAGCAGTGCAACACGTAAAATCAGATGCTGGCCAAGATCAAACATCAAGCATGAGAATGGAGATAAAATGTCATCTCAGTTGCATATTTCAGAAATCTCATGGGATTTTCACACGCAACAGAGTTGCTTGTTGATGAGAAAGGTCAGATGAGGTTTGATCTCACAGGAAAGCAATGGTAACTCCAATAACAACTCTTTACAAGCGTGGTGAACAGAAAGGCATCTCACAACACATTAAACCTTCAGGTAGATGGGCTACAAAAGCAGAAGACCAAGTTTCAGCCAAGAGCAGGAACCTGAGGCTACAATGAGGATCAAGTTCTTACTGTAGATGAATCAATTTAAACCAAGTTGCACTGAGCAGTTTTCCTCCACCAGATGGCAGCATGATGTCATTTTTGAAGCTCGGCAGGAGCGTCAAATCCCCATGGTGTAACACAACATCCAACCCACCCTCAACGACTTCATTTCCTCTCTTAACCACGGCCAAATGGTGACTCGGACATTTTGGGAGAATAGAAAGTAAATGACGGCCAATATTTATTACAGAATTATAAAACTAACCACTGCTCATTTTTTTGTATGACGCTGTAACTTATAGAAAAAGTTATTCATATTCTATTAGGGGACAAAACCAACCAATTTAAAATCAGTAAGGGTTCTTCAGTTGTCCATTTGCGGGAATGCTTAAAGCTTTGTTGGACTATTTCCTGTTTTTTTCCATGATTACTTCTGGTTTTGTACTATATTCTGATTTTATGAGTAATGCATACACAATTTATCCCTCCATCTTCAACCGCTTACTCCTTCTTCAGGGTCACGGGGAACCTAGAGTCTGGGGTACAAGGCGGGGTACACCCTGGACAGGGTGCCAGTCCATCACAGGGCACAATCACATACACACTCACACACCCATTCATACACTACGGACACTTTAGACACACCAATCATCCTACCATGCATTTCTTTGGATCATAATATTCTGTCCATGCCCATGTTTGTCCTCTGTCTTAAACTTGAACATCATCTATAAGATCTTGCATATGCTTTCTTGCAAATACACATCAGCATAAAAAGCCTCCAGTGTCCACCTTTTGTTTAGACTATAGAATGCCCTGATTGTCCTTGTACACACAATAAACCGTCTCTCTCTCTCTCTCTCTCTCTCTCTCTCTCTCTTTTTTTAAATGATAACCTGGCTCTTGGTCTCCTGATTCTTCAGTCGTCTGGTTCTACAGTATGTCGACCCCTTACCCGATACATCACATACGTTTCTCATATAGTTTTGATCTCGTATAGTATAGGATTTCGACACGTGATACTGGGAAATCGCACACGTGCACTCATGTAAACACACGTGACGTCATGTGAATGATACGTAACAAAATGAAAACACATGTAGTGCATGCGGAAAAAAACAAACAAAAAACCCCAATGAAAACCATGTGAAAGTCTCAGGTGAAAAGTCACCACGTGGGGAAAAAAAAAAACAAAAAACGTGAGAAATATCACGTGTAAAACCCACATGTGGAAAAGTCACCTGTGAAGTGTGCGTGTGTGTGTGTGGATGTAAAACCTTTCTAGAAAGTTCACCCCTGATGAATACCTTTTTCGAAGCTGTACCATGGAGCTGGAACATGGAACAAGCTGTTCAATGGCATTCAATGCACTTTTCACACATGCAGATATATAGTTATATATATTGTTATACGTATATTACAACATTATAAATGATAGATACACTCAATACATAAGACCGTGAACATTTTTTTACCTGCATGCCTGAGCAGAGGAGTCACAGGAGTCCCTATAAAGAGACTATAAACCATTTTGAGTCAGTCGACCGATCCAAGTACTTTAAGGACGGCTCCTGGTGAGCCAGGTGTATTTCTCATATCAGCACGGCCTTGACACACACTCAGCATCTGGCTCGTCTTTTGCAAAGATGATTCCAGTCTTCCACCAAGCTTGACTGTCACCGTCTCTCTCGTATCTGAGGGACGTTGTTGTGGTATAAGAGCAAAAAAAGACTTATTCCTTTTGTTGGATGTACTGTTTTTGGAAAATGATCCACTTCCGAGTGGTACCAGTAACTTCTACTTCGTGTCAGGGTGCGCCATTGGTTATTTTCACATCACAGCACACCCACAAGTGGTCGATTAAGCTTCAGGTATTCATTAGTACACTAAATACGTTACTTGCTTAGAATTGGTTTGGATTCTGGTTGTACAAATCCTTTCAGGTAACATGGCTATGTTTTATTCAGTGGTTAAAGGGACAGATTTGGGCTCACAGGGGGACATGCCGCTTCCAACATGTGCTCCAAATCTGTTTAGCTTAAATGAATCACGTGAATATGAATAACATGCATGAATATGAATCACATGAAAATTTATCATATGTAAATGAATCCAGTGAAAATTAATTACATGTAAATGAATCACATGCATGAATATGAATCACATGAAAATGAATCACATGAAAATTAATTACATGTAAATGAATCACATGCATGAATATGAATCACATGAAAATGAATCATATGTGAATGAATCACATGAAAATTAATCATATGTAAATGAATCCCATGAAAATTAATTACATGTAAATAAATCACATGCATGAATATGAATCACATGAAAATGAATCATATGTAAATGAATCACATGAAAATGAATTACATGTAAATGAATCACATGCATGAATATGAATCACATGAAAATGAATCATATGTAAATGAATCACATGTAAATGAATCACATGAAAATGAATCATATGTAAATGAATTCCATGAAAATGAATTACATGTAAACGAATCACATGCATGAATATGAATCACATGAAAATGAATCATATGTAAATGAATCACATGAAAATGAATTACATGTAAATGAATCACATGCATGAATATGAATCACATGAAAATGAATCATATGTAAATGAATCACATGTAAATGAATCACATGAAAATGAATCATATGTAAATGAATTCCATGAAAATTAATTACATGTAAATGAATCACATGCATGACTATGAATCACATGAAAATGAATCATACGTAAATGAATCACATGAAAATTAATTACATGTAAATGAATCACATGAAAATGAATCATATGTAAATGAATCACATGTAAATGAATCACATGAAAATGAATCATATGTGAATGAATCACATGAAAATTAATTACATGTAAATGAATCACATGCATGAATATGAATCACATGAAAATGAATCATATGTAAAGGAATCACATGTAAATGAATCATATGAAAATGAATAAATAAATCCGAAACACAAATCTGTTTAGCTTGCATGATCAATGACAATGCAAGACACTGCCAAAAAAAAATTGAAAAAAGTCTTGATCGTTCCTCAAGATCTCTTTTAAATGGCGTGCCCATGATGTTGGACTACAGAACATTTGCTATATGGATTATTTTCAAGAGCACGCCAGATCACTTAAACACGTCAATTATGTGAACTCCCGGCGAGGAAGTCATTTCTAAGGACACTTTGACACTTTTTGCCAAGTCTGAATCAGAGCGAAATGAAGACTTTTGGTTTGTTTGGAACTGTATATGGTTTGGTTTGGCTTGATCCATCCATCCATTTTCTTTATCACTTATCATACATAGGGTCATGGTGGTGGTGGTGGTGGTGGTGGTGGTGGTGGTGGTGGTTGTGGTGCTGGTGGGGGATTATAGTTCCTGGAGCCTATCCCACAAGGTGGGGGACACCCTGGATGGGGTGCCAACCCACTGCAGAGCACAATCATACACAAACTCACACAACCATTCACACACGACAGACAATTTTAGACGCAAAGACCTACTGCGCATGTCTTTGGACTTTGGGAGGAAACTGGAATACCTGGAGGAAACCTCCAAAGCAGTAGGAGAACATGCGAAATCCACACGCACAGTGCAGAGGCGGGAATCAAACCTCCAACCCCAGACGTGCGAGGCAAATGCGCTAACCACAAAATTGTTAGAAAAACAATTCTTGGGCCGGTTGTTTTGGTCTGCACCTGAGTGTAATTGCTGTGTTTTTTTTATCTCACTAAAGAATTACACAGATGGGAAAACACACCAGGGTGTCTTTGTAATAGACTATCTCACCTTCACGTCCAAGTCAAGTCTAATTTAAGCTGCACTAAAGTACAGAATGTGAAATCATTCAAAGGCCTGTTAAATCAAATCCGCATCAAGTCTCAAATCATGGATAAGTCTACAGTATGATTGGAAGGTCATGATTTAAAATCCGGGTATCATCAACCTGCCAATGTTGGGCCGCTGAGCAAGAACCTAAAACGTACACTGCTAAGTAGTATCCCGTCTCGGTTGTAAATGGTGTGGATTAAGGCATCAACCAAATAAGGTAAATGCAAACGCAAACCTTCATTGATGTTAAATTCTTGCCCCCGTACCAGTAGTAGCTCAGCTGGAACGTTGTGAGTTCAAATCCCAGAAGAGCCACTGATGGTCTGTCGGGGCAAAGAGCCTTCACCCTCAACTGCTCAGCGAAACAAATGAATACATATACATGTAGAAGCAATACAGAGAAGACTCTTCAATCTTACACCCAGCTTTACTTATCGGCGCAGAAAAATGTGTTCCTCTTTACATAATCCCAATATGCCTCTAAACTTCTCCTGGAACCGCTCCAAATGGTTTCCCATCACTCCGACCGTCCGTACGCGCTGCATAAACAACATCATGTTTCCATTTTCTGTAGCTTTCAGAAGGAGGTCCAAATGTGTGCGGGTTCGAACGATGGGAAAACGATTTAATCAGAACTGCCTCGCTGTATAAATAGAAGATTTAATAAATTGGCTCCTCCGAGTATTTATTTGCAGATCTGTTGTGCAGATATTTATTTTGGAGTGGAGTAGGTCTTTGTGTGGACTTCACGTTAGGCAGTATTTGGGAATTGTGGATTAGACCTTGGGAGGTTTGTGTGGAAATCTTGGCGGGTTTGACGCAAGCAGGTGTTTCGAGTCCTTGTGTGTGTGTGTGTTTGTGTGTGTGTGTGTGTGTGTGTGTGTGTGTGTGGGGGGGGGGTTGTAATGATGGGGCTGGATGATGGACGGAGGTTCGAACAGTTAATGAATCTCGAAGGCTGCTCTCTAATTTATCTCAAGTTTATCCTGGATGTTAATACAAGGGCGAGTGTAATCAGGAAGATAAGGCATATGACGGAAAGCTTATCTGTCAGATGTTTGGCGTTTTGCGTAATATAAACCAAGTATGTTGGCTTTGGCTGCTATGATGGAGAATAATCTGTCAGAGCCAAGCGGAGATTTCCCTGCTCAGGCTTATGAGTGATATCAGCATCTTTAGACCAAAAAAAAAACAACCCCCCCCCCCCCACCACCAGCAGCACATATTCAGAGTGCTACATGCACATTTCAGCCAGAATCCAAACCATAATTGTTATCTCAACAATCTACAATACAGTACCATCTGTACTTGGACTTAGAACTAAAACCCTGACATATTATCTTGTTTGTAAATCGCATTAAACCTCACGCTTTGGTCTATGTAACTCAATCTGCCATCGCATTCAGAAACAAAGCAGCGCTGGAACACCCAAAGAAAAAAAAAAAAGCATCCTGGATGAAATGTGGAAATCATTTGGCTATCATCAATATGCAGGGCCGGAGCCCAGTAGAGCGAGAGCGAAGGGAATTGCTTGATGACGTATATATCAGCGTGTGTGGCTTTTATTCGAAGCTTTGCCCCGGGGAGGGGTGTGGGGGGTGGGGGGTGTTGTGGGATGACGATGTTTGCTTCTTCTTCCTTCATCAGCACTATGCTGTGTGTGCATGTGGCATGTGTGCCAGTGGTCAGACTCGCGCTGTACATGCGTCAGTGGCAGGCCTCACACCGAACATGCGTCAATAACAGAGCGAGATGTTCCTCAGAGGGGGGTGAGGATTTGTCATCTCTCTGTCTTTCTTTTTGAAACAAATCTGGCGTTCTGATTCCAGAACCCCCAGCATGGTCCCATCAGGTTGGAGTAGCCTCTCTCTCTCTCTCTCTCTCTCTCTCTCTCTCTCAGGATTATTACCTAACATTGTACCTAAGTGTACGCGAACAGTGTGTCGAGCCATTAAAAACAAAGAACAATGGTTGAGACACCATCCTGAATCTCAATGTGTTCTCCCCAGTGTAGAATTACAAGTTCTGTGCTATTTTTCAAGACATGTTTCTCTAGATATACCAGTGAAAGTTCTGCACGAGTAAACAAAATTCAATTCAATTCAATTCCCAGGAATTCTCTTAAAGGAATACTCAAGTGTTTTTCAACCCGGTCTCTATCCACTGCATCTGTAGATCGTACGCGATATACTCAGGCAAGAATTGCAACACATTTTCTGAGAAAATAACGAAGTCTACGGGTTAAATTACCCGACTACGTTTACATTTATGGCATTCGGCACACACTCGTATCCACACAGACTTACAGAAGTGCTTTGGAGTCTTTCTCAATAAATACATCCTCCTACTGGTTCACAAAGTCAGGGTCTAAGAGTACAATCAGTCTAAACCCTGTTGAGGATGTAGTTAAGTATGAAAAACTAGCACACGCCAGATCACAGGGAGACAGGGCCATCACAGGAATATCTATAACCAGTCATAAAGATCAAGAAAACAGGCACGAGCTGAAACACGAAAGTGAATATAAATATTAATAATGAGAACAAAGGAAATCGAGGCTCATTAACGCGCATTAACAATGACCAGACTTAACTAACGACACAAGAGGTCACATAAAGGCAACCTAATCAAGAACTAACTCAAAACAGGTGCAGGCAATCAGATAACAAGCAAATGATGGGGGTGGAAACAGGACCAGAAACGGAAACCAACACAAACTCGAACACATGGTGCTTGTCACCTTGGGAACTGCAATGCGAAGTCAGAATCCGTGACGCAACACTGATGCTTACACTTACCCAAAGGTTTTGTGGTAGCCATGCATCGAACCCATACACTATTTTGGAAAACCCATCTATCATCCATTCATTTATCTTCAGTAGCATGACAGCAGTGGATAGACCTGGAGTCTATCCAGGAAAAACTGTGCTTGAGGCTGGAACACACCCTGGATAAGATGCCATGCGTACACGCATTCGTACAGTCGCCAATCCATTCACCAGCATGCTTTTGGGAAGTGAGAGGAAACTGGAGAACCCAGAGAACTTTCAGACATTCCACAACCTGAGCACAGGATCGAACTGCGGACCCTGGAGCTGTGAGGTCGCGGTGCTACACGTTGCACTGCCCTTGTAGGTAAGTCACAACCCCAACTCTTCCCCCTGAAAAGGTACCCGATGTCGTAATGGACTAATTATCCATTTTTAGAGCTTAACTTACAAACCTGCAATGGAAAACACTCAATATAATGTTTCACAAAAATCTTCAGTGGTAAAATTCAGCAACTGCCCTTAGACCTCCATTTTAAAACAAGTCTTCTCTTTTCTTCTTTTTTCCAGCACAGGGAAATATTAAAATTGGCCATATGCAGCAGAAACAGTTGACAGAAATAAGGCTGGAGTAATCATTTAACCCTTGATTAATAAAAATTGATTAATACACCCTTGATTGATTAATACACCCTTGATTGATTAATACACCCTTGATTGATTAATAGACCCTTGATTGATAGAAATAAAGGAATAATCATTTAACCCTTGATTGCCCAGGTCTCTACCACACTTGGATACAAATAAATTACTATTAATAAACAAATTGACACTCCTGAAAGGTTTTTGTTTTTAAATTGCCTTTACTTTCTATAGAACAATCTTTCAGGACTTTTGCTAGTTCTCGCTAAACCTCACTGTGGCTTTTCTGCTTTCAGTGTAAATGCGTCTTGCCCTCTGTAAACAGTACTGTACCTCATCATCGCTCTGAGGACATTGTTGGTATTTTCAGTGACAGTTGTTTTACTTTTTGATTCCCCCATCTCTGGCCATTTATCCTTGAGTGCCTGTATCATTCACCATTGGGGTTTTTGTTTTTTGCTGCAACATAATCAGAATTGTTGACTTTGCTCCAATTTTACAAAAATCTTTCTTCCTCCTTAAACAAAACCCTTTTTTTCGGTTTTCCCAATGAACCTTTATCTCGAGCAGACAGTCTAGATGCGTAAGTTGTTCAATGATTTCAACGCTATCCCCGATCTGGTCATTGCTATGGTTGGGCGATAGATAAGGATATCATGATATTTCACCACGATGATGAACATTTCTGAAATGGTTGTTTTAGTTACTTGGTTCAATGCTCTATCCATAATGTACAATTTTAGTTCTACTTACTCTTCAACAGAATGCTGTTCAAGTGCAATATGACATGACGAGAATGAGATTTCAGAGGAACTCAGGGGTGGTTATAAGTGTTCCAAATGGTATGCTTGTGAAATGTATTCAGTGGCTAGCAAAGTGTGCATTCCTCTTGAAGAAATCTGATGCACTATGGGGGGTTGTTCTAGCTCGTGTTCTTGTCTGTGTTGGTTGCATTCTGACTAGTTCAGCTCTTAAACTCCTTTTTTTTCCTCAATGAAATATTTGGGGAAGGGAGGGGAGAAATGGTAAATGAATCACATGAATATGAATCACATGAAAATGAATCATATGTAAAAGGCTCACATGAATATGAATCACATGAAAATGTATCATATGTAAATGAATCATATGTAAATGAATCACATGAATATGAATCACATGCATGAATATGAATCACATGAAAATGAATCATATGTAAATGAATCACATGAATATGAATCACATGCATGAATATGAATCACATGAAAATGTATCATATGTAAATGAATCACATGGAAATTAATTACATGTAAATGAATCACATGCATGAATATGAATCACATGAAAATGAATCATATGTAAATGAATCACATGGAAATTAATTACATGTAAATGAATCACATGCATGAATATGAATCACATGAAAATGAATCATATGTAAATGAATCACATGTAAATTTATATGAAAATGAATAAATAAAGGCAAAAAAACCCCACAAAAAAAAAAAAAAAAAACCTCCTGAGTTATAAGGGATGTCTGAATGACTGAGTATAAACTCCCATATGGAACAGCGGTTTGGAAAATGGTAATCTTAGCATTCTGGCCTCCATGACTTCACATTCAAGACAGGTACCATTGGAAAACATTGATCAGTATTGGTGTTGGATTTATATACATCGATGTTAAGAGCATCAAATCTTTAAAGAAGCAAGAAAGAAGCATTGGGTAAACATCCGCAGTCATGTCATCAGCTGAGTGATGTTCATGGAACGCAACTACAGAGATGAACATTGCCACCAGTCTATAGTTTGGTAAAGACCAATCAGAACCACTTCTTGAGCTGTGGTCTATGGACAGCTGAGATATAAACTGAACTTTTTGGTAAACGCATGCAAACCAAAAGTTTCCTGGTGCGAAGCGGCGGTAGTACAGTGGAAAAGAGTGACGTTGTCTCAGAGTCTTACGCAACTCAGTGAAGGACATCAGGCCAGATGTGTCTGAAAATGGACTGGGTCAACATTACGATGATCTAAAGCAGATGAGTAAATCAAACGCTGTGTCTTACAGAGAAAACGCATTACTTTGATGGCTTCACTCACGATGTTATATGAACAGGCCACTCAAGCAAGACAAAAATATACACAAATGAAAACTTTATCAGAGAACAAGGAGCTGCACAGGACGAACAGCTACAGCCATGGACAAAATTATTGGCACCCCTGGAACTTTTCCAGAAAATGCACCATTTCTCCCAGAAAAGTGTTGCAATGACAAATGTTTTGGTATACACATGTTTATTACCTTTTAAGTGCATTGGAACAGCAGAAGAAAAAAGGCAAATTTGACATCATTTTACACAAAACTCCCAAAATGGACTGGACAAAATCATTGGCACCCTATTAAAACTGTGGGTAAATAATTTCATTTCAAGCATGTGATGTTCATTTAAACTCACCTGTGGCAAGTAACAGGTGCTGGCCATATAGAAATCAAAACTGAAGCCAGTTAGAGTGTATAAAAGTTGGCTCAAACTTTGTGTTGTGTGCCTGTGTGTGCCACACAAGTTCCTTTGTCCACTGTGTGTAATATAATCAAGAAGTTTATAACCCATGGAACTGTGGCAAATCTCCCTGGACGTGGACGGAAGAGAAAAATTGATGAAAGAATACAACGCAGGATAGTTCGAATGGTGGCAGGAGACCGAGGAGAACCCCACTTCTGACACAGAGGCATAAAAAAGCCAGACTGCAGTTTGCAAAAATGTACCTGAGTAAGCCTCAATCCTTCTGGGAGAACGTTTTGTGGACAGATGAGACTAATGTAGAGCTTTTTGGCAAAGCACGTCATTCTACTGTTTACAGAAAACAAGAAGAGGCCTACACAGTACCTACAGTCAAACATGGTGGAGGTTCAAGGATGTTTTGGGGTTGTTTTGCTGCCTCTGGCACTGGGTGCATTGACTGTGTGCAAGGAATCATGAAATCTGGAGACTATCAAAAGATTTTGGCCCATAATGTAGGGCCTAGTGTCAGAAAGCTGGGTCTGCGTCAGAGCTCATGGGTGTTTCACCAGGACAATGACCCGAAACATACCTCAAAAAGCACCCAGAAATGGTTGGAGACGAAGCGCTGGAGAATTCTGAAGTGGCCATCAATGAGTCCGGATCGAAATCCCATAGAACACCTATGGAGAGATCTCAAAATTGCTGTTGCGAGAAGGCACCCTTCAAATCTGAGAGACCTGCAGCAGTTTTCAAAAGAAGAGTGGTCCAAAATTCCAGTTGAGAGGTGTAGGAAGCTTGTTGATGGTTATAGGAAGCGATTGGTTTCAGTTATTTTCTCCAAAGGGTGTGCAACCAAATATAAAGTTGAGGGTGCCAACAATTTTGTCCGACCTAATTTTTGAGTTTTGTGTAAAATGATGACAAATTTGCCTTTATGTGTATACCGAAACATTTGTCATTGCAACACTTTTCTGGGAGAAATGGTGCATTTTCTGGAAAAGTTCCAGGGGTGCCAATAATTTCGTCCATGACTGTAGAATAAATTTGAGGTTGAGGTTTTACATATTGTGATGTTTTAGTACATAGCGTTTCCATCAGTTACGTTAATTCTTCAACCGTGTTTGTTTTTTTTAATACAAAAAGTGCTTTAGACGAAAAAAAAAAATTGTAACGTATTATTATGACATTTTATTAGGACGATTTATTGTATAGGTAACATGGTGTACAACTGGTGTTCAAGTGCTGACCATAGCTGTCACAATCTATCAGTCATGCTCTACCCCATCCACCAATAGGTGCTCAACTGAGCAGATTATTATTTGGGAGGTGGATCGTTCTCAGCATAGGAGCGACGTCTTGAAAAAAGGGTTCTTCAAGGGTTCTCCGCTTCCTAAAGTACCTAAATTCCGTACTTTAACTTCCTAACATACCTCGAAGATGTAAAATGTGGTGAAGGCAGAATAATAGTGAGGCGACTTGATCATGGCCTCACTCTCGATTTTCTGTTGTATTAATACATGCGCTTTCATAGAGTCACGAAGAGTAGACAGAAAAATAAAAAAAAGTTCAATTATTGTAAAGTAGCAACACAGAAACCTGGTGCAAAATGTGAAGAGTTTGAATGATGATGGTGTTTTGTTGGATTTTAGATGAAGGAAGTATGATTGGAAACCACTCGCAGCTGCTGAGGATGGCCATACATGGGCAGCCTGAATATCATTGAGATTACTGAGGATGGTACTGCTTAAAAACCATAAAGATGGTTAATGACCACAATTCAAATCCACAGTTATGCTATGAGAGCTTTCCAGTAGCTTCCCACACTGGTAGTCGCATTCTAATAAATATTTTAGCCCTTCAAAAAAAATATTGGATGACAATAAGAGGAACAACTCGTACATTGCCAATGTAGAGAGACACAGTGAAGCTGTAAAATGAAGCTCTTCCCACTGTGAAGATCATCAGGTTCAGAATGTTCCTACAGGAACTTTTTTCCTCTTGATGGACAGTTCACGTCAAGTTGCCTTTCTTAATCTCTAAAACCAGCACAACCTCCAACGCAACCGAGCAGTGTTATTTCACATAACTTCAGAACTATTTTGTCCTTTCGCTGAACCTGAACCCTTTGCGAAACAGGTGCTGACCTTTATGCTGTGGCATTCTATTCAAAATAAGGCAGTCACTTCAAAGTGGGTTTGAGGTTACTGAGATTGGTTCCACTGGATTGACCAGTGTTGGCTTTGGAGGAGATCTGAGAGAGGGGAAAAGAAAACAAAACAAAACGAGGGAGACAAACAATGATAGAGTGAGAGTGGGAGTGTGTCCTGACAGACAGAGAGACAGAATGAGAGAGAGAGAGAGAGTGAGAGAGTGAGAGAGAGAGGTGGTCTACACAACAGCAGCCCGCCCTATCTGTGGCTTCTGTCCCATTGTGTAAGTCCACCACCCCTTTAAGGAAATGAGCACATCCTGTTGTTTTAGTCGAGTCTTCCTGCATAAAGGTTCCTACATGTGATCAGTGTTCACTGAGACACACACAGAGCTCGCAGTGGACTAAAGGACCATGTCTCCTCACGTGTACTCACCTCGATTAAGGCCAACATGGAGCCCCTCTTTTTGGGGTAAGTACTACCAATGCACCGCCTCCAGTTTTCTGAACTTTTTATATAACCAGATACAAATTCTCTGAACTTCAGCTATGGATAGAGTATATACTGTAACTCTAGAGACATTAATAATGTAGAAATAAAGCTACCAAACTGTTCTTTTCCTCGTCGATGGCGTACCGTCAATCAAGGGTAGGTCTTATGTAGCTTCTTTCACTTTTAAAAAGCACTCAAGGTAAATTCAGGACCTTCAGGACCACTAATATAGCTTTACAGGGGTGTCAAATTCATTTTAGGTAGCATGCCACATTACACTTAGAACAATGGGAAGCGGGATAGAACCAGAAAAAAAAAAGATTAGTAGACCAATAACATTAACATATTAACGCCTCCTCTTAAATGTGTTCATTTATCGAGATTTTTTTATCGAGAATTTTTGATTGCATACGTATTCACACCTAAAATAGTTCTTTTACAAAAAGTTCTGGTTACAGTGACACATTTTTGGGTGTGTTAATGAAGAATTACATCATTAGCCTATTTTGTCAGTAGCTAAATCTATGGCCCTGAGACTATCGCTCTATACTTCCCCTAGCTGAATAACAGAGACTAGCGCATTTAAATATATATATATATATATATATATATATATATATATATATATATATATATATATATATATATATATATATATATATATTATTATATATATATAATTCAATTATGGGTCAATTATGGGCCAGATCTGGGTCAGAGCCATATTTTTCAATTAAACGTACACTCCCATGCTAAAAGATACATACTAAATGTACAAAAGGTTTATTTCTGAAAGTGTGATCACGATGGACATTTTTCCCTACGTGCCTATTTCCTTTGTACAAGTTTTCCAGCATGCAGGTGATGAGGCACATGTAGTTTTTTTTTTTTCTCCCCTAGAAAAACTCTAAAAAAGACAGTTCAGGAAATGTGCCAGTCGAACAAGACAAAGAGAGGATGCACTCCTGCTATCACCAGTTATCTCTCTTCTTCTCCCTTCCTCTGTGTAATGATCATGAAAGGGGGAAAAAAAAACGTGTAAACGTCCAAGAAGTCCTTAAAAAGACATCGGGATGAGAAATCCATTTTGTTGGTCGCCACCTCAAATTTGAGAGCAGAAGTTTGTATCCCCCATGGTTCTTCGATTGTAAAAAAAAAAAAAGTACGGTATTTGACAGCATCCAGAAGGACACTATGAGGAAAGCCGAAAGGTTCTATCGTATCACGATGGGTTCCAAGTAGAACTTTCAAGGAAGCAGTTGAAGAGATCTTTTTTGTCGGATTATTGCGTTCTCATTTGATTCAGTACGAATGCCGATATGTTTCTTTAACCCCGCATTTCCTCTCTCGCAGTCGCCTGCATGGTGTTGATGTTCGGTCGGCTGCAGGCACTCGTTCCGAGCGAAGCCACTCCTCCCAAACGCTCAGAAGAACAGCGCGGTGAGATTTCTTTAGCTAGGCCTATAACGATCGTACACTGTGGATTGAACCATTGCTTAAAGTGTATTTGATGTACTGTAAATGATACCAGAGTTGAGAAGTAACAAAGCTCAATTCATTCGTTACTGTACTTGAGTGCAATATTTTCAAACACAGATCAGTTACTCTACGACTGCCTTAAAAAACAAGTCATGAGGTAACGTTTTTTTCAAGGCGGATTAAAAAAAAAAACCCTAAAAATTTACCACGTTATAGGATGAGGCGGGATAAATGTCAGACAGCACATTCTACCCTGTAGTAAATTGACCAGGGTTCACTTTTACGTTCTATTGGTTCACAAAACCAAGGCTCGCAAGTTCCGACATTAAAATTCACCGACATAAAATCGTCAGAAAATCTGTCTTTGATGTCCCTTTCCCCTTCAGTGAATTCAATGTTATTTCCACTGGGAGAGATTCATTTGCAATCATTCTGACCACTGCTTTGGCCGAAATCACAAGAACGCATACAGTAGATTTGAGGTGGGGAGGGAGAACAGAAAACAAACAAATAAACAACAATACCAACAAAAACCAACAGCCATAAGCCAAAAAAACAAAACAAAACCCAAAACACTACCACCACCACAACATCAATCGCTATAAATATCTGTCCTTAGCTACGGTTTGTACTTATTTAACTAGTTTGTATCATGACAGCTAGTTACTAGAATGCACGCTAGTTGTGTATTATCATCAGTGTTATTAGCAGTTGTTAGCTAGCTTGGTTTCTTGGTAACTTGGTGAAAGGTGACTAATTTGTAAACAACAACCAAAATCAATGTGTGGTTTAATACACAAACCTCATTTCTGATTTTTTGCTAGAATATATTTATATATATATATATTTTTTTACTTGAGTTTCAGACCATTTTGCAGACCATGTTGGACTTCTATGACCTCAGGATGACACATAAACCATGTTTCCTTCTCTATTTCTCCTCTCTCTCTGTGTGTGTACTTCAGGTTTGGGCAACACCCTCCTTTTCCCAGGAGTCCCGACCACACCGTTAACCACAACAAGTAAGAGAGCCTGTACCACACAGCTGTCAAAACACACCGCGCTAGCCTGATACGCCATCAAGGGCTTCGGCTCAAGCTTAGCCCGTCACGTCTGAATGAGTCACGCCACATTTCTGGGGCTGGTTTTAGTGCTTTTGACACGTCTCCCAGGACATCTCACACATGTTCTTCGTCGCAACGTCGACAAAATTAACCAAAGATGCATCTATATCATCGAAAAGAATAAAAAAACAGGGTTATAAACCTGACTGAAGGCTTGTGATGGCAGTAAAGATCAGCTTACATAGCTGACTGGGCCCAGGGGTCTGCAGACGCCCCACACAGCGATTAACATCTTACACTCGATGCTTGTTTAGAGTTCAAAGGTCAGGAAGTTTGTGCGTCTCCGACACACTATGGTGTGATCGGATAAGGATGTGGATTAAGGTGGGATTTTTTTTTTTCTACACAGACATTTATGGGAAGATTTCTACGTGTTGTAAATCAGTAATATAGCCCTTGTGTCAGTTAACTAGGAACATAGTAACTAAATCAATTTGCTTTAATAGATCACTAGATGTGTTCAAGCTATTCATTTACCCAGAGATTGTTGCTGTGCTGTAGAGCGGCAGTGATAAAAACCAGATTTCTTCTTTGAGATGAAACCCCCTAAGCTAAAACACACTAAACACATTACTGCCTCCACATGCTTCAGGAGTTACTGTAAATATTAGTTATGGGCTTGAACAGCTCACCACATTTGTAAACAGGTCTCCAGAGTAAAGCAATAAAACTCGTTTCAGGTACTGGATTGTGTCATTTTTCACCAAGCTGGTTTAGATTAACCCCATAAATTTGTGAATTTTTGGAAGTGTGAGTCAATAGAAAGAAAGAAGGAGGACTGTAGTCTTTTCTTTCTGAAAAAATAAATGAATAGAGGAACTGTTTAATGTAGCACCCGAGACCGTGAAAGTAGACACAGTCCACTGATTAAAACATGAATAGGTTAGCATGTAGCACTCAACAAGTCCCACCTCTACAATACAAATAGCCAATCACGTATTAGATTCTTAGATGCATGCATGGCTATGTGTTCTTGGGGAAACATAAAGAATTTTTATTTATTTATCATGATTTAAGATAAAAACCATTCCTTGCACCACTTTTGTCAGCGTTTAACAGCCTTTTTAAAATTTTTGTTCCATATGGATCCATTTCTGCTAAATGAGTCTCTTTTTTTTGCAACCGTTGCCAAGATGCTTCCTCTTTACTAGGGGAATTTTGGTAGTGCTGGCACCTAAATTTCGCCTCGATATTTTAAACTAGCTATCGTCCCACTGGAAAGCATTAGAACGGCAAGGCCAATTCTTTTGTTTTGCACTGAAGACATTTTGGCTTTGAGATCAGTGAGATGGCTTTTCTCCCATAGACAGCTTTCTGGTCGTCATGTTGATTTATCCTTTTTATCAACACATGCAGTAGTGACATGCAAAACCCAGGACTCAAACCAAGAGTAGATATTCAGAGCTGTTAATCGTTTAAACGGTCACTTTTTGAACACGGCACACCAGGCCGACAAGAAACACATGTCAGTCACTTGTTCCAGTATTTTTGATCCTAGATTTCAATATCAGGAAATGAAAGCTGCAATTCTGATCTATCGTCTCATATTCATCCTTCGACCTCAAACCCAGATGTCTTCAGTGTATAGCAAAAACGAACGCATCGGCCTTCCCGTTCCAATACTTTCCGAGGGGACTGCAGCTAAATTTGAGGTGTTCGGTGAATCACATTATAAAACCACCACTGCTTCCAATAAAACTCTGAATGCTATGAACTGTGGAACTCACACCGCATTTAGCTTGAAATGACTTTGGGAACAAAATCTGAATTTATAAAAGCCTTGAATTAGTGTAAAATATATCTACATTCAATATTAATAACATCAAAGGGATACTAACAGATTATTTAGTACAGTAGTACGCAGTTTGGGACACAGCCCAAGTATTCATGATGTGCCATGGTTTTCCTGCTAGCATGATAGAATTATCTATTATAGTTATGAGGCTAGATAAAGTTTATTGCACACATCGATGTGATTGTCACGCGTTACTGAGTACCAGGTAAAGGAACAAAACCTGAACGCCTTTATTGTCACTATACACATGTACAATGAAATTAAGAGCCACTCCTTATTTTCGTGCCAACATGTACATAAAATAAATAAGTTATATACAACAACACAAAATAAATAAATAGTACTGCGTATTTATAATGTTTATAGCTTTTGGGAAAAAAACTATTCTTGAGTCTGTTAGTCCTTGTTCTGATGCACCTGTAACGTCTCCCTGAGGACAACAGATTAAACAGATCAGAGCCAGGGTGAGAGCTGTCCGTGATGATGGTTTTTCCTCCGCTGAGGCAACGGGAGGTGTAAATGTCCATCAGGGAGGGGAGAGGGCAGCCAATGATCTTCTGTGCTGTTCTTATTACTCTCTGAAGCATGTCCCTGTCTGCCGCGGTGTATCTGCCGTACCATGCCGTGATACAGTATGTCAGCAGGCTTTTGACGGACGAGCGGAAGAAGGTCAGCAGCAGTTTGGGGTCTAGATTGTACTTCCTGAGAACCCTCAGTAAGTGTAGTCGCTTTTGAGCCTTCTTAATAACCGCTGTGACGTTGTCTGTCTAGGAGATGTCAGCGGGGATAAGGACGCCAAGAAACCGGAAGGTGTGGACCCTCTCCACACACTCACCATTTATGAAAAGGGGGGGCTAGCTCAGTGTTGTGCTTTCTGAAGTCTACAATGATCTCTTTGGTTTTCTTAGTGTTCAGAGCCAAATTGTTCCATGAACACCAGGCTACCAAGTTCAGGACCTCCTCTCTGTAGGCTACCTCAACTCCCTTTGAGATGAGTCCGACCACCGTGGTGTCGTCAGCAAACTTGACGATAAGGTTGTTATTGTGGACCGGACTACAATCGTAGGTGTAGAGACAGTACAGGAGGGGGCTTAGCACACAGCCCTGTGGTGAACCGGTGCTCAACGTGCGAGTGGAGGAGAGGTGGTGTCCGAGTCTCACTGTCTGAGACCGGTTAGTGAGAAAGTTCTTTATCCAGGCACATGTGGGGGGGGGGCAAGATTGACCAATTTGGTGATGAGAATATCCGGAATGATTGTGTTAAAAGCCGAACTGTAATCCACAACAAGCATCCGGACGTAGCTCTGTTGGTGCTCTAGATGTCTCAGTACGGAGTGGAGAGCTACGGCGATAGCATCCTCTGTGGATCTGTTTGCGCGATATGCAAACTGATAAGGATCGAAGTCTGGGGGGAGGTAGTCCTTGATGTGCAAAGCTGGGGTGAGGGCAGGGTCGGCCATGATACTGTATCCCTGGAGCACGGCCAGTATCGCTGGCCAGTTGGGCCTTGCTCAAGGGCCCAACAGCCGCAGCTTGGCAGTGCTGGTGCTTGAACCCCCGACCTTCTGATCAGTAACCCAGAGCCTTAACCACCAATCCACCACGTCTTGCCGTGTCTATAAAGCAGGAAGAATTAGCCTGCTAACACCAGAATGAGCAGAAGCTCCGAATAACTCGCTCTTGCCAGGTACAACCAAGCGTGAAATACAAGATTGAGAAACACACAAACACCTTCTGTTAGCCACTAGCCATCTATTACGAGTTCTCTATTTAACACCTTTCCAACTCTGTAAAGACACAAATGAGTGAATATATAAAGAATCTATCACTCTTGAATCCGTTTTTTTCTCTCACAGCATCGTATTCACTCTGACTTCCATTTGGTTTGTGTCTTCTCTCGTCATGCTCTTACTCTTTCTCTTGGCTTCCTGCCTGCCTGTTGGACCTCTTTCATGCCTAACATTGGTGTGATGACACTTGACATATCTGAACCGGCGTAAGACGTGTGTGTACGACTTTCCTGCCAATTCTGCCCCAAGGCATTGCGAGAGGAGGTGAAGTTTAGACAAGAACATAACAGAACCGAAGCGAACAAAACAGTCTACAGCTGTGTTTGGTTAAACACATCAACTCAGCTTTTTTCTTTTCATTTTTTATAGTCTACCAGTTAAAAGGTTGGTAAACTTGACAGTAACATCATTTATCTGAGTTTACCTTCTGCCACAGCATCGGATGAGAATACTGTACAGAAGAAATATACACTCTTTAAAAATAAACAAACAAACAACAAAAAAAGAGTATTTGATAATAATTCAAAGTTCCGTAACTCTACAACATGGTTTAGTAAAGCTACCGTGAAACCTACCATGAAAATATAGCTTGGTTTAGCGACTAAAACACATGGTGATCTGGCCAATCTGGTAGACCTTTATCTTTACCCGCTGGTAATGTATTTCTCACTGTAATTACACTGTCCTCGATCATCCAGGTCACAACACACAGTAGTAGGTTTCAAGTGTGTGTAAACTTTTGAACTGGTTCATTTGTGTTAATTCATTATGTTATTATTATTTATAGTATAATTCATTATTTAAATTCATTATTAGTTATTATTGTGTCTTGTGGACTAGATGTAAATGTACGTGGTCGCTCAGTGGTTAAGATGTTGGGAAGGTCATGAGTTCAAATCCCAGCACGGCCAAGCTGCGACTGTTTGGCCCTTAACCTTCATCTGCTCAGGTATATACAGCGCATCCGGAAAGTATTCGCAGCGCTTCACTTTTCCACATGTTGTGATGTTACAGCCTTTTTCCAAAATGGATTCGATTCATTATTTTCCTCAAAATTCTACAAACAATACCCCATAATGACAACATGGAAGAAGTTTGTTTGAAATCTTTGCAAATTTATTACGAATGAAAAACAAAACAAGCACATGTACAGAAGTATTCACAGCCTTTGCTCAATACTTTGTTGAAGCACCTTTCAGCAATTATAGCCTCAAGTCTTTTGAGAATGATGCTACAAGCTTGGCACGCCTATTTTTGGGCAGATTCTCCCATTCTTCTTTGCAGGATCTCTCAAGCTCCATCAGGTTGGATGGGGAGCGTCGGTACACAGCCATTTTCAGATCTCTCCAGAGATGTTCAATCGGGTTAAAGCCTGGGGACTGGCTGGGCCACTCAAGGACATTCACAGAGATGTCCTGTAGCCACTCCTTTGTTATCTTGGCTGTGTGCTTAGGGTCGTTGTCCTGTTGGAAGATGAACCTTCGCAACAGTCTGAGGTCCAGAGCGCTCTGGAGCAGGTTTTCATCAAGGATGTCTCTGTACATTGCTGAATTCATCTTTCCCTCAACCCTGACTAATCTGCCAGTTCCTGCCGCTGAAAAACATCCCCACAGCATGATGCTGCCACCCCCATGCTTCACCGTAGGGATGGTATTGACCAGGTGATGAGTGGTGCCTGGTTTCCTCCAGACATGACGCTTGCCATTCAGGCCAAAGAGTTCAATCTTTGTTCAATCTTTAATCTGAGAGTCCTCCAGGTGCCTTTTGCCAAACTCCAGGCGGGCTGTCATGTGCCTTTTTACTGAGGAGAGGCTTCCATCTGGCCTCTCTACCATTCAGGCCTGATTGATGGAGTGCTGCAGAGATGGATGTTCTTCTGGAAGGTTCTCCTCTTTCCACAGAGACGCGCTGGAGCTCTGTCAGAGTGACCATCGGGTTTTTGGTCACCTCCCCGACTAAGGCCCTTCTCCTCCGATCGCTCTACGAAGAGTCCTGCTGACTCCAAACTTCTTCCATTTACGGATGATGGAGGTCACTGTGCACATTGGGAACTTCAATGCTGCAGAAATGTTTCTGTACCCTTCCCCAGATCTGTGCCTCGATACAATCCTGTCTCTGAGGTCTACAGACAATTCCTTGGACTTCATGGCTTGGTTTGTGCTCTGACATCTGACATGCATTGTTAACTGTGAGACCGTATATAGACAGGTGTGTGCCTTTCCAAATCATGTCCAATCAACTGAATTTACCACAGGTGGAGTCCAATCAAGTTGTAGAAACATCTCAAGGATGATCAGTGGAAACAGGATGCACCTGAGCTCAATTTTGAGTGTCATGGCAAAGGCTGTGAATACTTATGTACATGTGCTTTTTTGTTTGCGTTTGTGCTTGTGCGAACAGGTTTTCCGATCGATGGTGTCGTTTTCATGAATCGCAGGTCTATCGTTAGAGGATCGTCATGTAATCTGAAACCTAGAAAACGCGTCTGTTATAGTATTTTGCCGAGATGTAATTGGGATCCACTGTGTTGTTTTCTACTGTGATGATGAGTAAAACGTTTCTTCGTCGCCAAGAATCCAAAGAACACTTGAACGATCATCTCAGGAGAGTACTCCACCATGGATGGCACCAAGATGGCACCCTGTGTTGACCTTTTATTTAGAGCAGTTGGAGATTTTGGGAGGGGGACTTTGTTTAAACAAACAGCGGGCTGAAAGAGAACAGAACAGCTGGTGGACTTTTGGTCAGGATTCCGGGACCTCAGCTCGCTTAATACGAGCCGTTTTATTCGTTTATCCGTTTCATCACGGTCCTAAATGTTTACTCGTGTTTCCTACTCGGCAACAGATGGAAAACGAAATAAATCTGAGAGGCGCAGTGAGTGGCCTGTGAGAAAATACAGCAGAGGGTTGGGGGGGGAAGGGATGGTTAAAGGGGTTTCAGATGTGTGCGAGAGAGAGAGAGAGAGAGAGAGAGAGAGAGAGAGAGAGAAGTGGTGCGAACGACAGACAGAGAGAGATGGAGAGAAGCAGGAGGAAATAGAAAGAGAATGAAGGTTGGAGAGAGAGAAATAGGGTGAGGCGGAGAAAGACACATATGAGAGATAGAGACAGACAGTCAGACAGGGGCAGGAGGAAAGAGAGAGAGAGACAGCAAGGCAAAGAAGGAGACAGAGAGAGAGATGGCTGAGATTCAGAGACAGACACGTGTGTGAAAGAGAGAGAGAGAGAGAGAGAGAGAGAGAGACAGAGGGGGGGAGGAGTAAACAAAGAAAAGAGAGAGAGAGAGAGAGAGAGACAGACAGACAGACAGACAGACAGAAAGACAGAGGGGGGCAGGAGTAAGCAAACAAAGAGAGAGAGAGAGACACACACACAGAGAGAGGTGGGATGAGGGACAGACACATGAGAGAGAGAGAGGCTAAAAGCGAGAGATAAAGGGAGTGAGAGAGAGAGAGAGAGAGAGAGAGAGAGAGAGAAATATATATAGAGAGAGAGAGAAATAGAGAGAGAGAGGGAGAGAGAAATAGAGAGGGAGAGAGAAATAGAGAGAGAGGGAGAGAAATAGAGAGAGAAATAGAGAGAGAGAGAGAGAGAGATAAATAGAGAGAGAGGGAGAGGAGAGAGAGAGGGAGAGAGAGAGAAATATATATACAGAGAGAAATAGAGAAAGAGAGAGAGAAATAGAGTGCGAGAGAGAGAGAGAGAGAAAGAGAAATAGAGAAATAGAGTGCGAGGGAGAGAGAGAGAAATAAAGAGAGAAATAAAAGAGAGAAATAAAAGAGGGAGAAAATAGAGAGAGGAGGGAGAGAGAGAGAGAAAGAGAGAAGAGAGAGAGAAATAGAGAGTGAGAGAGAGAGAGAGAGAGAGAGAAAGAAAAATAAGAGGGAGAGAGAGAAGAGAGAGAAATATATACAGAGAGAAATAAGAAAAGAGAGAGAAATAGAGTGGGAAGAGAAATAAAGAAAGAGAGAGAAATAGAGAGAGAGGGAGAGAGAGAGAGAGGGGAGAGAGAAATATATATACAGAGAGAAATAGAGAAATAAGAGAGAAATAGAGAGAGAGAGAGAAATAGAGAGAGGGAGAGAAATAGAAAGATAAATAGAGTGCGGGGAGAGAGAGAAATAAGAGGGAGAGGAGAGGAGAGAAAAAATATATACAGAGAGAAATAGAAAAGAGAGAGAGAAATAGAGTGAGAGGAGAGAAATAAAGAGAAATAGAGAGAGAGAGAGAGAGAAAGAAATAGAGAGAAGAGATAAATAAAGAGAGGGAGAGGGAGAGAGGGAGAGAGAGAAATATATATACAGAGAGAAATAGAGAAGAGGGAGAGAACTAATAGAGTGCGAGAGAGAGAGAGAGAAATAAAGAGAGAGGAGAGAGAAAGAGAGAGAAATAGAGAAATAGAGAGAGAGAAATAGAAGAGAGATAAATAGAGAGAGGAGAGGAGAGAGAAGAGAGAGAAATATATATACAGAGAGAAATAAGAAAAAAAAAAAAGAGAGAGAAATAAAGTGCGGGGAGAGAGAGAGAGAAATAGAGAGAGAAATAGAGAGAGAGGGAGAGGGGTGATAGATACAGACACAGACAGACAAACAGTAAAGAGTGAAAAAGGCATAAAATATGAAAGAGAGAGAGAGAGAGAGAGAGAGAGAGGATGAGAGAGAGAGTAAGTTAACAAAGACTGTGGGTGTGTCCTATAACGGGTCTCCCTTTGAAACATCTGGTGTATAACCGTGTCGACATCTCTCTCTCTCTCTCTCTCTCTCTCTCTCTCTCTCTCCCCCCCGACCTGCGGTTAAACACCGGCCGCATCTCTATCGGATATACAGCGCACTATGTAGTGTGTTTCAGCGTTTTGTTTTCGGCCCTCCACCAGTGCGCACGTGCAGGGAGCAGCACGCTGGTTAGGGCACGAGCGCCTCCACCCCGTGCCCGCGTTTCCTCTTCCTGTCCCGCGCGCGCACTCTCCCTCGGTCACGGTCCGCGCGCTCCGCAGCGCCTCGCGCTCTCTGCTATGAGGGGACCGCTCTTCTTCCTCTTGGGGCTGTTCCTCTGTGCTTCTCCCGGTGAGTTCACGCACGGGGCTTCCGCACTCTTTATTCAGCACTGGAATAGCGGAAAACACTTCATTACGGCTTCATGAACTGTCCTAGAGATACTGTCACGATACCGATTCTTCTTTCCCGGTACCGATACTGAAACCGCGAGTCTCAGCCGGTATCCATATATAAATATTATACATAATAAACTAACAAGCTTTTGAATGACTTTATAGCTAAAAACAAAAAAACAGACTAAAGCACAGATTCCTACATCGCAATAAATAATTAGAAAATAAAAACCGATCCTAACGATAAATACAACCGGACAAGTTTCTTTTATATGTAAACATTTCCGGCTTCGGATCCACGTTTTTCCATTTTGTTACCGGAATCGGATCGATCCCGTCCGCTTCATTCTTTTTTTTTTTTTTTTTTCACCGATATCCGATCCTATCTGATCTACCGTTATTCGCCGGATAGCGATCGTGGGTATCGGATCTCTGTAACTCTATCACTACAGATTAGATACAGATCTCCTCCGAAGGAGTATTCAGACGAACCGGATCGTTCAAATGTAAACGCAATGAATCTGGATTATAAAGACAAACCAGTTCAATCCCGAACTATTGTAATAAAGGAGCGCCTCAACCAAGAGTGTTTTTTGTTGCGTTTTTTTTTTTTTTAAACGTTTATTTATTTATTTATTTTTAAATTACAGAACGACTTCATACTTTTTAAAAAAAAAAAACATTTTTTATACCCGTTATAGATTCAAGTGTCTAATGTGGAATGTCGCTTATGTTATAGAAGCTGTAAACAGTCTTTCTGTCACCAAGGCGGGGTTTTTTTTTTTTTTAGGGATTTTTGAACTGTAGACTATATTTGTGGTCCGTTGTTTTGCCGACTAGACGCTCTTAATAATGTCCAGCACGCACTGCGTCATGGAAAACGCTTAAATATCAAGATCGTTAATAAGCAATAACGCAATAGATTAGTCATTTATAATGAGGGGAACAGTTTTGGTAAAAACTCTTTTGCACTTAACTATAAACACAAAACCAAGCCTGCTTCTTATAAGCAGTAGTTGCATTAAAGTCGCAATAAGCGATTTAAAAAAATAAATAAATAAATAAAATTCCTTTTTGTTTATGTATAAATAACCTGCATGATATGAAGACTGTGATAAACAGTGGATTAAGCCTTAGTGGATTAAGTTGCTCCGGAATGCTAGATTGTGTTTGGACGAGCCTCCTGTCAATCATCGTACAGACACTCTACAGGCCACTGATCCTGGGGGCGGAGCTTTGTGAATACGTGCAGGGATGTGAGATTGGAAAATGATCAGAATGTCAAAACCACCAGACCGTTAGAGACGTAATCTTTGAAAATTTGACCTCAGGCACCTTTAACTGGATTTCTAACCGGTAAATTTAAACCCGATTAGACCGGGTCGCGTGAATAAAACTCAGCTTATTGAATCGGTTTAACTATTCATCCAAAAAAGTCTGTGGCTAATTTTAAACCCTGGTTCAACTCGGTGTCCCATTAACAAGACTTTATTGACGTGTGAGGTGTGTTCGAGCGGAAAAAAAACACACACACACACACACATTATGGTGTTCCAGGACTGGGACGGAAGAAGAAAGTCCATTGAACTCGGGAACAAAGTCGCTGAGACATAGTTTTAAAACAACATATAATCAATGCCAGGTTCTCATGCCAATTAGGAGCAGTATTTCCTCAGTTTTCCATTTGCTCCAGCTGGACTGAGTCAGCCTGACTCTTTTTTTGGGTTTAGCACTGGAGCTACGAGGCTAATCTTGCTAACAACAACAACAACAACAAAAAGCTTGTAGCGACCGGTTTTAGAGACTCACAACTGGGAACTTTCAACCTAGTACCTTCCGACTTCCTGTCGTCTCTCCCGCTGTGTGAGTTCTCTCTCGATCGGGCACATTCAGAATTTCAAATGTGGACATGTCTCAATTTAGGCTAATTTAAACATATTCTGAGTGTAAAAGAACACTTCGGTAAAGGTGACACCCGATAGAGTTGCGTACCAGGTGGTATTACACGTTGTCCATTTTCGACACCAGTTTCCATGCAGCTCATCCTCACCCGCAGCAAAATGACCACAAGTCATTCATTTCAACTAGAGCTGATGATATATAATAATGGCGGTGTCCTGAATTGCATACTAGCACACTGAATAGGAAGGTAAAATACTACCCACGCTATAGCATTTCCACAGTCATCCGTCCCGAAGAAGACCCTGACACTGGAGACTCCTTCCGTCGACGTTAAATAACTGGCTCTTATCATGCAAAAAACGTCAACATGTCAATATTTGATGCTTTTTGCTTTGTTAAATAACCATATTTTCCAATCCGTTTATTGTTATTCCTAGAAGTCCATATGAACGAGCTGTTACTATAGAAACACTACTGGATTGGAACAAATGCATTAATATATAATAAACGGGATTATTTGCATTAGAGTCGAAGTGCTGTCAGAGAAGCTGTTATTGAAACATTAATCTACATCTTCTGACCAATCAGATTTGAGAATTCAGAAGCATTGTGGGATGAAAGAAACATCATCTCTGCTTTTTCGTTTCTTTAGTACAGCAGCTGGAGGTACACGCCATCTCCAGTTGTTTATTATCCATTGCTGGTGTTGTTTTGTAAATAGACAGCTTTTTATTTAGCTTTTTAATATATATATATATATATATATATATATGATTTGAGGTCAAGAGGTCGTATCTGATTTTAGTCAAATGGGTGACTTTGTATACGTTCTGCGGCTAGCTGTGAAGTTTGGCTTCATGCACGAGCCAATTATAACCGATGTGATGAGAAACGTTTGGCCAGTCGAAGAAGTTATTTATTTATTTTTCCGTGTAATTGTACGAGATCAGCACTTTTGCTGCTGTGAGCACCAGCTATGGATTTTAAGTTGGGGTCCATGGATCCCGCTTCAGCGTTTAGGGAAAAACGGACATTTACGTGAATCTAGCACTTGTTGATTGGGTGTGGAGATTCCAAAAAGTTCTTAAAAAAGATTTTAAAAAAAACAAAACCGCCCAGGCGCTTTGTTAGCACTTCATCAACGCGTAAGATGTCGGATGTACGACGCCGGTGCTGCCGTATTGAAACGGCGTCGCAGAATTTCAGCTCTTGAGGACGTTTTTCCGAGTGGCAATCATGATTGTACGTTTTTTTCCCCACTCGGATGTCTTGGTCTATAAGCTAAATTTGGGGTAAAAGGTCAATTGTGTATTTCACTTTTGGCCAAATTGTTCGTTAAAGCCATGGTAGCTGTTAGAGAAAACACTAAAACATGGACCTGACTATTTGTTCTCACACTCATGATGTCTCTTCTTTTCTAGGCGTCAGCATTGAAGAGAACCCGACCCGTAAGTTTTCACTGTTTTCCATCCTGTAGTGTTGGTGTACGTTGAATTGTTTGTTCAGTAAGGAATGGAACACAAGGGGGGTTTGATGTTACGGGAAATGAATCAACGACGGGAATGTTGTTAGGACGCGGAGTTACTGTTGCCAGCCTCAAACGGATCGTTTCCCAATAACAGCACGTTCGAATTCAAACTGTTTTCTTCCTCGTATACTGCAGAATGATTTATTGAAGAGTTGCACGTCATACTTTTTGACTCCTTTTAATTCATTTCGTTTGTACAGTTAATTCGGTGTTTTAATGAATTGTGTCTTATCCTCTTTGTGTACGGGAATGAAGCAAGCTCATGTGATGTATACTGCTCCTTATGTGACGAGGCTACACTACCAAGGGTTCAGTGCTACTCTGAATTCCTTAAATACTGCAGACAGAATTTACAGAATGAGCTGGATAATGTCAACTCCACCGACTTGTGCATGTGGGACAAAGTGAAAAGGTTAGTGGTGTTTCTGTGAAAGGTCACTCGGGAATTTTTGCACGTAGGAATCATATGATTCATTTACATGTGATTCATTTACATACGATACATGTAATTAATTTTCATGTGATTCATTTACCTTTTCTCCCCTCCCTTCCCCAAATATTTCATTGAGAAAAAAAATAATAATACATAAATAAATAAATAAATAAATAAATAAATAAATAAAAATAATAATAATAATCAATTAATTAATTAACAAAAATAAATAAATACATTTAAAAAAAAAAACCCTGCCCCCCCCGGCTCATCATGGCTACTCAATAGCTGTCGCTGGTTATATAATAATTATAAAACCCAAGAACTAAAGTAAAAATAAGAATATAAATAGCCAATTGGAGCTGAAGAGGGACACACACCCAAAGTCTTCATAAAACAAAGGAGACAGCAGTGTATCATCCCTAGGGTTGTCCACAAAGTGGACCTAGAGTAAGCTAAAAAAAAAAATTACAAAAACATTTTTTTTTGTTCTATTTAATCTCAGTTTAGTTTTGTGCAGTAATGACAATTTTTTTTTCAAAAATTCATTTTGATTATTTTTTTCCCCCCCAGTAAGCATTAATGAATGCTTTGGATGAAATCTTTTAAAACAAACAAATGAATAATGAATTATAATATTAATAACGGTTATATGAAGTATAATGAAAAAAGCTAAATAACACCAGAACCCCAAATAAGAACCATAATAATCGTACAGCACTTTGTCTTCAGTGTAGGTTTTTGGTCCAGAATTCAATAATTCTTGATGATTCATTCAGTTTCAGTTAGATTTCTCATTTTAATGCCTCGCTAAAAATGTATATTCTACCAGTCTACCTTCCACCACTACTTACCACAATTTATTAATAAAAACTTCCTCAAAATTCTATGCTATCAACCTGACAAGGAAACACTCTGTTGTTGTGGTTTTTTTTAATATGAAAGAACATAAAAGTTCTATATATATGGGTGTACTTTTCGAACATACTGTTTAGTACAGTATTATACTGTTTCAGACTGTGATTGGCTGGTGGTGTTTGTGATGTCATTAGCTCAGCCTCTTTCGAATATTCAGCCCCACTAGAAGTTCGTCGACGGAAACCCATTAGATCATTTCTATTACACTACAGACTTTTTAGATGTTTCTAAATGATTATTTTCTTAAAAACCTGGCTGGAAATGTACACACTCTCGCTTGATCTCTCTTGCAGTCCCTATAACAAGTTCACCATGTGTTCGGAGGACATTGCGGAGTGCTTGGCGCTCCCGTGGCCGAACAGGCTGGTGGAGGACATGTTTGTGGAAATCCACTCCTCCTTTTTCCAGAAGTGTCCCACCGAGACGCCTAGGGATCCGCCACCTAACGTCATCTTCGCCCTCGTCATGACCCCTATATGTCTTATCCCGGCCATGGTGGTGCTCGTCGTGCTGAAGACCAAGAACGGAGACAGAAGGACATAAAGCTTGACTCCATCCCCCGGATTAGCTCCATCTGCCCGTTTCCTGGAAAAAACAACGAAACTAGGAATCAGAACTGGTCTGCTGCTCTTAGACATGAAAGTCTTTTTTTAATTTTTAATTTTTTTACTTGACCAAAAACCCAGCAGTAGTCCTGTTACCATCTACCTGCTCTGTGAATTCTGAAATATTGTGAATGGAAATGCCAAGCAGTGGCCAGCAATCCAAAAGAGTATAGCAACCGGTCTCTGGATTCAAAGGAAGGCCTTGTTTTTATTATTTGAATTAGTTCAGCAGTAGCCAATCACAGGCGCTAGGTTCTGGCTTCACGGACGTAGTTAATTAGTATTTGCGTCTGGGCAACTACGAATAAAATATCATTAGCCGGAACATGAAATCTGCTTGTCCTGGGTTCTCAGGATACTGATTTGTCAGTATGATTTAGTGGTATAGAAATGCCGCGTTAACTATTTCTCATGATTATCGTTTTTATTTTTTTACTTATTTTTCCCAGGAATTTCACTCTACGTTTAATTTTTTGCAACACATCTGTATGGAAACAGACCTACTGGAGCAATAGTTATCATGCATCACTGGTATATTAGGATCTCATAATCACGTCTGGATCAACGTCTTTGTTGTTTGAATGAATTTTATTTTTTTTTGTCCTAGCTAAAGGTGATGCTTAAGGATTTAAGCGTTCAAGCGTTAAACATTCCTGCAGACGCTTTTTAAAAGCAGCGTTGGATCGTCTGCGCTCGTGCTTCAACCACCAGTTTATTTTCTACGTTATTGTACTCATTTGTACTCTCGAATCCTGATGCTGATATTAACATCACAATGCTGAGTGCTGGTCCAACTCTGTTATTAACACCTTTATAAGTCACTGAAGCCTTACTCCATGTACTGTAAGACTATTTTTTTTTTGTTTCCATAATTAGTATGAATTTCAGTGTCAGTCGAGTGACAAAGGCCAATTTGCTGGCTCGGTTATGATTATGCTAAAATCTCAATGCTTATTTTTATGATTTTATGACCCAGGTCACGAGCGGTGACTATCGGTTTATAACAGGACAACTGAAAGAGAATTTCACCCATTTATTTCACCCCTTTCTTTCATATTGAACCCAAGTGTCTGTCACTGATACAAGATTTAAAAAAAAAGTGCTTTGCTTGAGTATGAAGTTTTCTAAGAACGCTTTCTAGTTTGGGAAGGAAACAAACCATCGTGTGGAAATTTCGACTGTCCACAACACTTTTTTTTTTTTTTTTGGTAATATTTGGGTTCTCTTCAGATTCTGGTAGCTGTCAGGAGAAACTCCTGAGATTTTATTGGCTCCCCAGGTTCTGTTGACCTCCAACATCGGACCAATCAGGAACATCTAAACTAATCACGTTGCTGATAATTCGGAAACCTCTGCATCTTGCTCGAGTATTCTTTGTGTGTATGGCTTTGGATTGGACAATGAAGGGAAGAGCTCAGTTTGTTTGGTAGTTTTAAGACAACGATAACTTGAGCGAATTTTCACCAAAAATCGTTGAAGTCTAATCCTATTAAAGAGATATGGGACCAGTATTGCGTGGTATAAACGTGCAAGCCGAGATCCTTATAGCCTTATTTGCTTATAAATGGTTTAACGTAGATTGTTTTTGTTTTTTTTAACTTTTGTGGAAACAAATACAACAGCACCACCAGTGGTCATAAGTAAAAAAACACTCAACACACAGAACGGTATGAAGTAGATGCTGGGGCTGATTTCTTTCTAGCCCAGATTGTAGATTCACGCAGTCGCTTCAAATGATCGTAATAGCGTGATACACTAATTGAAACAAAGACGAGCAAGGTGGATTACTTTCTTGATTGCTGTTTTTTCATACTGGGATTAGACTCTAACTCATTTGTCCTACAATATGTAAATAAACCAACAAAAAAACAAAACAATACAGAGCAATGAAAAAAAAAAAAAAAAAAAAACCTTGGTGTATCGTTTCCATTTTGTTTCGGTGGCAGACACCAAAATTGATGCGAATAAAAATGGGTGAAATTCCTGTGAAGGAGCAAGTGAACCACATAAACATCTCAATTTATCAGTGTATATTTGTACGACAATGCCGCGTTCTTTCAGTCCGCAGCTTACTGAATGTTTAAAGGTTTAAAGGTCTAGTGCAACCACAAGGTTGCGAAATACTCAAATCCCACGACTGCCCCTGCTCGGACATCGAGCCAGACGATTAACCCTCATCCGTGGGTCTCATTTTGTAAGCCTTTGGCCGCTTTGGTGCAACATCCAGAGTAATTTAGCGCGGTAGAGATGAAAGGTTAAGGGTCAGAGACGTGGCGTGGGAACACTGTTAACTGGAAAAGCAGCTGGAATGACGGCTGTGTGCGTACCTGTGTGAATCGGAATAAAAAGGTTTCAGTTCAAGGTCTGACATTGGATCACAAAAAAAAAAAAAAAAGATGTTTATCTGTAGAAATTGTTTTACTGTTCCATGTAATTGTCTTTAAATGTACTTTGCACATTTTTTTTTAACGACTCTGAAAGTGTGTGCTTTCGTTGAATCTGTGTTTTTGAGCTGCTCTGTCTTGTGACATGGCCTCACTAACAATCTGTGAATCATTTTATACTGTTCCTCTGGAAGCACTTTTACAATTACAACTTTTAAAAAGACATACAATTAAACCGTACCTTTTTAACACGATTACCCCCCCCCCCTTCCCCCTTCCCCCTGCCCTTCACATGAGTGATTTTTACCCTCTTCAACCAGCTTCACTGAAATCAGAAGATGACTTCAGTGTCTCTAAGAGAAACCAGAACGTCAGACATGCAGATGGCCGTATGTTAGCAATTTTGATTCCTTGTAATTCCCGCTAATTAATGGCCCATGAGATAAACACGCCAAACATTAAAGTGTCCTCTTCCTTTCTGCTCAAGTGCCACGACCTTGGCAGAATGTTCTAAAGCATCGCGGGAAAACAAACAAACATGTTTCCTTTCAGTTAAAGTAAATCACACTGCGATCAAATGCAATGGAAAAGCTAAAGATGATTTTCAAAAAGTTACCTTACAGTTGTTGAATTCTTCATTCTGATTGGTCAGGAGGATGTCGATTCAGACCATAACCATGGTATATATATACATATATATATATATATATATATATATATATATATATATATATATATATATATATATATATATATATATATATATATACACACAGTTATGTATATGTATACATGTATATGTGTGTGTGTGTGTGTGTACATACATGTGTATATATATATAATGTATAATCCATCCATCCATCTTCAACCGCTTATTCCTTTTCAGGGTTGCGGGGAACCTGGAGTCTATCCCAGGGAGCATGGGGCACAAGGCGGGGTACACCCTGGACAGGGTGTCAGTCCATCGCAGGGCACACTCACATACACACTCACACACCCATTCATACACTACGGACACTTTAGACACGCCAATCAGACTACCATGCATGTCTTTGGACTGGGGGAGGAAACCGGAGTACCCGGAGGAAACCCCCGCAGCACGGGGAGAACACGTGTTGGAAACTCCGCAACACTGTATATGAATAAAATGACTGAACCACTTCAGGTTGTGCTTCAAGGAAAGTAATCAACAATGTTATCAGTCACGATCATGGCATCAAGACATTGTGGACTTTATAACGATTCCCTTCCTTAAACATTGTGGGGTTTTTTTTTTTTTCATTAATAATTTAGCTTCACAGTATAATTTATATATATATATATATATATAAAAAAAGTGACAGAAAAATAACTTTGTTTTTCTTCTTGAGGAAATGTGGAAGCGACTTCCTGTTGAACGTGTGACTTGTGGAATATTCCAAACATTTCACGCGGGTGGATGTGTTCAGGTAACGTTCAGTCGAGTTTTCATAGCCTGTAATGAACGAAGCACCATCATCATGGAAAAGGATGTTTCCAGCAAGAGGTGTGAAATGGAAAAGAGTTCTTAATCAAAGATTAGGTTTGATTTCAATGTAAACTGCACATGGAGTGGGCTGGGATGTTAAAAATGCTACGTTACTGCTGTAGATTTTCTAGTTTAAATGGTTTTAGTAATGTTTTAAGTACTTTTATCTGAAACATGCACATGTGTGCTGTCCTGAAGGAACGTTTACATGTGTTTAAAATGTCTTTACATACAGATACAGATTTGTAAATACTATATAATATGTGTGGGGGCGGCGGTGGCTTGGAAGTTAAGGCTCTGGGTGGCTGATCAGAAGATCAGGGGTTCAAGCTCCAGTACTGCCAAGCTGCCACTGTTGGGCCCTTGAGCAAGGCCCTTAACCCTCTCCGCTCCAGGGGCACCATATCACGGCTGACCCTGCGCTCTGACCCCAGCTTCCTGACAGGCTGGGGTCTGTGAAGAAAACAATTTCACCGTGCTCTACTGTATATGTGACCAATAAAGACTCATTATCCTTATCATGATATCAGTGAGACACAAACGGCAGAACATCCGTGGAGTCACACAGGAACTATAACAATGGCTTGGGTAATTATTGTGCATTTGAAGGTTTGTGTCAGCTTATGCCTATTAAGTATAAAAGGTATTATTTGTGTGTGTATGTGAAAATGTGCATGGTACGCATGTTTATCGTGTGTACTGTATTTAATGCTCTGGATTCTTTGGATATCCCAAATCTCCCTTTAGAAATCCCCTCATCCATCCATCCATCCATCCATCCATCCGTCTATCCGTCTGTCTGTCTGTCTATCCATCCATCCATCCATCCATCCATCCATCTATCCGTCTGTCTGTCTATCCGTCTATCCGTCTATCCATCCATCTATCTATCTATCCATCCATCCATCTATCTATCTATCTATCTATCTATCTATCTATCTATCTATCTATCTATCTATCTATCTATCTATCTATCTATCTATCTATCTATCTTATCTATCTGTATCTATCAATCAGATCCATTAGTCCGTCCATCCATCCATCCATATCCATCCATCCATATCATGTCTGTCTTGCGCATTATCTGTCTTGATCTTTCTTTATCTACCATCTATCTATCTTCCTATCTTTATCTGATCTTGATCTAATCCGTTTGATCTATCATCACATCTGCAATCTTGTCACTATCTTATCTATCTGTCTTATCTATCTTATCTGTCTGATCTATCTTATCTGTCTGTCTGTCTTCATCTATCTATCTTGTTCTATCATGGATCCATTAGATCCGTCATCCACATCCATCCATCACTCCACATCATCTTATCATTCATCTATCTTTATCAGCTGTCACTATTAACTATCTTATCTGTCTTATCTTTATCTTATCTGTCTGATCTGTCTTTCCATCTATCTTGATCTACTGATCTATATGTCTATCTTATCTATCTTTATCTGATGTATCTATCTATCTGTCTTGATCATGTCGCTGTCTTGCTGCTGTCTTATTGTCTGTGCTATCTTATCTGATCTTTATCTATCTTCATCTGTCTGTGATCTTATAAGATCAAGATCCGGGTTAGATCTTGGCAATCACTCCATCCCTCCATCCACGTCCACATCTCGCCTATCTATCTCTCTATCATCATCTATCTGTGTCTATATCTGCTATCTATCTATCTATCTATCTGTCTTATACTATCTATCTATCTATACTATCTACTATCTATCTGTTATCTTATGCGTCTTGTCTGATGCGATGTCCTGCTATCTATCTATACCATCTATCTATCTATTAATCCGTTCGTTCGTCGGTCTCCATCCATCATCCATCATCAATCCACCATCATCTATCACCTTTTATCTATCTATCTATCTATCTATCTATCTATCTTACTATCTATCTATCACATCATGTAACTATCTATCTATCTTGTCTAATCTATCTTATCTATGCTATCTATCTATACATCAGGTCTGGTTGGATCCGATTAAATCCATCAAATTACATCACCATCCATCATCCATCTATGCAATCTATGTCTGTATCTATCTATCTATCTGATCTATCTATCTACCTGTCTGTCTGATCTATCTATCTATCGTCACTCTATCTGATCTTGATGCTGATGGTGATGTGCTGGGCCAAATCTGTCGTGCGTGATCGCGATGCTGTGATACCTGCATCATGCTGTGTATATCTAAGCCAAATCCTGTCTATCTACTATCTGATCTGTTGTCACTATCACTCTATCTACGTCTGATCTATCTGTCTATCTTAATCATCTGTCTATCTGTCTATCTATCTCTCTGTCAGGATCTTGTTTGGATCCGGGGACGATCCATCCATCACATCCATCCATCCATCCATCCATCAATCAATACCATCCATCCATCCATCCTTCCATCCATCCATCCATCCATCCATCCATCCATCCATCTATCTGTCTATCTATCTATCTATCTATCTATCTATCTATCTATCTATCTATCTATCTATCTATCTATCTATCTATCTATCTATCTATCTATCTATCTATCATCTGTCTGTTCTGTCTGTATAGCTAAACCATCTACTGATCTGTCTGTGATATCTGTCTGTCTGTCTATCTGTCTATATATCTAATGTATCATCTATCTATCTATCTATCTATCTATCTATCTATCTATCTATCTATCTATCTATCTATCTATCTATCTATCTATCTATCTATCTATCTATCTATCTATCTATCTATCTATCTATCTATCTATCTATCTATCTATCTATCTATCTATCTATCTATCTATCTATCTATCCATCTATCTATCCATCTATCTATCCATCTATCTATCTATCTATCTATCTATCTATCTATCTATCTATCTATCTATCTATCTATCTATCTATCTATCTATCTATCTATCTATCTATCTATCTATCTATCTATCTATCTATCTATCTATCTATCTATCTATCTATCTATCTATCTATCTATCTTTTTTCTACTTTTTTTCATATAAATGGTTGTAGTCGAGAAAACAACTTATATTCTCTTTGTCCACTTCATGAGCTTTATCGAGTCTCCCCCAGAAAGTGTGAGCTTTAAGGGAAACACTGTATACATCAATGAACACACACACACACACACACACACACACACACACACACACACACACACACACACACACACACACACACACACACACAGCCATCTGGACACTTCTGGGCCGTGTCTCTGTCTGGCAGGGTGTAGTTTTGAACTCTCCTTCCTGTTCTCTCAGTCTCTCCTCCCTCGGCTCAGATCAGCTCATCCACACGGCTCCACCTTCCCTCGCTGATCTCCTCCAATCCTGCGTCATTTTCACAAGGCCCGCGGGACAGTACACACCTCGCATGTCGAACCTAGGAGCCAATCAGAGCTGACCAGATGCTCCACACTGCCCAGCGTGACTGGCTTGGCTCCAAACATGGCTGCAACTTTTTCTGCCTGAGATAAAACAATAATAATAATAATAATAATAATAATAATAATAATAATAATAATAATAATAATATATGGATCAATTTATTTGTAAATGCGCCGGTGTGATTCGTTCACAGTCCCGGACAGTCTGGCATGAATTTCTTTTCTGCTTTGCCCTTCTTTTATGAACTTTCTCTACAAATTTCTCCACTGTCCAGAACAATCTCAGTGAGCCTTTACAGTCTATTTAGGCAACAACACTGCCACATAGTGGTAACACAGCAATAACGCACTACAATGAATAAAATAGACTGCACTGAATAATATTTATTCATCCCTAAGGAGGAAATTGGTTAACACTGGTGGTGGTGGTGGTGGGGGGGGTTAATTTTGATTTAATTGACTTCATGGCATTGTATCCTTATGCAAAATCGAACTCTGTCTCTAAAAGCCTGAAATAAAAAACCCAAAGGTTGAGTTTACGTGATGCAGCGTTTAAAACACAAGGTGGCAGCAGCTTCAAATTTCTTGCAGTTCGGTACAACCTAGGCTTCGTGACTCTTCGTATCTGAAGCTCTTGACCTATATCTGCATGACTGTATGCAGTACACTGCTGCCATCTGATTGGCTGATTGGATAATCGTATGCATGATGAGTGAGCAGGTGTACAGGTGTTCCTAATAAAGTCGTCAGTGAGTGCACTAGAGAGGGTTAAAGCAGTAATCTAATTACTGACCTTATTCTGAATAAGACGTATAATATTCTGATTAAGGTGTTTACATGAGTCGCTTTTAGAACACTCCTTTCATGTTCCTGCTTTACATGTTCTAGAACATAGATCGATTGACAGCACACGTCATGACGTCACCGCGCCACGCCGTCCGACGTTCCCTCCAGAATTTCACGTATCGACGTACAGTCGGTCTTCGTTATGGTACCGTACACAGTTACGGGTGTTTTTATTTCAAATTTTACAGACGCTTCAAGTGCAGTAATCATGTGTCACGCTGCACGTGCAAATAGACGACTGTGTACTTACCGTCTATATAGTAGCCGAAATTCATGTATTTATATAGTATAACATATATAGCAGGTAAGTACGCGGTTTGGGACGCAGCCGTGCTCTCTTGTATACCGTCAAACGGTCGAGCGCTGCCGTGTGTGATCGTGTCCTGTCTCACAATGCGGTGAAAACTCTCACACGACGTTAACAGTGTGATTAAGGCGTGTACACGTCTGTAACACACGTCGATAATGCGACTTAAACAGGAATACTCCACACGTCTTCATTCCGTTTGTGTTTACTTCGAGTATGACTTTAATCGGATTAACGTAATCAATAATCTCTGTTTACATGCTAGTTTCTTAATCAGATTATCGTCTTAATCGGGCTAAAATCGGATTATTGCCCATGTAAATGTAATAACTGGTTTGTCCCATTTCAATTCCTGCACTCTAACTCGAACTTTAATGAGCAAGAACACCATTATTTCTTTAGTTATGTACATATAATATAAATAAAGGCTAGGTTTTTAGAATTCAGAACTGTCGATTTGGTGACGTTTTCTCCGAGGAGACGTTTTTAAAGGATTTTTCGTCCATGGATGAAGTATTTAGCACAGATTAGTTTAAACTGGCCAGTTACTCAGTTCATGACAAACTGGATTCTTAATTTTTTTTTTATTTGATTCATTAACATCAATAGAAAGAGAGAGAGAGAGAGAGAGAGAGAGAGAGAGAGAACCCAGAGAGTCTAGTGAGGGAATAACTTATTCTCCCACACCTGATCCCTGATGTTTTGTACAGATGCACATTGCTCCGAATGCAGAAAGAAATAATTTTCCATGTCCATCCTACATGTAACAGCCAAAATGGCGGTCTCATGGCGAAAACCTTTGGGTTAATACTGTTAGCTGCGGCTTAAAACTATACTCTATTCATGAATGAGCCTGCTTTACTTGTTTTAAACATCGCTTTCATGATCAAAAATATGGATTTTTTTTTAAATGAACAATAATTAAGAATTTCCTGTAACAAGGAATGGTTTTCCTCATATGATTCTTATCAGATTCTACAGTTTGCCCTGCTAATAAACATCCACGGAGATGTTTTCCACACGTTCACGATGACTCGTCCCTTAAGAGACGTCCTGTCCGGCTCACTTCTCAGCTGATCCTGAACGCGATGTCTCCCGACGCACCCGACGAAACTCATAGTCTAGCTAGCAAGCGCCTCGTTGGCCGAGTCCGGTACGTGAGAGTGGTACTTTTGGGAACGGGGTCACGTTCGCGATATTTCCGGATAAGTGAGTTTGAATTTGACTCTAGCTCAGAAGAAAAGATGAAAGGCCAGAACCTCTGCGCTTTGGCCATTAAATGGTTAATGACCTCTGTGCTTAACGCGGACCCTTTTCGACATCCTACTTGAGGTGCAACGTCAATCTTTGCCAGTAAAACAAAAAATCCTTCCTGTGTTGTACGCGGATATATTCGGGATCTCTGCTCAAGCTGTTCAGAAATCCGCACGTCATTTGAAAAGCGATAATAGCAAAGAAGAAACGATCTCAAATGAGGATTTCGACCGAGCGTCAGCCGACCACCAATTATTATTAATAATCCTAGACGTAAACAAACAGCTGGGAAGGGTTTATTCGGGCCATACGCATGGATAGCGATAGCGATATTGCGTTACACCCCTAGTGTGTGTATGTACTATACAGTATGTGTGTACGGCCAGATCTCAGAGGTGTGTTAAGGGTGATTGCCTTGTGTTCTCCTCAGCTCGTTAGGCAACTCACCACCTTCATTATGACCCCATTAGAGCTCGTTATCAAGTCCACCGAGGCAAAATGTGTTCACACACACACACACACACACACACACACACACACACACACACACACACCAGCAACCTTCTACAGTACTGATATATGACCACGCATGTCATATATCAGTACTGTACAAGTTATGAAACTCAGTACGCTGAAAAGAAACCACATGGTGTGTGTGTGTGTGTGTGTGTGTGTGAAACCTGAGCAAATAGCTTTCACGATTGGATATTCCAGTCGTCGCAGTACTCCTATCTGCTGGCATGTTTCTTGGAAGGTCGGAGGAACCCAGAGGAATCCCATAAGGGCACATGTAGAACATGTAGAGAACATCCGTACGGAATACACGGGAAATATAATGCAGAATATAATCCTCAGCGTACGAGCTGAAAGGGAAACGTATCAAACGGTGGCCATTTCATGCGAACCGAAACCTCGTGTCGAGCTCGTGGACTATACCGTGGTATACGTGTAAGAGTTTACACACTCCCATCTACTCATCTTTCAACGTGTTGAAAGGTCTGACAGAACGTTTTGCGGTCTGCTGGAGCGAAACATACACGCAGATTGCCACGACATCTCTGAGTGGCACGAGGAAGTGAGGAGTGAACAGGGGACGAGCACCTGTTCCTGTTCAGACACCTTCACTGACACACACACACACACACACACAGATGTGGATACCCCTCATGATATACCATATATAAAGTGTCGACGTGCTATTATGAGCACATATCTGATGTCTCGAGCAGTTATTTCAACAGGGGGCAGCAAATATCTGATAAACGCTCTTTCTTCTCTGGTTTCCACACACACACACACACCAAATATATATAACCATATATAAATAGATAACTCAATAAATAAATTACAATCTCAATTTTTAGCAGGCACAAATTATTACTCCTGGCCAAAAACCTATTAGTGTATAAACCGTAGATTTACTCCAAGTATTGTACGATAGCTAGTGATTAAAGTGTTTAATAACGTTTATTCAAACAGACCCTAAAATATCCGTTTCTGTTCTTCTTGCTTTGCTTTCACATTAGAACCTCTATAGACAGAGAAACACACACACACACACACACACACACACACACACACTGTGATCAGTCACACGCTCAACTCGTCGAAAGTAAAGAAATCAGATCCTTCACTCACATAGTCCTGAACCGTCGTGCTCCAGAGTGGAGGTCCTCAATCACCAGGTTTCAGACTGATACTGGACAGTGGGTTATTAATGACCTGGTTGTAGCAGTAAGGACTTTAATACTATTAAAGAAAAGAAAAAAAAAAAGGAATTCAGATGTGACGAATATTTTCTCTGTGGCATTTTGGATCACAACCAAATGCGAGTTTACGCCCTAATCCACCTGCTATCGTCAAGACGTGATAATTGAGTTTCCTCCAACGTCCTTAGCATTCAAGGTGTGAATATGTGTGTGTGTGTGTGTGTGTGTGTGTGTGTGTGCATCTACAGCAGCACGTATTCCCGCCAATTCACGTGCTTCATTGAAGAAGAATGAATGAATATTTCATTTAGTGGTTCTGAATCTGGGAATGCGTGCGGCGTGTGGCGGCCTGGGAAAACCCTCGTCTTCATAGGTTCTGAAAATTTCCAGAACTGCGAAGAAAACAACAACATTTGAAGAACATTTCTTGTTATGAGAATATTTTATAACAGATATGATTATTTAGCTTTACGTTTTTGCATTCTATTGGCAGATAATTTCGTTTTCTGTCTAGAAATAATAGCTTCGTATAAAGGTTATTATTATTATTATTATTATTATTATTATTTTCTTCCTACAGAAGAAACCTACAGAAAGTACAAGTCTATTTTATACTAAGTAGATCAATTAATACTAACGGGTTCAATAATAATGTATTCGGCTTAGTGTAATGGCTTATAATAGGAAATCCTTCATACATATGATTATATATACATATACTGTATAAGGAAATCTGAGTGATGTTTTCACTTACTAAGATGCCATTTTTAAAATAAATGTTTGCAATGTGAACGGAAATGAGATTCACGCAAAAGAGAACTAAAGTTTTCATTTTAAAATTCGGAGAAATTTGCATTCCATCACATGCATTTTAACAGCTGGGATCTAATTACAACCCGGATCGATCAGGCTTTTGTCCACTTCATTACGCCACATAGCCTAGCTATACAACGACTTGATTAAAGTGTGACGTCGAGCGTGTGAGAAAATCCCACCTAGCCAGTGAGGTTCTCCTCACCTTTAGACAATGTGACGGATGTTACCCAACATGATCTTTACAGAAGATTAAGACTAAGCAGGGAATAAAACCATTCCATGAGATTCATGTTTTCTTCAAGTGTGTAATAGGTAGAAAAATCCCAGTTCTGGGCATCGATTTCGGATTTTCTCAGGTCGCTTAGCGTGTAATGTTCGATCTTAGTCAAACACGACACCATGATAACACAGCACGGCAGGAAAGTACGTCTAAAAGGTAGTCCCTCTACGATTGAGGGACTTTACGATTTCACGCACACGTTTGGCGAACGCTAAATCAAGCACACTCTTCGATATGCGGAGGAGCTTGAAGCCTTTCGGAATTACCGCAGATTTTCTGCAGATTTCGCCCAAGACGCATCGTGAGACGTCATCACAATGGACATTCATTCAAAGCCGTCTTGCACTCGCGTGCTTCGGACATTCGGCAATTGTGTCAGGTCAAGTAGTTTTCCTGCAAAAAAAAAAAAAAAAAAAAAAAAAGCACAAAGATCTCCACAAATTGCGTCATTTTGAAAAAAAATTCACAGCAAAAGCATGCATTTTTGGCCGTAACAATCGCAACAACAACAACGAAAATACTCTGGAACATCCTATAGGCCTGAAAAAAGGGCGGACTTTTACTGTCTGTCAAGTTTTTGATCCCCCTATAGGTTGTTTTAGCTGTTGTTTTAGCTAATGCCGCCTGAAATGTTAAAATGATAATTACTTTTGAGTGAATAGAGAAATGTTTCGTATTAAATCGTTTTTGATTGGAACGATCCAGATCCGAAAGATCAACATCTTTATCACTCCAATCAGCGCCTTTGTTTTTTGTTTTTTTACCCAGTTCATACTAGTGCTGTCTATAACGCTACGACTCTTTCTGAGTCTTTTATCTATACGCTTAACCTGTTTACCCTCCAAGTGCTCCATCCTTTCATAAAGCACTCATTTATAGTCCCACTAGGATCTGAGAGCGAGCGGTTAATGAGTTCCTCACAGATTTTGCATCCCTTATTTAATCGCCGTTCTGCGTTTGGTTTTGGTCTGTGATTAATAATAGTGTAATTGTAATGAAATAATAATAGCGATTCAACTGTAATTAAACACAAGAAACTCGGGGGCGTTCAAAAACTTTTGAGTGTCGTTGTACGGCAGGCGTCTTTTTCCATCCCTACAGTGGCTCAGCATCTTAAAAGACGAACACGCAAAAAAGCATTTCCCCCTAAATTGTTTGGATAATTGTTCCGTGTACTGCTTTTACAAAAAAGGTAATCGGACGATTGAGAAAACGCACGGGAAAAAGCAACATATATATATATATATATATATATATATATATATATATATATATATATATATATATCAGGAAATTTAGCTGCTATGAATATACAAATCGGAAATGCCCCCAGGTCGACCAACCCCACCTTGTTGCAGACTTCATTTGCATACTGGAAACTGATTGGCTCTTATAGTTTATGATGCACAAAACCCTAGATTTTCAACAATGCAGTGGTGTGAAGGTGTGAAGAAGCTACTGTCATCACGCCTGAGTTGATTCTTTTCCTACAACAGCATATCCTGGTGTGTTTTTATTCCTTTTAAACTCCAAATTAATTTGTGAAAAATGACTA
>CM022753.1:39300408-39350408 GCA_012411365.1 Ameiurus melas | reverse complement strand
AAACTATAATCCCATCCCATCGATCAGAAATCCAATCGGAAGTGTTACTCAGTAAACACAGCAAAGTTCAATAGTACTGTAGATCAGTGGCCTTTTCGTGTGTGTATGTGTGTGTGTGTGTGTGTGTGTGTGTGTGTGTGGGAGATCAGAGCACCTGTGTGGCTTATAATCATTTATCAGTCTCATAGCCTTTCTGCCTTGTTCCTTACTTGTCACGCCCGATTGTTTGTGTGTGTGTGTGTGTGTGTGTGTGTGTTTGTGTGTGTGGCATCCCATCTCTCCCACAACCTCCTGTGCAAGTAGAGGATGTGTTTGGTAAAGAGTGATGAGGACTGGCTAGATTCCTTAATAATAATAATAATAATAATAATAATAATAATAATAATGATGATGATGATGATGATGATGCGATGAAATGTGGTCACATGCCTACATTAAAATAAATAAATTAGACCCATGAACAGTCATCAACTAAGGTTTTGTCACCCTTCGAACAGCATCAAAAGCTATTTGTAAAGCTGCCACACTAAATTATTACCCCCGAATGCTGTTGGAAATGCCTGTCCTCTAACAAAAAGAACTTTTAATAATAACCTCTATTTCTAAATACTTGTACATCTGTACTTGCTTGCCACGGCCATGTTTTAAAGCCAAAGCTTGGTTCCATCTGCCAGGAGGTTAAAACACGGCCATATATGGATCTTGATCTCAAATATACATTTAATTCAATGAAAACTAACCGGAGTTGAAAAGGCGTGTGCGAGTGAGCGAGCCAAATAATATGACATTTCAACAAGAGTTCGACATGCTCTTGATAAAAGAGGGTCCATGAGGTCCAAACTTAGGCATTACAGAAAGAGACAGGGTTCTGTTTTGCTCTCTTGCTTCAGTAAATATTAATTTACACCCTGTTGCTGTTTCTCACGGTCAGATACAAACTTGAAATCTACAGAGGGGAACAGGGGAAATCTGCAGGCAAACTTTCGCCGGTGTTGGTCCAAAATTGTGATTACGTTCCTGCCTCAATTCAGTGCCATACCTGTCCCACTTCATGCAACCAAATGTTGAGGATGTTCCGGTGCCTTTGCTCAAATACTAGCTAAAGACAACTGACTGAACATGTTTATCCATAACAAATAAGAATAAACGACTTGGCTGTGAGTGAATCAGACAGTTATTACACACGCATCATCATATAATTACCTTAACTGCAATGCACAGTTATACCACACGAGACATGTGTCGCTATCACAGAGATGAGGAATTAGCCTAACCATACCCGTAACTATAAACCAAACTCTCTTCATACATTACATTCTCCGAATCAAATCTTGATCCTTCGCGCCTCAGTGCAAACTTTCCTAATTGATTATTTTTCTGCCGATTTTGCCTCATGTTATCGTTTGTCATCATGACACCTCCACATTTCGAATCGGAATTAGTATGGCGGCGTAATGACTTGCACGTTTGCCTCGCACCTCCAGAATTGGGGGCTCGATTCCCGCTCCTGCCCTGTGTGCTCGGAGCTTGCATGTTGTCCCTGTGATTTGGGGGTTTCCTCTGGGTACTCTAGTTTCCTCTTGCAGTCCAGAGACATGCATTGTAGGCTGATTGGCATTTCCAGATTGTCCGTAGTGTTTGAGAGTGAGTGTGTGTGTGTGTGTGTGTGTGTGTGTAATTGTGCCCTGCGATGGATTGGTACCCCGTCCAGAGTGTCCCCTATCTCATGCCCCGAGTCCCCTGGGATAGGCTCCCTGTGACCCTGTATAGGACAAGTGATACAGAAAATCAAAATTCTATAGGGTGTGCAAACTTTTGCACTCAATACAAGTCTACAGTATATATATAATACAAGATTAATTTTAATAAACTTAACTGAATGGGGTGCTGATACTTTTTTTTTTTTTTTTTTACAGATTCTCCCATCTGTTTACACAGATTGCCTTTCTCTCCCTTTACAACTGTGTGTGTGTGTGTGTGTGTGTGTGTGTAGAGTGATGGGCTGTGGCCTTAAAGCGAGCTAAGCTTCACTCTTACACTGCTCTTAAATCATGAGGCGGCATGTTAAAAGGGCACCCAGTGATCCAGGGTTTCTGCTCCATCTCTGTCAGCATCTGCATATGTGTTGTGTGTGTGTGTGTGTGTGTGTGTGCTGTAAGGTTAATATGTGAAAAGGAACTGAATGTGAGTGTACATTGAATGTGGAATGAATGGGTTGTGTCTTGTCTTTGAAAAGCACATCAATCGCTAAATCTGAGAGTCCGGGCCGAGAGAGAGAGAGAGAGAGAGAGAGAGAGAGAGAGAGAGAGAGAGAGAGAGAGAGAGAGTCAAATCTTCATTAATCCCAGGGCTTCACAAGAACTAACAGTATAAATGAAATCCATTAGCATGCCCACTTTCCTCACTATGCATTATATTATTTAGATTTGCTCTCAACTCCAGTGGTCTGAGCTACAGCATAAGCTTGGCTTTGAGCTAAAAGCCATTTAATTGGCTCTCCGTGATTAATCAATGAAGCTCCTATTAGAGCCAGGCCTGAATTAGACTTAATGTGGTTTCCACCAATCTCACCAAGCGTTTGACTTTATTTTATACTTAACCTGACCTAGATCAGTGTGGAAAGAAATGAGGAGAGTGAATTTGTCCCATTACTCCATTACTGATGAAACAAAACATTACTGATAACAAACCAAAAACATGAGGCACAAACATATTTATTAATCACGTTGCAAATTGAAAAAGGCCTAGGTGTAGTGTAGTGAAAAAGGCCTAGTGTAGTATTTTACAATTATAAAATAAATTAATAAATAAATAAATACAGTATATTATACAGATCATTCAAATTTTCCACTCATACTATAAAACATCAAAAGCAGTTTGATAAGAATGTCTACTTTTAATTAACAATACACCGTGAACGTGTTGTAATGAAGGAACTGCCAGTTTATTTTAGCCTCAAATCCTGGATGTCTCTGCCAGGAAGTTAATACTTGACCATAGATGTGACAATAATTTTGAATACAACTATATAGCATCCCTACAATACTGTATCACTCATTGGATGTGTGGTTTACTTTAGCTCATTTTCATCAAGTGTGCCAATAATTTTGTAGGCAAAAGGCATTCTTTGGTTAAGTAATGCAGTGTTAATACAGCTAACAAATTAGCCCAAGTTGAGTCTACTTCACCCCTTCTGGTACATGCAAAAGGTTTCCAAAAGTGTTTTAGGCTGGTCTTTACCTAATCTTTTCCTGTAAAGTCTAAAAAATTTCTACCTGGCTGATCTATATATAGTGCAGCTGTGGCTGACCCACAGTACGACGGAGTACCTAATGACAACTGAGCTCAAGTGTCATGTTTGTTTTGATCTGATCTCACGTTCATAAGAACTTCTGTGACATCCCGGAGAGTTGCGGTAATTTCTCAGTCATTATATCTGTGGCATTCACATTTTGAATATCAGTTGTGAGAGGTGTGCACAGGACTGCTTTTGAAAGCCCACTTCCAGCCACCCCTGAAGGAATTCTGATCAGTTCTGCCTGCTCCCTGAGAAATTTGACCGATCGCACCCATTTCTGCAGAACATTTGACCAATCATGTCTGCTCCTGCTGAAAGTTGGACCAGTGCTGCTTGTTCCCAGAGACAACATGACCGATCCTTCCCATTTCCACAGAAAGTTTGGCCAATCTTGCCTGCTTCTGCAGACAGTTTGACCAATCCTGCCTGAAATTTTAACCTGTCCCACCCACTGCTGTAGAAATTTTGACCGATTCCTGTCACTCCTGCAGAACGCTTGATCAATCCTGCCTACAACCACAGAATTTCTGGCCAATCCCACCCAGTCCCGCATAAAGTTTGACCGATCCTACCCAGTAAACCAGAAAGTCTTACCAATCCTACACATTCTCACAGAACGTTTAACCAATCCTACCCATTCTCACAGAACGTTTTACCAATCCTACCCATTCTCAGAGAACATTTTATCAATCCTACCCATTCTCACAACGTTTAACCAATCCTACCCATTCTCGCAGAACGTTTAACCAATTCTACCCATTCTCACAACGTTTAACCAATCCTACCCATTCTCACAACGTTTAACCAATCCTACCCATTCTCACAGAACATTTTATCAATCCTACCCATTCTCACAGAAGGATTAACCAATCCTACCCATTCTCACAGAACGTTTAACCAATCCTACCCATTCTCACAGAACGTTTTATCAATCCTACCCATTCTCACAACGTTTAACCAATCCTACCCATTCTCACAACGTTTAACCAATCCTACCCATTCTCACAGAACATTTAACCAATCCTACCCATTCTCACAGAACGTTTTATCAATCCTACCCATTCTCACAGAACGTTTAACCAATCCTACCCATTCTCACAGAACATTTAACCAATCCTACCCATTCTCACAGAACGTTTTATCAATCCTACCCATTCTCACAGAACGTTTAACCAATCCTACCCATTCTCACAGAACGTTTAACCAATCCTACCCATTCTCACAGAACGTTTAACCAATCCTACCCATTCTCACAACGTTTAACCAATCCTACCCATTCTCACAGAACGTTTAACCAATCCTACCCATTCTCACAACGTTTAACCAATCCTACCCATTCTCACAACGTTTAACCAATCCTACCCATTCTCACAGAACGTTTAACCAATCCTACCCATTCTCACAACGTTTAACCAATCCTACCCATTCTACAACGTTTAACCAATCCTACCCATTCTCGCAGAACGTTTAACCAATCCTACCCATTCTCACAGAACATTTAACCAATCCTACCCATTCTCAAAGAACATTTAACCAATCCTACCCATTCTCACAGAACGTTTAACCAATCCTACCCATTCTCACAACGTTTAACCAATCCTACCCATTCTCACAACGTTTAACCAATCCTACCCATTCTCACAGAACGTTTAACCAATCCTACCCATTCTCACAGAACGTTTAACCAATCCTACCCATTCTCACAGAACGTTTAACCAATCCTACCCATTCTCACAGAACGTTTAACCAATCCTACCCATTCTCACAACGTTTAACCAATCCTACCCATTCTCACAGAACGTTTAACCAATCCTACCCATTCTCACAGAACGTTTAACCAATCCTACCCATTCTCACAGAACGTTTAACCAATCCTACCCATTCTCACAGAACGTTTAACCAATCCTACCCATTCTCACAGAACGTTTAACCAATCCTACCCATTCTCACAGAACGTTTAATAACCTACCCATTCTCACAACGTTTAACCAATCCTACCCATTCTCACAGAACGTTTAACCAATCCTACCCATTCTCACAGAACGTTTAACCAATCCTACCCATTCTCACAGAACGTTTAACCAATCCTACCCATTCTCACAACGTTTAACCAATCCTACCCATTCTCACAGAACGTTTAACCAATCCTACCCATTCTCACAGAACGTTTAACCAATCCTACCCATTCTCACAACGTTTAACCAATCCTACCCATTCTCACAACGTTTAACCAATCCTACCCATTCTCACAGAACGTTTAACCAATCCTACCCATTCTTACAGAACGTTTAACCAATCCTACCCATTCTCACAACGTTTAACCAATCCTCCCCATTCTCACAGAACGTTTAACCAATCCTACCCATTCTCACAGAACGTTTAACCAATCCTACCCATTCTCACAGAACGTTTAACCAATCCTACCCATTCTCACAACGTTTAACCAATCCTACCCATTCTCACAACGTTTAACCAATCCTACCCATTCTCACAGAACGTTTAACCAATCCTACCCATTCTCACAGAACGCGTTTAACCAATCCTACCCATTCTCACAGAACGTTTAACCAATCCTACCCATTCTCACAGAACGTTTTATCAATCCTACCCATTCTCACAGAACGTTTAACCAATCCTACCCATTCTCACAGAACGTTTAACCAATCCTACCCATTCTCACAGAACGTTTAACCAATCCTACCCATTCTTGCAGAACGTTTAACCAATCCTACCCATTCTCACAGAACGTTTAACCAATCCTACCCATTCTCACAGAACGTTTAACCAATCCTACCCATTCTTGCAGAACGTTTAACCAATCCTACCCATTCTCACAGAACGTTTAACCAATCCTACCCATTCTCACAGAACGTTTAACCAATCCTACCCATTCTTGCAGAACGTTTAACCAATCCTACCCATTCTCACAACGTTTAACCAATCCTACCCATTCTCACAGAACGTTTAACCAATCCTACAAATTCTCACAGAAAGTATGACAAATCCTCTTCATTCCTCAGAAAGATTAACCAGTTCCTCCAATTTCCACAAAAAGTTTGACTGCAAAAAAGCTTTATTAATCCCACCTACTCCTGTAGAAAGTTTGCCCCTGTTCCCTGTTCACTATCATTCATCATCTTCACAAAGATTTGGCGAATCAAGCCCATTCCTGCAAAAAAGTATGGCCAGTCCCACCCATTCCAATCTTGGCTGCTCCTGCGGAAAGTTTGAACAATCCCGCCCACTGCCACAGACCGTTTGAGCAATCCTACCTGCTTCCACTAAAATTTTTACCAATCTCAGCAAAATATTTAACAAATCCCTCCCATTCCCACAGAAAAAAAATGATAAATCCCACCCACACCTGCAAAAATTTTGACCCATCCCACCTATTTCCACAGACAGCTTGACCTGTTCCTGCAAACAGCCTGAGTATTCCCACAGACAAATCGACCAATCATGCCCTTTCCCACAGAAAATTTTGGCTGAACCTCATGGTATCCTGGTCCCTATGCACACCACTAAAGCTAAAGCTAGATACAATGCAAGGTCCTAGAAAAACTCTAGCACAGTATTCTGAATTTCTGAAAATTCTCTTTCAGTTTTAGCAATGAGTGCTTTTATAGACAACGTTTTTCCTATGAACCTGAGATCTATTTATTTATTATACTTCAAGCATTACTCATATGACCTTTTCCACTAAACCCAAGACTTTTTCTAGCACGGTATATGAGAGCATTAAGTTTGTCAAACATTCAAATTCTCTGAAAAAAAAAAAAATAAATTAAAATCCCTCAAAGAATCCAAAATGTTCACATATACAGAATTGCTTTCAAATAGCCCCCTAAAAAAATGTCACATTCCACACATTGATGCTTTCGTAAAGAATACTGTCTCAGACGTGGAATCCAGATGCACCCGGAGCATGCTAGATGCTGTCGAACACACAGACAAATCGTGCTCATCTCCGCTGACCCCAAGAAAAAGAAAATGAAATCCCACACCCTATCAGTAAATAAATCAATCAAAATGTAATTCCGACGCTCACATGGTGACCTTCAGTGTGCTGGGCTTATAAAAACAGCCGTGCGAATTTCATTTACGCTCTCCCACGCCGCATCCTCTGAAAGCAATAAGGAGTAATTGGGCTTGGCACTCACTCATACCAAATCAGCTTTGTCTTCTTCAGTACATGACACTTGGTTGTCATAAATGAATGGACGGGAGGGGAGGGAAGAAAAAAACGACTCTTTCTCTCAGGTGTGTAGTTATCCCATTACCTTTGCCGTAGAGACTAATTAACTCTGCATAAGTGAAAATGAGGACTGGTTTCTAGTCAAACAGAATAGTTGTTAGCCACACAGAGCTGTTGATCATTCTCCTCCACACCTCGTACACCCCGCGGACCAACGTTAAACTCCGTGCCCGCAATTAAACAGGCCATCATGTGCACATGCTCATTACCACCTAAAGGCTTCCTATGATGTATTTGAGAACTTCCGCCATTCTCTGGCATTTTACTAGCTGTTAGGATAGTGCTTTGGGGATTGCTAGGACAGTTACAGCTAATGCAGGAGAAGTGCCAATCTGGGCTTTAGGTTGTGAGTCATTAACCCTTCTACTGTGATCAGGTCAAAATACTGAAGAATTGATTTCCTTTTCTATGCTACTCAAAAGGCTCGACTCGATTTCTCTTGCGAATGTGATAAGCAGTTTTTTCGTACTTATATTACAGAGATTAGGTCTGCAGTTTGAAGTGATCAAATCTGTTCCTTGCTCCCTTTAAAGGCTCCACCCCCTTTGTCTGTACTGTATGCGTAAAAATGAATGGCCATTCGGAACACACTTGAGTGACATTTTGTCATCATCACGAACACTGTTGCTGCAGGAATCTGAGTAGCAAAGTTTCCATAGGTCGTTCTCCTAAAAAAAAAAAAAAAAAAAAAAAAAATGGCTGCCATAAGAGTGTCCCCATCGGGATAGTATAACGCAGACTTGACCATTTAACAAAGCATTCGAAAAGCTTTCCCGTTCCCGACTATTATTTACACAGACACCTGCAGTGAGGAGAATTCCCAAGCATGGAAAGACTTTTGGTTGACCATATCTGTAAGTAAGGAATAAAAAAGCATGTTTTGTTTACATTTCACCATTGCTTTCACTGTATTTGTAGCAGTCCTGCGAGTCATCTTTGGTCACAATGGCACTAAACCAGTGGCCGCTAATCGGAATGACATGTCAACAGCAAAATTTGGCCCATATAATACATTGTAAAGCCAGCTCAAGCCTCATGTTCTTAGCTGGAATGCTATCACACGTGCAGTTGTTGAGACTGATAACAACCTAACCAAGTGGAACCATGTTTACTCTTGTTTTGGGAATGGAAATGAAACTAATTGCCAGAGGCGGTCATTGTCAATTAATATCAATTCACATCCGATCTTAATGAGCCTGATAACAACATGATTATAAGTTCTTGGCTGTATCCTGATGCTGTAATGAATTCAGCACTGATCCAATAGACCTTCTCGGCAATGAACGCTGACTGAACATGATCACATGAGGTTTAGATGATTTGAAAAACAAAAACCCCAATGGCTCAATGGTTAAGGCTCTGGGCTAATGATCAGAAGGTCAGGGGTTCAAGCTTCAGCCTTGCCAAGCAGCCATTGGGCCCTTAAGCAAGGGCCCTCAATGCTCCAGGGGTGCTGTATCACGGCTGACCCTGTGCTCTGACTACAACTTCTTAACATGCTGGGACATGCAAAATAAAAAGCATTTTGGCTTTGAAAATGCATCGACTTTTGGATGAGGCTGAAAGGATTAGTACATAGCCGCTTGAAAAGCGTGATGACACAGAGGACAAGACAGATGTGATGCTCATCGCCTGGTGACACATGAAATGTCAAGCGCGCTGGAAACCATGTACAGTATTGCACACTACACACATATACACACACAATGAGACAGATGTCCCCCCAAAAACCCACGAGAACCCTGAGAGTGCCGGGTGTACATCACTTCTTGTCGTTTGATATGTTAATAAGTGTGTGTGTCAAAGGATGAAGCACTACTGGAATGGTTTGGACAGATTCAGTGGAGATTCTGTTCTGCACTGCACTCCGCGGTTCCAAATGTGGAAACAGTCATAGCATTTCGATTTATTAACACTGTAATCTGTTCGGATTCACTATAATGTCATTTGCTGAATCATCACCTTTTCCACTGTATACTGCTTTAAAGAGTAGTTTGGCCAAAAAAAAAATTACATTTAAGACAAATGTGGCCATTCATGAGCATGTTTGGTGCTTGACGCTTGCTTTTTAAGCTACAGCGCTAATATAGCTAACAAGTCTTGTTAGTCTCGAAACACATCCAGTTCTCCACATACACAAAGGTACTGTTTAAAGCAGATTTATGTTAATGTGATCATTCTAATAGACAGATTAGATGGGGTATGAGGAGGAGTGGGAGGCTCCACATGATCTAGGGCTAGTAATAAACAGATTGTTGTAATTTAACAAAGAAAATTTATAATTATTGACATGGTGAAGCTTGGAGACAAGTATTTAACTTTTTTTTTTTTCCCCATGTATGGAAGGAGTCTCCAGTGTCAGCACTTAGTCAGCACCTCTGCCAGTTACAGTGAAACTGTAGCTTTATGTTTTCTGACCAGGGAAAATTTTCAAGATGGAGGAGTTTATGCTTTCAAAGGGAACTCAACATTGCGTGCGCTTCACACCATGGGAAACGCGCGCGACTGGTATCTGAAGTCTGTGTAAAGCTACCAGCTAGCTGGGATCCTGAGGGTCCCTTATGGATCAGGAGGAAGGACCCAAAATGAGCGCTGCTCTCTCGCTCTTTCCTCGTGATCCGACTCTCTGGAACCGGGTTTTGGAGCTGGCAAAGCGAGTTCTCCCTCCAGTATGGAGAGTCAACCCACTCTCTCTGACTCTGAGGAGCCAGAGGGGGGAGACCGTGAGAAGGAGAGCGCTCCCTCACACCACAGAAAACTCCCCCTTTTCCTGAAAGTGCACCATGAAGTGTCACGCTTCTGGGGAAAAACATGTTTATAATGTTCATGGAGGAGGCACTTGCTTATGTGGCAGTGGGTCTTGCTTGTGGGTCTTGCTTGTGGGTCTCGCAGTGTTGCAGGCCTACCAGGCAGATCTGCTGAATTATGAAGAAGGCACAGAAGGCGAGTGTGGCGGCATGTCTCCCCCTACAGAAAGCCAGGAGGACTGGCTGGCAACAATTGCAGCCTGCCAGCCTGCCAAGCCTGATTTAAAAATGATAATTAGTGCAGAAAAGGCAAAAACGAATCTGAGGGAGGTATCAGGGGATGGGAGGTTGTTAGGGCAGTTAGCCCTCAGTATTACTGTAGGGCTCCCCTAGTCAATGTCATCCCAAGTTTTCAGTTTTCTCTTGGCATATAGAAAAGGTGTGGGAGTAGACGGTGCCGTACGTTTTAATTGCATGGTATTTAGAGTAATCTGGAAACAACTGCCAGTTCTGTTAGGATAATGTTTTTTGATTTTTCTAGCAGTTTTTATACAATTCACTTACATGTTTTGGCCAATAAGTTATGGAATTTTAATCTACATAACATAGTTGGTTCTTGTGGGTCGAGGATTATTTCTTATGTCGAACCCAGTGTGTTAGTTTGTGTGATAAAGTATCTGACATGATTCTAACCAAAAGCGGGAGCTCCACAAGGCACGATTTTATCACCTTTTTTATTATTTGTACGTTACACATCTCACTATAGGCATACTCAGGCGTCTTGTCATATTCAAAAGTTGTCAGAGGACACGACCCTTGTGGGTTTAATTCATCAAAGTAATGACTTGGCCTATAGAAGACAGGTGGGGTCGTTTGTAAAATGGTGTGACGAAAACTTTTTAAAACCGAACGTTGAGAAGACCAAAGAGTTGCTTATTGATTTTCGAAGAAATAAAGACATGGCATTACCGCTGGCAATTAAAGGTCAGAAGATACAGATAGTTCATTCTTAAATATCTTGGTGTGCATTTGGACAGTAAATTAAACTGGAAGAAGAATGGTGAAGCTGTGTTCAAGAAGGCTCAATCAAGACGACTTTTTAAAGAAAGTTCAGTTCTTTTGGTATTAGTGGGAAGCTTCTTCATGTCTTTTACCAGGGAATTCCTGGCCAGGGAATTCCTGTTGGGGAGCTAGTATTACTGTGGATGACAAAAATAGGATTCATAAAATGATCAGGAACTGGCAACCTGTCCAGGGTGTACCCCGCCTTGTGCCCGATGATTCCTGGGATAGGCTCCAGGTTCCCCGTGACCCTGAACAAGGAGTAAGCGGTAGAAGATGGATGGATGGATGGAAAATGATCAGGAAGGCTGGTTTGGTTATTGCTTTGACTCCAGATTCATTTGAGGTCACAGTGGAAAAGAGAACAAGGACAAAATGACAATTTTTTTTACAAAACTTATAAAGGTCATCCACTATATCGTATTTTTAGTGGACTTAAAACTTCATTTAGTAAATGGTACAGTGGTAAATGGTAAACCCAATTTAGCGAGAGATTAGCGATGTCTCAGTGTTTTTATTTTTAATGAAACTGTGTAATTATTGTATGGATCGATTGTGCTGTAATGTTTGATTGTTTGTGCTGTTTGTGATGTGTAATAGTGGCAAATAAGTTTCCCCTCAAGTGAATTAATAACGATTTCTAACCTAAAAAAAACCCAACAACGCTAAGAACGTCAGTGAGGTGCAATAAAATGCGCAATGGCTTCACTCCTGGAGTTCTTACCAGAAGATTTCTCAGCAAGGTTGTCTCCTTCTACATTATTGTCTACATGGCCGCCATTTTGGCCAGCCATGCCTCTATTGATGGAGCGTCTGTGACAGGCCATACCCTCGGTATGACGGAGCGGATACACTTGTTCCCTCAGCGTAAAGCTCACGCAACATTGAGTTCCCTTTGAAAGGTTTACAGGCAACGTGTTATAGTCACGCGACACACGAAATGCCACGTCACCTGACCACGGCAGGCCTATAAATAGGCGGGATTTTACAGACTTCGGATATCGGTCGCACGCGATGGCGCTTCCCAGAGCGTGAAGCTCAGACAACTCATTCTCATTCTCCTCTCAGGCAACAGGGTTAACCCAGACGTTTCTCAGTGACGCAGTGACAAGCTGCACTTTTTTTTTGTCTTGTTAACTTCCACAGCATTAAATGTAACTATAAACAGATAAAAAGTCGGATGCGGCGTTCTTAAATAAATGTACAAATTGGTAGTGTTGGTATGTGAGATATAAAAAATAGTCAATAGTCAGGTGGTTCGGAGTAACGCTGCTTCAGATCAGGTCATATCACACCACTGCGTTGTTGATTATTTTCCTGTAGCAGCATGCACCCAAGTGTTTTATATCACTTTATATACTTAGATATTCAACTCAAACAGGCGTAGTAGAAAGACCATTTAGGGAAAATCCCCCATTTTCCAAGTTTGTTTCATTTCGGCGGTGACGCAGTTGGTAGAGTTGGTTGTCCACTAATTGTACGGTTGGCGGTTCGATTCCCAGCCTGGGTGACTCCACATGCCCAAGTGTCCTTGGGCAAGACACTGAACCCCAAGTTGCTCCCTATGGCAAGTTAGCGCCTTGCATGGCAGCTCTGCTACCATTGGTGTGTGTGTGAATGGGTGAATGAGACACAGTGTAAAGCGCTTTGGATAAAAGCGCTATATAAGTGCACATTTACCATTTAAACTATATCAAGCATCTGTAAGAACCATGTGTTTTAAAAATTGTTTATTAAAAATAAAATCTTGTAGCTAAAGAATACAGATTGAACCAGTATGTAAAGATTTGGACAAACATTTATTTTTATTTTTTTTTAAAGATAGATGTCTGGCGTCTTCCAGAGCAAAAAATTGAACATCTTGGCTGATTTGGGAGAAGTGGAAAATTGTGTCGATTTACTTATTTGTCTCTTTCCATCATACATGATCACTCGCCATACAATATCCACTTCCACACACTCAGCCTCCGCCATCTCTCTTTCTTTCTCTCAAACTGCCAAAAGTCTTGTCAGCGTCACAGTTGTCAGCATGTGTTTAAACAAACACTCTTGTCGGTTCTGCTGTCTGTGGATGGATTACTGCGAGAGAGCATCTATCAGAGCCCAAGCCCTGCAGGCGGAGTCATTGATCTGCTCCAGGCCCCAATCAGCAATAATCAGCTCCTGCTTGGCCTGCGGTGATGTTAACCTATTGATCTGCACACAGGCCCTCGCTGCACACACATTCATTTTCATTAGTACAGAATTGCACCAAGTCAGAAAACACACACGCACACACACACACACACACACACACAGACACACACACGCACACGCACACACACAGGAAGTTCATCCCTACTTTCAAGCAGTGCTGTGGGAATTGTTACAAAGTGTTCGGCTAAATAAGCGGCTAAAAAACAATTAACCGAGCAGTGAATCCGAGCTGTAGTAATGAGGGCGAAAAAAAGACAAGAACGGGAACATGAGGAGCTACAAAATGCTTTAAGATCTCTAAATACAGGTGGACAGTTCGATACTACATGCTTAGAACTTCATACTTTCATGTCCACTTTTTTAAATAATTAAAAGTGCTTTAATTATGCCAGAGCATTGCTGAATCCTTGATTTGGATTGGCCAGAGGGTTTATAAAGGCAGCTCTGAAAGTAATTCCAGCTGACGGGCAAATCACAGCTATAATCCATCCATCCATCCATCTACCGCTTACTCCTTCTTCAGGGTCGCGGGGAACCTGGAGTCTATCCCAGGGACCATGGGGCACAAGGCGGGGTACACCCTAGACAGGGTGCCAGTCCATCACAGGGCACAATCACATACACACTCACACTCCCATTCATACACTACGGACACTTTAGACACGCCCATCAGCCTATCATGCATGTGTTTGGACTGGGGGAGGAAACTCGGAGTACCCGGAGAAAACCCCCGCAGCACGGGGAGAACATGCGAACTCCACACACCTGGAGGTGTGAGGCGAACGTGCTAACCACCAAGCCACCGTGCGCCACAGCTATAATAATAATAATAATAATAATAATAATAATAATAAACTTTATTTGCATATAACGCCTTTAAAGCAGCTTCTCAAAGCACTTTCCACAATATGAAATTACACACATCAATGCAGTTGCTCTAATATGTTATTGTTTCTATCGTAACAACTTACAGAGGGACTTGTATGACTGATGTTCCACAAAAATGGATAAAAAAGAGAGTTTTTTGTATTTAGCCTTTAAGGAAGGAGTCTCCAGTGTCAGCTTCTTGTAACAGTCAGTGGTGAGTTTGTACGTTTAAGTAAATAATGTGTTTCTCAGTTTAGCTGCTTTAAGATTTATGAGATTCAATCTAAAAAAAAAAATGTTTCTTCTCATTTTAATAAATGGTAAATGGACTGCGTTTATATAGCACTTTAAAAAAAAACCCAAAACAAAACAAAAAATCTTAGTGGTTCTACAAAGCGCTTTATACTGCTTCTCATTCTCCCATTCATACACACACCAATGGTAGCAGAGCTGCCATGCAAGGTGGTAACTTGCCATCAGGAGCACCTTGGGGTTCAGTGTCTTGCCTAAGGACTCTTCGGCATGTGGAGTCACGTGGGCCGGGAATCGAACCGCCAACCTTACGATTAGTGGACAACCCACTCTACCACCTGAGGCCTCATCACACCACCCTGCCATTGCTTGTTTAGAGAGTGGTAGCTCGGTGGTTAAGATGTTGGAGTACAGACCAGAAGGTCAGAAGGTCTGAATGTGCTCAAATCCCAGCAAGGCAAGCTGCCACTGCTGGGCCCTTGAGCGCACTTGATCAAGGCTCTTATAATATTTTCCCTATAACAGCCATCTGCCAAGTGTTTCATTCCTTCCGGAATAACGTGTGCATTTTAAAAACCAGAATTCTGAGCACTACTATCGCATACAAGCAGGAAGCAGCATTCACTAACTCAGACCTTATCGAACTGCCGGAACTTTCTGGCAATGATTTTACGATGCTTGCTTGTGCTCAGTGTCCAATCAGAGCAGCATGCCAAAAAAATAAAAATAAAAAAAAATCAGTTGGTGCAATGCCTTCTGGGACTGCGCTCGCTTTCAGTTTGGCGAGAGCACTTTGTTTATCCGTTCATTTATCTAAGGGAGAACGAGAGAGCGAGGAATAGACCGCTGATTAACTTCCCCTCTTGGCGTGCTCCTCCTCCCAGCGGCACTCATCCGTAAACGAACGGAGAAGAGTGATCTTTGCATAATTGTTTCTTTCACTTTAAAAAAGTAATTAAGTGAGTGGGCCGGGAGGGCGCCAAGCCAGGAGAGGAGGCTGGGGAATAATTAGGGATCGATCGGCGTGAGAGACTCCACGAGGAAGTTCGAGTGTGTTGGCGCACCCACAGATGGCATTCTGACGATTTCAAATATGTGCCCTTCCCGTGTTTGTTCTTATCTTTCAAAGGTGGAATTTAAAATCCTGGAAGCAGCATTCCAAAGTAAATGGTGTGATGGAGAAAGCAGAGAGGCTATAAAATAAGAACAAGTAGGACTGAGATATATACCAAGGATTGGTTCATACAGCAGCCATATTTTCTTTGGCAGGGACAGGATGACAGATTGCAGAGGAGCGTGGTGTCAGTGAGCGCAGGGAAACATGCAGTAATTAGAAGAGTCATGCCTGGGCAGCGCTGCATGCTGCACTGTTACACCGCCCACCCACTGAGATTGGTGGGTAAAGTAACAAGCCTGAGACCGGCACACAGCAGCCCGGCCGGAGCTGACGCTTCAGCCTGTCTCCAAAAACGAGGCCTGCGTGTCACACCGAATGATATTATTGTTCAAGAGTAGAACATGACAACGCCGCCGCATTCACCTTTCAGCTGAGCCTGGCCTTAAGCTTTCTGAAGGAGTGTGAGACAAACTGTCACAGTCTTAAACCGCCTACATGGTGCTTTGCACCTGTTGAGGGTCAAGAGCCTTTTGCAGATGCTGGCAAATCTGTTTATCCTTAAGTCCACCTCATTTACATTACAAAATAAAATTGCAGATTTGTACTTGGAGCAGGATCGTGCTAGATATGGCTAATATCCCTGCAACATGTGAGCCCACTATCAATGCAGTTTTAAGCTAAGCAGTGGGACAGTCTTTGGCTATGGGGGTTCCACAACCATTATCACCTGTGTCTGTGTTTGGTGAGCTACGTCGCAGCAGCTGACGTACACAGTCTAGACAATTCTTTCGAGGGCAAAGCAGCTAATGCATGCTCAAAAATCACTAGAACTTGCCTGATGATGTAATAGAGTCATTTGCATATTCATTGGATCTTCATAATCATTTACATGTCAAAATGTTACTTAACAAAATGTTGGTTAGCGGGAACAGTGGTGATCAGTGATTGGTCTTTGGGGAAAATGGTGATCAGTTATTGATTAGTGGGAACAGTGGTGATCAGTGATTGGTCTTTGGGGAAAATGGTGATCAGTTATTGATTAGTGGGAACAGTGGTGATCAGTGATTGGTCTTTGGGGAAAATGGTGATCAGTTATTGATTAGTGGGAACAGTGGTGATCAGTGATTGGTCATTCGGAACAATAGTGATTTGTGATTGGTTAATGGGAACAGTGGTGATCAGTGATTGGTCATTAGGAACAATGGTGATTTGTGATTGGTCATTCGGAACAATAGTGATTTGTGATTGGTTAGTGGGAACAATAGTGATCAGTGATTGGTCATTCGGAACAATAGTGATTTGTGATTGGTTAGTGGGAACAGTGGTGATCAGTGATTGGTCATTAGGAACAATGGTGATTTGTGATTGGTTAGTGGGAACAGTGGTGATCAGTGATTGGTCATTAGGAATAATGGTGATTTTTGATTGGTTAGTGGGAACAGTGGTGATCAGTGATTGGTCATTAGGAACAATGGTGATTTGTGATTGGTTAGTGGGAACAATAGTGATCAGTGATTGGTCATTCAGAACAATAGTGATTTGTGATTGGTTAGTGGGAACAGTGGTGATCAGTGATTGGTCATTAGGAACAATTGTGATTTGTGATTGGTTAGTGGGAACAGTGGTGATCAGTGATTGGTCTTTGGGGAAAATGGTGATCAGTTATTGGTTAGTGGGAACAATAGTGATCAGTGATTGGTCATTCGGAACAATAGTGATTTGTGATTGGTTAGTGGGAACAGTGGTGATCAGTGATTGGTTAGTGGGAACAATAGTGATCAGTGATTGGACATTAGGAACAATGGTGATTTGTGATTGGTTAGTGGGAACAATAGTGATCAGTGATTGGTCATTCGGAACAATGGTGATTTGTGATTGGTTAGTGGGAACAGTGGTGATCAGTGATTGGTCATTAGGAACAATGGTGATTTGTGATTGGTTAGTGGGAACAGTGGTGATCAGTGATTCCCTGATGGGACACAGTGGATGTACAATGGACATGCACTGGTGATGAGTTGATCCAACTTGCTCTCTCAACTCATCTAACCAGCAGCTTTGATGTGAACTGGAGAGCAGTATCAAGTGCACGACAATTGCTAATATCTGCTAATATCTGCTAAATCTGCAAAAAAAAAATCACTAGATTTCTTGCTAGGCTCTTTTTTGAAATGAAGTCTCTTAAGGGATCTACACAGTCACCAAATCTAAAAAGTCACTACGTTTTTAGTACTTAATGTATATTAAATGCTCAAATTGCGCAAAAACACAATATACAGAACTTGGATTTCAGGTGGTTAAATTAGTACATAGTGATGCAGAACATAGAACATTAGCTAAAGAAGCTAACCATTTAGCTAGCTACCACATAGTGTAAGTCTTTTATGCAAATAATGTGACAAAAACAAGCAAAAAAAAAACCCCAAAACAAAACAAAAGCAAAAAACACTCTTTATGGGAACTATCCTGCAGGAAGATCAGCCCCAAGGACACAGGTCCATTTCATATCCTGAAACAAATTAATTCGGTGACTTACAAGCTGACGCTTCCTGCTAACTATCACATCTCTCCTTCCTTTCACATGTCATTTTTAAAATCGGTCCATCCTGCACCTGCCCCTGAAACCAGAGAAACGGAACCTCCAGCACCTTTAGAGATTGATGGAGCACCAGCGTACCTGGTCTGAGAAATCCTAGACTCAATAAGGAGAGGGTGCCAGATGCAATATTTAGTAGACTGGGAGGGATACAGACCACAGGAGAACTGGTGGGTAGCCATCAGAGACATCTTAGACCCGTCATCGATCCATGAGTTCCATCTAATGCAGCACCTAGACCAAGGGGACGCCCTAAGAGAAGAACACCGGGAGGTGTTCGTAGACGAGAAGATTCTGTAAGGATACAACCAGAGACTGACTCATCCCATCACCGATAGGAGCCCTCTCTGGACTCCACTCTGTTCCTTTTACAGTTACTTCTTGTTTGCATGTTAAAAAGCCATGTGCTTCTAGAGGTACATTGTGAAGTATTGCCGTTTCACCTGCCCTACTGAGTGTCTTACAGTATATACAGTGTATTCTAGTATCTGCCTGTTTATTGGATTTACATCTCTGGATTACCCTTTCTGTCTTGGTTGCCTGTTATACCGACCATGTTTGAGCCTTCTGACTTGGATTTGTTTATTGAACTCTTCTGCATAATGGATTCTTACTCGACCTCCAGTCCGAGTTCATTTCAGTACAATGGTGTGAAATTGTTTAACAGAAGCGATTTTGCCATTTAAGAGGGTCCAAAGTGGCACATAGGAATGAGTAGCCACTTGACACTAGTTAGCCTCTGACTAGCCACTTGAAGCACTTCGTGATAGTGCAGACCAGTGGTCATTCAGGTAGGAGGTGAAAAGATTCGTTGGAACCTTGATGATTCATTTGAATCACAAAGGAATGTATCTCTTCTTTTGTTGTGTTCTTTTGTTGTGCAGACCTCTTCTATCTGGACAGTCCATGCTCTGAAAACATAGCCCTTGGGTCCTGGTGCTTTGCATAGGTTTACATATTTGAAGCATTTTGCTCTTTATTTTTGAGTGGAGTATACTCCACATGAGCCTTGTCCTCAACTTTTTTTTTTTTTTTTTTGGAGTTGATGGTTTATAAGCCATATTGAGCGACAATCAGATGTCAAAAGAAGTTGTTGGTCATACTGAATGAACTGAATGAAACCCGTTTCCACCGTATGAAGAGAAAATTACGATTACGACTATGATTATAGGTTTTTTTTGCCTTTGTTTATTTATTCATTTTCATATGATTCATTTACATGTGATTCATTTACATATGATTCATTTTCATGTGATTCATATTCATGCGTGTGATTCATTTACATGTAATTCATTTTCATGTGATTCATTTACATATGATTCACATTCATGTGATTCATTTACATATGATTCATTTTCATGTGATTCATATTCATGCATGTGATTCATTTACATGTAATTCATTTTCATGTGATTCATTTACATATGATTCACATTCATGTGATTCATTTACATATGATTCATTTTCATGTGATTCATATTCATGCATGTGATTCATTTACATGTAATTCATTTTCATGTGATTCATTTACATATGATTCACATTCATGTGATTCATTTACATATGATTCATATTCATGTGATTCATTTACATGTGATTCATTTTCATGTGATTCATATTCATGCATGTGATTCATTTACGACCATGATTATAGTTTTAATTGTTTTCAAGACATTTACCTATAGTTGGAATTAGTTTATGTGACATGTAAATAAACATAGGGAATAGAATATTATATATGCGGTATCATTATTTTTTGAAATTCCCTTTAGAACCTTTACAGCAGGAAATTTTTAAACAATGTTTTAGATCAAAATTAGCCAGTTTCTGAACATATATATACATACACACACACACACACACACACACACACACATTTGGTATAAGGCTGTTGCATGAGTATGCAGTATGTGATTGTACAATGACCTACAAATGTCCACAGTGATTTTTTTAAACCATGAAGAGTAGAAGAAAAAAAGAAAAAAGAAAATTCTATTACATGCAAGCGTGAAGCGTTATACGATGTGCTTTAATTAAAACTTAATAGCCATTACAGGCTAGGAAAAAAAACTCCAGGCTTGTAAAAACAGAATAATAATAAATCATTTTCTGAGCTGATTCTGCTTCTTTTAATTGTTTCATTTGTTGAGGTTTTAAAAGAAAGGCAACCTGTGTAAACACACAATGTAGTGTTTATTTATTTATTTTTGTATTGAACCAAAAAAAAAAGTTATGCAACAACTATGATTCATGTGAAAACTAATTGCCCCCTTCAACTTACAGTAAAATCTGGTTGTGGCACGTTTAGCAGCAATAGCTGCAACCAAACCCTTCACAGCGCTGTAGTGGAGTTTTGACCCACTCTTATTTGCAAAACTGCTTCAGTTGAGCAAGACTGGGGGTTTTCGAGCATGAACTGCCCATTTAAGATCCTGACACAACATCTTAATTGCTTCACGCCAGAACTTTGACTAGGCCACTCCAAAACTAAAATTTTTATTTTTTGAGCCATTCAGAGGTGCACTTACTCTTATGCTTTGAATCAATGCTTGAATTTCAACTTACGGACTGAAGACTGGACTTTCTCCTTTAGGATTTTCTGCTAGAGAGTAGAATTCATGTTTCCATCAATTTGCAAGTTGCCCAGGCCCTGAAGCAGCAGAGCATCCCCACACCATCACACTGCCTCCACCAGGCTTGACTGTAGGTATGGTGGTCTTTTAGTGGAATTCTGTGTTTGGTTTACGCCAGATGTAACAGGACCCCTGTCTTCCAAACAGTTCCACTTTCAACTCATCAATCCAGAGAACATTCTCCCAAAAGGTTTGAAGATCATCAAGGTGTGTTTTGGCAAAATTCAGACGAACCTTAATGGGTTAGCAGTGGTCTTCACCTTAATGTTCTTCTGGGTTAGCAGTGGTCTTCACCTTAATGTTCTTCTGGGTTAGCAGTGGTCTTCACCTTAATGTTCTTCTGGGTTAGCAGTGGTCTTCACCTTAATGTTCTTCTGGGTTAGCAGTGGTCTTTACCTTAATGTTCTTCTGGGTTAGCAGTGGTTTTCACCTTAATGTTCTTCTGGGTTAGCAGTGGTCTTCACCTTAATGTTCTTCTGGGTTAGCAGTGGTCTTTACCTTAATGTTCTTCTGGGTTAGCAGTGGTTTTCACCTCGCCACTCTTCCATGGATGACATTGTTGCCTAGTGTCTTTCTGATAGTGGAGTCATAAACAGTGACTTTTATTGATGCAAGAGAGGCCTGTAGATCCTTTGATGTTGTCCTTGGCTCTTTTGTGACTAACTGGATGAGTAGTTGCTGTGCTCTTGGAGGAATTTTGGAAGGTCGGACACTCTTGGGAAGGTTCACTACTGTGCCGAGTTTTTCCATTTGGAAATAACGGCTCTCACAGTGGTCCTTCGGAGTCCCAGAGCCTTTGACATAGCCCTTCCCAATTTTAACCATTCCCAAATCTTTCATTTCTGGAATTTCTTTACATTTTGGCATAGTGTGTTACTGGCTAAGACCGGACAGAAGGAAGGTCAGAAGGAATTTTGAAAGGAAGTTTGGAAGTTCAGTAGGAAGGAAAATTGGAAGGAAGGAAGGAAAGAAGGATGGTAGGTAGTTCAGAAGGAAGAAACGAAGCAAGTTTGGAAGGTTAGAAGGAAGGAAGCAAGTTTGGAAGGAAGGAATTTCAGAAGGCATTTTGTAAGTAAGGAAGAAGGATATGAAGGGTGGAAGGAACTTTCACAAACAGAGAGTCTACATGTGAGACTCTCTTTTTGAGAGAAATATGGAAAACTGCACAGAAGAAACAGATTAAATAAATGTGTGACGACATTTGAATGCTCAGAGATGGAGACGGAGAGAGAGAGAGAGAGAGAGAGAGAGAGAGACTCATTCCCACGTCACTAAATATAATTAGCAGCTCACAGTGCTAAATGTACAGTAGTATCTGAAGACTGGATAAAGGGCTGTGTAGATGGCACAGTGAGAAGAGAAAAACGACACAGGTGTCATGTGCTGTAACTTTTGATGGTACACGAGACCTTTTAGAAAACGGCTTTGGCCGAATGAGTGTTGTGATGACGTCTCACGGTACGTTTTGATGACATCACACAACACCTCTTGGCCCAAATCTTCAGTTTCCTTGATTTTGCATTCGTTTCTCCGGTCGCAAAATGGCAAAATCCTGCAGGGCCTGACCTGTGCTTATGGCACATCTCATGGCTAAGTAATGAACAGAACATAAGGGCCAAGAACCCAAGTGATAATTTCATTCATCCGAACTCTCCTGGAAGTTCTCGGAGTCTCCCTCATTACAGTAGCAGCTCCCTGACGCCTGCAAATTACACACAATATCCTGGACATTTTTTAGAGCGAGCTCGAGACAGTTCAACGGTCATTTCAAATGGTAGACGGGCTCTGGAGAAACCGAGTCAGAGAGTGACACAGTGCGTGTCCTGATTGGAAATAACAATAAGAAGTACACAACGCACTTCACTGCAGACTACACTAAAGTGTACCCATGCATAATACGGGTAAAAAATAAATAAATAAATAAAAACAATGACAGTGTAGCAATATGTTTTGAAATAAATAATTGTGTTCGGTCATAATGAAATGTCCTGTCCTTGTTCATACATATTTAGGGTGTGTGTGTGTGTGTGTGTAACGAGTTTTTGCAGGTTGGGATGTCTGTAATTTGACCTCAAAGATGTGGGACTCTGGTATTATTTTTTACAAAGGTGCCGATAATTCACAAAGCTCCGCCTCTAACATTTTGAGCTTCGGCTAACTGCAATTAATCATTGCTGACTGCCTTCACAATGATAGATTTACAAAAACTACAGCTTTTGGGCTACAGCTTACAGCATTGGGGCGGCTGTGGCGCAATTGGTAGAGCAGGTTGTCCACTAATCGCAGGGTTGGTGGTTCGATTCCCGGCCCGGGTGACTCCACATGCCGAATTGTCCTTGGGCAAGCCACTGAACCCCAAGTTGCTCCTGATGGCAAGTTAGTGCCTTGCATGGCAGCTCTGCTACCATTGGTGTGTGTGAATGGGTGAATGAGACACAGTGTAAAGCGCTTTGGATAAAAGCGCTATATAAGTGCACATTTACAATTTTATTTGAAAATCCAAATCCCAAAAGTTTCCTTTTATTTACTAAGGTATAGTAATTAGCTACATCAAAATGATGTCATGGAAGGTCCTTGCCAGGAGAGAAAGACATGAGTCTCTCGTGTGTGATTTAGTGGTATATACAGGACACTAGAATGGGATGGGAATTATCGGTCTGCCAACTGTCAGGGGAAATGATTCATTCTCTCTCTCTCTCTCTCTCTCTCTCTCTCTCTCTCCATGCTGTCTTCAACCTTCAGGCCCCAGACACGTTCTTTTCCTTTTTCCTTTCCATTCTTAAAGGTGATCCGTCCCCTATGTAGAAGCTGTCACGGGCAGCTAATTAATCACGACCATGAAAGCTGAGGGATTTCAACGATTTCTTTTTTCACCACTTTATATTGTGAACATAGGAGAAACCCCCCCCCCCATGTTCAGTTAAATTAGGAAACGTGGAAACTTAACTAGTGCATTTAATGCAATGGGATTCACACACAGAACCACAAACACGCACGTGCACACATGCACACGCACACACACACAAATGTCTTGTCTGCAATAGATAATGTTGTTTTGGTTATTGATGCTCCATCAGTCAGGTGTTATTTTCTGAAAAATGCATCCTGAATTCGATAACCTGATGTGTGTGATTAAGGGGAAGTGACAGGAGAGAGACAGAGAGAGAGAGAGAGAGAGAGAGAGAGCGCGAGCACGTTTACATGGACAACAATACTTCGATATTAACCCGATTAAGAGGTTAAAACAAGAGGGCACGGCTCCGTCCTACACTGCATAATTACCTGCTATATAGATGTATATATATATATATATATATATATATATATATATATATATATATATATATATATATATATATATATATATATATATATATATATATATATATATATATATATATATATATATATATATATATATATATATATATATATGTAAATAGATAACTGCTTGAAGCCGTGGGCGTGTCCCAAATCGTGTAGTTACGGTCTATATAGTAGCCGAGATACATGTATTTTTCCCCACTACAGGCCTATAGTAGGAAAGTATGCGATTTGGGACGCGGCCGAACTCTCTTGTTCGCCGTAAAACGTAAAACTGCCGTGTGTGATCGTGTCCTGACGCAAAATGCGGTGAAAACTCTCACACGACGTTCATAATGTGATCAAGGTGTTTACATGTCGGTAATACACGTCCACAATGCGACTAGAACAGGAATACTTCACACGTCTTCATTAGATTATTGCTTACTTGGATTATGACCTTATTTAGATTAAGGTTAGTAAAAATGGCTGTTTACATGGTAGTTTCTAAATTCGAGTAAGGTCTTAATCGGATTAAGAGTGGATTGTTGTTGTCGTCCATGTAAATGCAGCTAGTGACTCCGACTCACCGTGTTATTACTTTCCTGTAACGGTGCGCCCCCAAGTGGTTACATAAAATTTCTTTCAACCATATCCAGCATACCAGAATCACCTGATGATGTTATGGGGACGTTCCTCGTTAGCTGACTGACTCACATTTAACCTTAAATTCAAACAACCCTCTTCAGCCACAATGGTTATCCGAATATAAACAAAAGCCAATCCACACGTTTCTACAGTCTATAACGTTCACCAAGTTGAGCCGTATCTCCCACAGAGGCCCAGCGGTGACATATAGGGAATAAATAATTTTCCAGAATCGCATCATTACACCATCCATCACGCCTCCGCTTGCCTCTTATTGCAGGAAGTCTCTCATGCCTCTACGTCAGGCAGCACGATTCATTTCCTGCTTGACGGAACTTTGGGATGGGAAATGAATAGAGGCCATGGTCACTATCAGCCGCCAGATGGGAGAAAACACAGGCCTCCGAGTTTTTCAGCAGCAATCTCCTTTCCCATGAGGCCCTGCTCTTGTGACATGGATGGAGGATGACAGGTGTTACTGCAAGACCGGGGATTTGACTGAGCTCCACTAGTCACGCTGTACATCATGTACATGACAGCATATAAAGCTGTTGTGAACTCCTAACCGCTTTATTAAAGTAAGGGGGGAAAGCTCTTTTTTTTCTTTCAATCTTAAAGGTGCAGTTTGTAACGTTATTTCGAAATGTATCAAGACCTGTAACAATGATATCATTGTAGCAAAACCGTGATTTGCAATAATGCCATGCTCTCGACTCAATTCTTAGTTTCACACACTTCTGTCGACATTTTTTCCCACCCTGAAATGAGCTCCACCCCCTAGGATAAGCAGACCTGCTCAGCTTTTCCATCTTTACCTAAAGGCGAAACGATAAGCGTGCCGTTTTAACAGAGGGGGCGGAGTCAGAATGTGAACACACATCAGTCATTTCCTTACAGCTGCAATTCACATTACAGACAGCAGAGGGCTCTGAAAATGACAAACGGCATCTTTAAAACAGCTTTAACAGCTCATTTAAATCTATTCAATTCGTACCAATTCAGATTCAGATGTTTTATGTAATCAAGATACTAAACGCACGGAATGACCAGGTGTAAATTTGCATCTTATTATGCTAGTTCTACTCTCACGCCGATCCACACGTACCCTCGGCATTACCCCGGTGTTTCTCATTAGTCTTGACCCGGCCTAAATCCCAGCAGGACTCCACAGCTGTTGAGTGCCTCGCTTTGGATCCACGCTGGCTTTTCATCCGAGAGCTCGGGTGCCGATGGGCCAAACCGTGTGGCACACTGCTGAACCACAGCTGGCTGACCGAAGTTCAGTAAACGCAGCACGCTTGAGGTTAACCAAGAAGGAGAGGACATGAGGAAGGAGAAAAATAAAACAAAGACATGGGTTGTTGTCCGACGGTTGCTTCTTGAGTTACGTGACTAATATCAGAGCAACATGACAGGATTTTATTCCCTGATTATAGCCGATCGGTGCAGTCTGAGTTAATAAAATCAACTAGTGTGCTGTTATAGAAATAAATAATCAGCAAAGAGGTGGTGGGATTAGGCAGAGCTACTGTTTTTACTCTGAAGTTGATGATTTTTTTTATAATAACAACACATTCCGAAGCACTTTATTCCGTATACACCACAGCAATTTGCCAGCATTTTTTTTTTATACTAACATGTACATTTATTTTTTAACCCGTTATAGTTACTATCATGGATTACCTGAACTTGGTGCACGACCTGATCAAAGCGCGACGAGCGCGGATTTCATATCGCATGATTTTGAATCTGGTCTCCGCCCCTGTCCTGTGATCAGTGTATACCCAGATCGTTCTCTGTCCCATATTTTTGTTTCCTTGCGAAGACTTTTCATGCATTTTTGCCATTATGTCCTGTACTGAGCTGTGCTTCGGCGTGTTTTCTCCGCTGTTCCAGAATTATGCTGCGCTCATCTTACCTCTGAAGGGGGAATTTGGTTATTATCAACCTCTTTGCATTCGAGCTACAAAGTGGGGGGAAAAGAACATATTGACACCTCTATATTCATCTAATGGTTGCAACAGACTAACGAGCTGTGATGAGTGATGGACTGTGTATTTTCCTCCTTGAAACAGCGACCTGTTTGTTAACCTGTTACACTCTATGTATGTTCTGTACTGATCGATCTAAAGCAAATTCTTGTATATATTTAACGTTACGAAGTGCTAGTTTGTTTATTATTGGTGTTGTGATCGGCCATATTTAGTTGAAGCCTCTTGCTGAATTCGGAGAAACTCACTCGGAGTTGAGGGGGTGTTTGCTTTGGTTTTTCCTGGTTGGAGGTCGGAAATTATTGAGTTACTACATCTAATCAAATGCAGCATTACTACCCTCGACTGTTTTCTCAGTTTTTGTTCTCTGACCCCTGCCTGGAAAATGGATACCGACTTGGACATTTGGCGAAATACAACATACTCAGTCGACATACTCAGTGCACACAGTCGACACACAGTCCAATGACCCTAATCAGGAAGCCCCCCTCAGGCCTGCTGCGGCAGCCGGAAGGTTGTGGAACAATAGGAGAGGAGAAAACGGCTCGAATGCCGGATTGAGATCTTGGAGAGGACGGTCGTTTCCGAGCTCTGCTGGGAGAACGAGGCGGCTTTTTGTGGAGACAATAGAGGCGTGAGATGGGACCGGAGCAGAGGACGAGCGCAGGGAGATGGAGGTGGAGGAGAAGACAAAGCTGAATATAATGACGTGGCTTTCAATTACCCACCTCTCTCACCTCACAGGGCAATAAGAGTCCACCTAACACACACACATGCACACACACACACACACACACACACACACACACAAAATTCCTCTACTGTAGCACAAAATCCTCAAGCACTTCTGTAGGATCTCTTTTCTCTTATTTGTCTCATTTGTTCAGAATGCCATATTTTTTTTTTCAAATATCGCATTTAATTCTTCTATTTATTTATTTATTTATTTATTAAATAGACATTCTTGGTTAGATTTTAGTCTCCTTATGTAGTTTTTATTTATTTCATTATGTGTTTGTATATATTATTTATATTTTAGGAATTGTTACATTTTTTGGGAGGAAATTTAGTTGTTTTTTTTTTTTTAACAGATAATAAATAATCAATCAACCAATCAATCAATCAACCAATCAATCTGCGATTCATTTTTTACTGTGCACTTTTGGAAAAATTGCCTTTGCCTTCACAATAACTACATCAGCAACCCTTACATCCACCCGCACACATGGAGACATGATTCAATAATCCAAACATAGAACATGAGACACGAGAAAAACGCACAAAGGGAGATTCTTTTACAAGACCAATTCTGAGAGAAAGCTGCAGACCTGGCAACCCTACATTAATGTTGCACTAAAATAAATAAATAACAAAATAATTGAAATAATAATAGTAATAATAATAATAATAATAATAATAATAATTATTATTATTATTTACATTTTTATATTATTATTATTATTTCAATTATTATTATTATTATTATTATTATTATTATTATTATTATTATTATTATTATTATTATTATTATTATTATTAAGGGTTAGATTTAGGTGTAGAATAGTGTTAATTAGCTGCATTAATAATTAGGACAATGGAAGGTCCTCACAAATATAGCAAGAAAAATGTGTGTGTGTGTGTGTGTGTGTTTAGTTAAGCCTGCCAATGTGTCTTTTCTTTGCCAGATTTTGCTGATTGGTTTTGTGTTTTCTGTGAACATTTTTTTTTCACAGATTGGGTTGAGTGATGGGGTTGATGTGAGTGTCACTGCAACCTGGTTTTAACCCCCTAACACCCCCCTCCCCCGGCCCGCACAGGTCCACCCAGATGTCAATCAAGAATGACTGTGTATCTCTTGTGACTTAATTAAAAACATCAGAATAATTGGACACCTTGTGAATCTTTATGAAAGGTCTCTCCTGGTATCATGAATGCATGAACACACTCCTTAAATTTAAAAAAAAAAAATTAAAATTATGCTTATATATTCCATCAAATGGTCTAAAAATATCTTGTGCTGGTTTTGAGTTGAGAGATTTTCAGGCACATCCATTCATACATTCGTGTACATCCATTTACACCGAACTGATGAAATAACAATCTGAATAATGAATTAAGCTTTTAATAGAATCACTTAATATTTAATAGAGAAAGCCCATTTCAGGTCTAATCCTTCAATACTACCTATGCTGTCTGGCTGTGGCTCAGGTGGTAGAGCGGGTTGTCCACTAATCGTAGGGTTGGCGGTTCGATTCCACATGCCGAAGTGTCCTTGGGCGAGACACTGAACCCCAAGTTGCTCCTGATGGCAAGTTAGCGCCTTGCATGGCAGCTCTGCTACCATTGGCGTGTGAGTATGTGAATGCGACACAGAATTCTTCGCCAAATTACAACATATCACCTGTAACACCATGATATCCTATCGGAACCTTAAATCTATTGATGCTACATTAGTCATTGCTTCCTCGACAATTTCTGATGTTTTTGATATCTCATGTCCTTCAGTGATACTCTCAAAATGCCACACTTATTTATGATATATTGCATAAGCATGCTCCTATTAAAGACTAGGCCTGTCCCCTCCTCCCACACGTCCCCCAGGTATACACCTGAGCCCCGGGCCTAAAAAGTCATTTGTAGATGACTCGAGGGGCTTTATTGCTAAAGCAAGCAATAGGCCTAAGATTTTATTTGACACAACCAATAAGCACCCTGTCCAGGGTGTCCAGGGTTGTGCCCGATGCTCCCTAGGATAGGCTCCAGGTTCCCCTTGACCCTGAAAAGGATAAGCCGTATAGAAGATGGATGGATGGATGGATGGAAATTCAATAAGCTCTCCCAACCTCCAGCTCATGCTGTTCACGCATCTGAGTTCTGTTGCGCTTTCCTGAATTATTACCAAGAACAGTCTGCCAGTGCTTTATAGCTTTACAGGCAAGGCCTCAGTTTTAGTTTTCTGCCTGACCCGTCTTCTCGAAAATTGTCTAGCTTTACTCCTACAAACCCCTCTCCTACCAGTGGCTTAAGACAGAAACCAGTTCCTCGTCTTGCCACCATGAGCCTGCTCTTACATTTCTCCTCTGCTTCTGCTTCTCTCCCTCTACCACTTAAAACTGCAGCAGTGACTCCAGTTCTTTAAAAACCTAACTTGGACCCTACTGTTCTTTCTAATCTTCTCTATCACTAACTTACCGTCCATTTCCAAAATACTAGAAAGTACTGTTGCTTCCCAGCTCTAATCTTTCCTTGCTCACAATAATCTCTTTCATCCCTTTCAATCTGTTTTTCGTGCTCTCCATAGTATTGAAACTGCCCTCGTAAGGGTTGTCGATGACCTATTACTCTCTAGCGACGGTTCTCTTTCGATTCTTATATTACACCATCTTAGTTCCGCTTTTGATACCGTCTGTCTTGACTTTACTTCTCTCCTGCCTCTCGGATATTGGTGTCACGAGTGCTGCACTTTCCTGGCTTACTTCTTATCTCATGGATAGACAGTTCTCCATTTCTATGCAGGACTATCAGTCACCTACTGTATCTCTGAAATTAGGTGTCCCTCAGGGATCGGTTCTTGAACCTCTACTATTTGTTATTGATATACTGTCTTTTTTCGGGTCAACTTATTCACCACCACGGTTTCAGTTACCAGTGTTATGTTGATGACATTCATATCTATACAGCTTGTAGATCTGCTCCCACTCTCCAGACTGACCCACTATCAGCATGTGGAAGTGAAATGAAAGGATGGCTTAACTCCAACAGTTTAAAACTGAACATGGACAAATCTGAGAATGTTATAACTGGAACACCAACACTTACTAAAAATATCCTATATGACCTTACTTGTGACATTTATAGTATAGCATTCTCATTAAAATCATCTAGTACTGTAAACCATTAGGGATCATCTTTGATCCCTCTCTCACCTTTGAAGCTCATATAAACTCCGTTTCTAAAATCGGATTCTTTCACCTTCATCGCATTGCTTGTCGCCGTACCTTCATTGGCCTCAAAGACTAGAGTACAGAATCTAACAGCGCTGTGGTATACGGTACGATAATCAACCATTCTGTACTCGGTTATCTCAGGATTTAACGTGTGAAGGAAAGGGCACACGTGTCTAACAGCTCTGTAGGCTATCGGACTAGGCTGCTATGGTGCTAAGTTTCATCGCAAGAGTAAATCTAACATCAGAACACTTGCCTAACACCCATTTCACTCCCAGCCATATGGTCCAGGAGTGTCTGGATGAAAGTGTCCGAGTGATGCGCGGTCTCGTTTCCACTGGTTTCTTGTTATGAGATAAAAATAAAAGAGTGATGCTAGAGCTTCACGTCATGTTACCACGTGCACTGACAACAGTGAGAGACAGATGGTGCAAATTAATAACAAGAAAAAAAAAAGAACATCATTGGGTGTTGGGGGGTGGGGGTGCGGGTGGGGGGTTAGGGGGGTACCAACTCATCTAAAACAAGTACAGCTACAGATCAAAATGAAAGGAGTCACAGAGAAAGGGCTGATGGTTATTAGTGCTGGGCCCGTGCTGCACAAAAGGCGCCTTGCTGCGCTCTCATGAGTGAACAGCTTTGCTAAGCTCAAACACGAGGCTAATTAAAGTTTTCAGGTCTCTGTTTGACCTCCAGCAGATGGTCGATCTCAATATCTCTCCTTCTCCGTTAGCTTAAAAGCAACTCAGTGGGCGAAGGTAAACTTGAACTAGCGGCACACCTCTCAAAGTTTTGATGGCGCTAAATATATTTTGAGAAAACTGTTCAGGGATATATGACATGATCTGGTTGTGGTACGTGGGCGGAGCTTAAACACTATCCAAATTGATAACTTTCCGATAACGTTTCGGTCGTTAGTGGATAAAACAGCCAAATAAACATTTCTCAGATTTTAGTTTTTTCCCCCCTGTTGTCTATAATATCCGGGAGCAAAAATAACATGAGCTGCTCTGAGTTACAGATTCAGTCACAGCTGACTGATTTCAAATTGGCGGGAATTTTCAAACGCACACATTATACACTGTTTTAGATACATCCTACACAATGTCACCTGAAACTAGTACAACCAAAGACTTTTTAAGAATAATATATTCCTGTGAAATACTGTAAAAATATTAAAAGGGTAGATTTTACCCATTTAAACTGGAGTGATTAGAGAGAATGGTTGTAAGACAAACCCACTTGTGTGCTAAAGTAAATAGGCAAAAATGTTTTGACACCATATTGCCAGTATAAAATATTACCTATGATACTGATTTCATTGGCAAGTATTTCAAATCGCTAAAACCTTTCTCACAAAATATGACAGATAAAAGCCTGGTTATTGTGCCAGGAAAAAAAAAAAACTGGTCGAGTTACCAGGTGAGAAGATAATCAACCTCTCTGGGCAGATGTGGTGAAAATGGACAGGCTGGATAAATATAAATATAGACCAACTGGAGTGGTCCCTTTGGAAAGGCCTTTGACAGGCATTTGAGTTAAATAGTGGTGCAGTTCAGAAATCCAAGCTTTATTGCACTGGTATGCTGGGAGCAGGAGAGGCCTTGGAGGATCCGGGGCATTATTCGAGCTAGGAGAACAAAATCCCAGCTCAGAGAGAGAAATGGAGAGACGGTGAGTGAAGATAGAAAGCTTAGAACCCGGGGAAAAAAAGAAAAGAGAGCACACTGCACCGCTAGAGCTAGTTCAAAAATGAAGTAAATGCAGGGAGGAAGATCAAGAGGATGAACTGTTATAGAATGAGAATGACTTAAAGTGATTGAGAGAGGAAAAGAAACGAAGATCCTCGGCTGCTTCTTGAGATCCCGTATTCTTTTTTGATCGCCGCCGTTTGAAAAGTCTGTTCATAACTGCACTGTAACTGCACATGACGGCAATGGAGGGGAAAAAAAAACCGTGTGGGAAATTCATGTGGCTTGTTCAAATGTCTTTGTCAAACTGATAGGCAGATTGGATTGTGGGTGTTTGGTGTCTAAGCCTTGGGGAGTAATGTGTGGCTGCTTGTTCTTCTCTCCTGCCAAAGGAGCCTGTGCAAGGCAGAGGAAGCATGGACATAGAACCAAACAAAAAAAAATGTTTTAATGATAAATGTTTTTTCATTCTCTCCAGAGGACACTGTCGGTAAAATTCTCATTTTTCTCCAATAACGAGATTATGTTCAGGGGTCTTTGGTTTGTTTACGATCTTTGTACACTAAGACTTCTTGTACCCAGAAACAAATATGTTTTTGGATTGAAAGTAGTTGGTTGGATATGCTGGCTATTATTGTTTTTCTCTCAGCAGAGTGTCTCAGTATAACCTGTATGACTATCAAAATAATCAATTCTTCTTCTTCAAAAAAAAGCCATTTACCAAATTCCCATGAGATCCTGCCTAATGTGACTGTGGATTGAGACAAAAACAACCACCCATCTCTGATTCTACAGTCAGAGGTGAGAATAAAAACCCTGCGCCTCACAACCTACTTCAGCAGTCCCTGCTTTAAGGGTGGAAGCTAGCTGTTTTAAAACTCAATGCTCCAACTAATACAGCCCCTCCCTCTAAAGGATCTGTTGCACCAGTCGAGAATAAACTCTATTTTAGCCAAGTTTGGAATGATGAAGATAGAATAAGTGTGTGTTTTTTAATCAAAAAGAGCGAAGAGAGCTACTGTAGAAAGCTCTGTCAAAACATCACATATCTGCAAGGTTACAAATTATTTTAAACAAACATTTCATACATTTTATAAACGTTTTATGTTTATTATATTTTGTCCAACATATTCAAAGGCAGATCAATTTTGCAGCCACGTGGTTAATTTTCATGGCCTTGCTTGATGAAAATACACTGAGAGAGATGGACACTAATCACTTCCTTGTGCCTCGCTCACGGTTGTCGTACTTCCTGTTTATGTCAGAATGTGTCTCTGATTGACTGATGATGGTACAACACGTCACTCTGTCTCCCAGTTATGATCTACCTTAAGTGTGCGAATTATCCTCAACACAACCCTCAACCTGCTACTGAAATAGGCTACTGTCATATCTGTATCTGTATTCTGATTTGAAACAGAAGTGGGCGTGGCCATTCTGGGGAATGAAATCTGAACCTTTCCACTATGGAAAGGTTCATGGAACAATTATTTTTATTATTTTTTGTAACTGCCCACAGTATTTTCTAACGAAACAATTAGTCGGTTCGATTTCACAAACTAGTAGCCTCATTTAAACTGCAACCCTGACCAGGCAGCTACTAAGGATGAATGACCGATCCTTGAAGACGTATCATGCAGCAGCTCATGTTCACGTTAATGAACTTTGCCTTACTCAACTATCTGCTCGCCTGCATTAGAGTAAAAACCTTCTGCTCATGTATAAGTCTTTGTTGCACGTCTCTAATCTCAACCAGATGCCCCGTGGAACTTTAAAGGTAAGTTCTTAAAGAAAAAAGAAATGATAGTTTGCCTTTGTATTCATATCTGTATTTGTATCTGTTCATTCTGAATAATAGAGTTAGCAGAGATTTCTCAACTGGTTGGAAGTCCACATCATATATATATATATATATTTGGAGTTACAAAGCCTGGAGACTCTCCTCTGAGCAGTTGTGTCACATAAATCTTGGCAAAATATTACTAGAAAAAAAAGATCTGGCTTACAAATTGAATTGCTGACCCCACCTTTAAGACATGTGCCCCTGGGATGCTGTGTAACTCTTGGCCTCTTTAATCATTTAGGGTTTCCTTCGAAGCTTGCCCAGCGGTGGCATTTTTGTCTCCAGCACTGCTTGTTCTGTAGAAATATATTTGTCATGTACGACTAAGTTTACAGACGGATTGTTTAAAAAGTTCAAGTTTAAAAACCGAGGTCATAATTACACCCCGGGGGGTTCGGATTAAGACGGCATCTTGATGCGAGACACAGCCTTCAGCAACAATAAAGAAGGCAACTTTTCAGCTTTTTAATCAACGTTGCGTTTGAAATGGTTCACGCCGTAGTCATGCATCTCTTTGAATGAATCTCCTTCCTATAAATAAATGCAATAACTTAATATGAAGCAATAAATGTGTTCAGCAGAGGCTGAAGTGAGAACTGAGAGAAGATTGGAACAAATAAGGTACCTGCAAGATGCCAACTTAATCATTCATTCATCTTCAGTAAGCTCTTAATCCTGGTCAGGCTTGTGGTAAATCCGGAGCCAATCCTGGGAGGGTGTGATCGGGGAATACACCATGGATGTGATGCAGTCCATCCCAGAGTACCATGCACACTCATTTCCGATTTAGTGGAGCCCAACCACTTAAAGGCATGTTTTTGAGGTGGTGGGAGAAACCAAAGAACTTGGAGGAATCCTAAAATAATATTCATAAATCCATTTTCCATACCACTTATCCTACACAGGGTCGTGGGGGAACCTGGAGTCTATCCCAGGGAAATCGTGGTACAAGTTGGGGGACACCCTGGATGGGGTGCGAACCAATTGCAGGGCACGATCACACACACCGCGACAATTCTGAAAAGCCAATCAGCGTACAACCCACATCTTTGGACAAGAGGCGTAAACCACTGAAGCATGGGGAGAACATGTATACTCTGCACATGCAGAATGAATGTAAGATTCAAACACCCAATTCCAGAGGTGTGAGGCAAACAGGCTAACCACTAAACCATCGCGCCCCTCTATTTTAGATGTGATTAGATTTTCAGATCGACCTTTTCTATGTAAAAGTTGCCAGGCTGCAAGTTTGTTTGTTTGTTTACTTGTTTTTTCCCCCTTCCCTCATTTTCACTCAGTGTGGACTGGGATGGTTGGTGGAAGGGTTGCACCAGATGGCGCTCCTCTCCAGAGCGCCGCTGGTGATTGGCTAAGCCTTCCAATGCTGACCGGATGGCACATTCCCAGCAGATATCCAGGGTGCCAGTCTGTGCCCATATGGCCTCTCTGGTGTCTAGGTCCTGGCCTGGGTGGCACCATTTATCCAGCCCGAGGCTATGCCTGCAGACGCAGGACATCACCGGACAAAGTTGAAGAGTGGAGGCAGATTATTTTTTGGGGGTGGGATGCGATGCTGTTAGCAAACAGCCAGTCTCTGATGTGCCTTCAGGCTGGTGCTTGATGGGTATCTAGAGAGTGTTTGGGTGGTGTGGTGTTCAATCCGTAATGCATTTATGGGTGGTGAGGTTTGCTATACTTGGCATGTATCATACAGGTGGGAGTTATTATGAAATGCCATTCGGTGACCAGAGAGATCATACATTTTTGATGTGGAAGTGAGGCTCAGCTCAGGGACAGGTTCGGCGTTGGCATGTTAATGTCAGAATGACATTTGGTAGCAGTTTCAGTTTACTTTGCTATGATGAGAGCTGGTAAGAGTAGTGAGGAGAACTCTTGACAGCCAGCTAGGTTGCTAGGTAACATGTCTGAGAGCTTCAGGAAATCCGTGTGACTGAGTCTAGACCACTCCATTTGGAGAAAAAGTAGAGAGAGAGAGAGAGATTTCAGTTTTATTTGTATATTCTACTAATCTAGTGTATCTGTTAATGTAATGGAGAATTCTCTTTCTCGCTCGCTCTCTCTCTCTCGCTCTCTCTTTCGCTCGCTCTCTCTGGTGGGAAATAGCGTGTAATCTGGTTAACACGCTGTGTCCGATCTCTGAATGAGAAGCCCATTAGGCAGGCTGCCATTAGACGGATTACATGTGCTATTATCAGGCCGGAGAGTGACACCGCGCAGGCACAGACCCAATCACATGGCTTAGCTGTCACCACTGTTGCTAGAATTAATGTAGAAAAATGCAGAGCGTATTTCTGTTGTCAGATTAAATAAGTGCTTGCTGTGCTGGAGCACATTTTTACTCTGTAAGACAAATGCACTCACACCCTCACACACACACACACACACACACACACACCAAGCCTTTAGTTCCACTGACATTTGCTTCAATGTGAGACTCATGTGTATCCTCCCAATCCAAATCTCTGACCTTTTCCTAACCGGTCGCCCTGACGATGAGCCAGGAACGAGTGGTGAAGTGATCCGGTGGCTCATGTAGCTAGACCTCTACAGGCATCGAGGGAGTAACACTCTCTAAGTATTCCACACATCATAGTAACACGTCTCTGCGCTATAGTGCTAATTCTGTAATGCATTAATTCTTTATCCTGGGCAGCATCATGGTGAATCCGAGGTTTATCCCAAGATCTTGGAGTGTGAGATGGGAAAACACCCTATATGAGACGCCAGTTCATTGTATGTCAACACACACACACACACACACACACACACACACACATACTGTATTCAGTTACACCATGAAGTTTTGTTCATTTTTATAATGTAAGGATTGAAACACCAAAGCATTATAACGTCAAATATTTTCCTGTACAGGAAATCCACCATATAGTGATTACAGGATGCCCTAAAGTGTTTTAATCCTCTTACTATAGCACCAATTTCCCAGTTAGTACCCATGTTTATTTGACATCTTGATCTAGTTAATGTTCTGGAATGTCCTTGAAACAAACGTCATTCCCTCACCAGCCTCTCGCTCTCTCTCTAAGTGTATAAGACAGAAAATTCCGCACATGTAGAAATCATGTACCCATAAGACTTTGTGTGCCAGAGTTTTTCCTTGAAGTGCTGTCACTGGAGACTCCGAAACACTGGAGTTGTTACTATAGACGCGCTAACGTATCAAAAGAGCGCCTGTTTCGCCTTGTAATCGGAACTACAACGGAAACCGAAGCAACACCTCCTGACCAATCAGAATCGAGCATTTAACAGACCTCTGGCACAAGCCTTACAGCATCCTAGGGGCATTGCAGTCATGTGGGGAAGCAAATAAGTTTCTCTGAATCAATTTCTCTCGCGTGCCTGTACAAAATGAATTGCGCCTCAGCAGTTTATCTCGAAGGTTACCAGCAAACAGCAGTCAAAGAAGAAAAAGAAAAGAAAGTTGAACACTGAGTGCTCTGGCAAAGCAGGACACCGTCTGATGTGTGATGGAAGCGATACATCTTGAGAGAACGGCCATAGGACAACTCAATGTGTGGGCGTCAAATTCATTTTGACGCTCGTCGGAAGGGTCAGGAATAAATGAGCCGTTTGTAACCCAGGTGAAAGTTACCATCTTCCAAAATAAAAAAATAGATAAAAAAAAAAAGAAAGTGTTGTGTCGTAGACAGGGTAATTAGATATGCTTCATTAAACTAACATAATTGGTTTCTCTATAAATGGTTAAACAAAAGAGAATTTTTTGGGGGTGTGGTACCTTTAAGAGTCGCATGAGAGACTGTGCCTTCACGGGTACGAGAGCAGGAGAGACAGAGAGAGTGCAGGGCGGGTTCGAATCGCTTGCGGAAGATAACGTCTGGTTGATTAACAAACTGATTATTGTATGCTGTGTGGAGTAGTACAAAACCGATTTTTGAACTGGTCAAGGGTCAGGTCAGGTTTTTTTTTGTTGGTGTGGATTGGTCGCTACTATGTGAGCATAGTGAAGACTAACAAACTTAACTAGACAGGCCTGAAAGAATAAAGATTGATACTAGAATTAAAAGAATTAAAGAACTAAAGATAAACCACAAAGGAGTCTTTAAACTAATTGAACCCAATTAGAGTTAATAAGATAATAATAATAATAATAATAATAATAATAATAATAATAATAATAATAATAATAATAATAATAATAATAATAATAATACATTGGCAGCTTGGTAAATTGTCCGTAGTGTATGAATGGGTGTGTGAGTGGGTATGTGATTGTGCCCTGTGATAGACTGGCACTCTGTCCAGGGTGTACCCCGCCTTGTGCCCGATGCTTCCTGGGATAGGCTCCAGGTTCCCCGCGACCCTGAAGCAGGAATAAGCGGTTGAAGATGGATGGATGGACATTAGAAAGTGTTTGGATTAGGTTTAGGTTTAATTTCAGTCTTTCCATATTTGGTTGCATTGATTTTTTTCCCAGAATGCTTCAGTCCCATTTTCAAGATGGCATGAGGGTGAAGAGTGTGTGAGGGGTGCGTGGGGTCATCCACAATGCTGGTGGCTTTGCGGATACAGAATGTCTTTGTATTATCAAATTGAAACGGAGGAATCGGACAAACACAAATCTGCCTTTGTCTGCCCACTTGGGATTTGGGGAGTTCAACCGATCATTACCCATACTCCAAGTACATTCCAAAGATTGATGGAGAAACGCATGGGTGACATGCATAAAAACTCAAAGACATCCTTGTCTTTCTTGATGATTTTAGTGAGTTCTCCGAAACCCAAGAAGAGCATTAGAACTTCCTTCTTGTTCATTTTTTAAAATCTGCTACACTTTTCCTCCAGCCACTCCAGCACAACATAGTGACGCGACACTAAACCCACAGAGTGTTTTGCAGTCTCATTATGACCCAGAAACAAGAAATCTCCTCATGCTCGGATACACCTCACGTACTACTTTCTACTTTCCCGAGAAAGTAGGCATTTCGGCACTCTTCTGTCATGAAAAGTGCCAAATCTTGCAGTGAAAGCTAAAAAATGTCAAGCTTGTGACACTGACTGTCACACAGTTGGAACATGATGGAGCTACCAAAACAAAAGCTCTCATTACCAACCTTAATGTTGGGTTTTTTTCTATCCGAAATTTGGATAGCATTTGGAACGGTTTGAGGAACACTACAATAAAAATGAAGGTGTTGACTCGGCCTTCAAAATCCCAAGATCTCAATCTGATCGAACGACTGTAGGATGCGCTGGACAAACAAATCCGATCCATGAAGGCCCCGCCTCACAACTTACAGGATTAAAGGATCTGCTCCTAACGACTTGGTGCCAGATACCACAGCGCACCTTCAGAGGTCTTGTGGAGTCCATGCTTCGATGGCTCAGAGCTGTTTTGACGAAAACTTGCAGCTTTACCTCTGACTGTTACACATTGCTGACACTGGAGACTCCTTCAATAAATGCTGAATAAACGTAACGTATTAACACGTACACACAACTAATAGATTAGAACGAGAGCATTAATATATATAGCCAGAGCTACAATCAGAGCTGCTGTTACAGGAAATGAGTCAACACCTGCCCATTCTGGCCAATCAGAATCAAGAATTCTTAGTTCTTGTAGTCTGGATTGTATAGTACCTGTATTTTGTCTTATTTCACTATTTATTATTGTATTATTGTCCTCCATATCAGCATGACCCTTCCCTCATTCATCTCAGCTTGTTATCTCTCTCTCTCTCTCTCTCTCTCTCTCTCTCTCTCTGTCTCACACACACACACACACACACACACAGAATAGTGTGGTGGTGACACATATGGCCAATTATGGGTGGAAGAGGAGATGTTTATGGGAGGTGAAAGCTTTTTCACACTTTGCAGGTGATCAAATCACCATGAGAGAGCAACACAGCAGGAAACTCGCTGGGAGCTGTCTTCTTTCTTTTGTTCTCCTCTCCACCACACACAAATGCACACACACACACACACACCTACTTATTCCATTTAATGCCCCAGACCGTACCAAGGGCCTTTTTCTTCCAATCAATATGCTCGCTAACTCTATTGCTGTATGAGGACGTATCGAGTCGGAGGGTAAGATGTGGGGGGGACGGGGGGGAAGGAGAGCAGAAAAGAGAAGAGGAAAAGCAATATTCACTTCATAAATCATGCAGTAAGAGATGTCACAGGGGTAATTGTGCTCCCGTGAGTGCTCTTTAAAGATAGAGGCGATTTTATGACTGGGATAACACGGAGACTCCCCACTCTCACCATTACACACTCATTATGGGGAAATTAGAGCGGAAATACCACAACGATACAGTTCAGGGCCTGCGTCAGTGCTGAGAGTTTTTGTGAGCACCATGCAGTGGAGAATGCACAACTAAGTGCTACTAGTCTGCTCCTCCTTAATCAATACTTTTCCTCTTATTTCATGGTCTGTTCCAATATTCAAGACATATTTGTGTGGTTTGACCTTAAGTTACAGCACCACACACACACACACACACACACACACACACACGCTCCAGCATCGTTGTAATAATTTCCATTCATTTTTCTGCTTATGGCAGATAAATTGAGTCAATTCTAGTTCAATTCCTTGGGTAATAAATTTGGTGGTTTTGCACACTATGCACCATCACCTCTCTCTCTCTCTCTCTCTCTCTCTCACTCACTCTAGTGGAGAATGGAAAGTCTCCTCAGGCTGATGAACGATATCCTTACACAGTCTCCGGGTAAAGGGGATACATTTATGGTCTTTACTCATGTCTATGAGTCACCGGATTAGAGCCGAGGCCCTGCGGCTGGCCCCTGAATTCGAAGCTGCAAGTTCTATTTGGCTAAACGCGTTGCTATTTCAATGAGCTACATTGTGTACAGTGCAAACACAATCATCCTTAAAGAAGAAAATCTACTGAAAGATATGCTGCGTCAGTTAGTAATTTGATCCCCAGTGTCAGCTTAGATATACCAAAGTCATCCTTAAAGTCCTAATATAGAGATCAGCCATAATGTTAAAACCACCGACAGGTGACGTGAATGACACTGATTATCTCGTTACAATGGCACCGGTCAAGGGCTGAGATTAGGCAGTACGATTATTAGGCAGCGAGTGACCAATCGGTTCTTGTAGTTGTTGTGTTGGAAGCAGGAAAAATGGGCAAACGTAAGGATCCCAGGGCCAAGTTATTACGGTTAGACCACTGGGTCAGAGCATCTCCAAAACGGCGAGGTGTTCCCGGTATGCAGTGGTTAGTACCTACCAAAAGTGGTCCAAGAAAAGACAACCAGCGACAGATGTTAGAGCTGTATAAGGATTTGGTATAATTTGAATATTTAAATAATTGTAATTTTATGTAAGTTCGTATTATGTATTGATTAGACGGTATTCTGTGTTTGATTTCATAGGAACAGGTTAGATAGAATATACGCCAGGGTATTATATAAAGACCACCGCGCTTTACGTAACATTACATGTCTAATTTGATTAGTTTGAAAAGTGAACTGAACTTGAGGAAGAAGGGTGGCGCTAGAAATCTAGTCTTTTGACCGTATTCACTGTAGTCATTGTGTTTATAGGAATTATGTTTCATTTCGAATTAAACTTGCTGTACATGGTTCTTATGTTTGATGGCTGATTCATTTTCTTTGTGACAAACAGAAAGTAAAGATTCTATATATACGAGTTCACGGTGTCATGCGTCCACTGAGAGCAACCACCCTCAGGAAATGGCAGAGTTAGCAATAGGTTAGACCGCTGTTACAACAAGGTCAAGGATCCTCAGTGATGCATGCAGGGGAGCGAAGGCTGGCCCATCTGGTCAGAGCTACCGTAGTACAAATTGCTGAAAGAGTTCATGCTGGCTGTGATAGAAAGGTGTCAGAACAGACAATGCATCACAGCTTGCTGCATACGGGATCTGCGGAGCCTCAGACCGGTCAGAGTGCCGATACTGATACCTGTCCATCACCGAAAGCTCCTACAATGGGTACGTGAGCATCAGGACTGGACCAGTGGAAGAATGTGGTCTGGTCTGATGAGGTGCGAGGCAAACTTCCTAACCACTGTGCCCCTTTAGAGGCAGATTTATTTAAACTCACTATATCATGTCTCATTATGCCGTCTGGAAGATTCCAGAAATTGATGTACTGTGACAGAGATCTCTGTCACTGGCTGGGGCAGCACTCATACTTCCTTCCTCACACACATTCCCCATTTTCCCTATGCAGCTACGCAGCCATTCCCCAGGGGGCACACCTGGGTTTGTACTATCACCATTTCACACAGACACACAAGAACATAGAAGAACATAGCTGTGTCTTTCTTAATGAAGAGTCTGGTATGAAGATGTCAATATTTGTTTGAGTGTGTGTGTTGTATGTGTGCATGTAGCTGTTGAAGACTTACCATTGCCTTGTTTTAAAGATGAATGTGATAATACCCGATATGTACCTGTTGGATAATAACGGTACATTCCATGTGGGCGGGGCTTCTAACTCATAAGAAGGGCTCAGGCGGATGTTAAGGAGGAAGTTGTGGTAGGCTGGAGGAAAGTTATGAAGTTTGTTTGCAAGTGAAGTGCTTAGTTAGAGTTTAAAAATAGAAATCCTTGTGTAGAAGGATCTGTATATATTGTAAATATTCTTTTATTTCTTTTTTTTGTTGTTGGAGTTTTGTCCTTTTTTCCTTCTAATTTAATTTTTATTTTGAGACTGTTTGTGTCACCAGGGACACTGTAAATAAACATCATCGCCATCATTTCTTGTGCAGAGAGCCTTACCAACACGCCTTGTCACATCTACTGATGGTTAAAAGCTCCTGATTGGCCTATTATCATAATTGGGAGTTCATTAGGAGTGCACCTGTGGCTGTAAAATGACCTACTTTTAGAGCCAGTACCTTTTGCCCTTGATGCCATGGGGAAAAGAGCAACTCAACCAAAACCTCAGAGAAAATTCCTGGAAATTCAGAGGAAATTTTGGAAATTCCTCCTAAGGAGCAATTTCCAAAACAACTGATGATACCATGAGCATCCTCACAAGCAATTCTATGCCCCCAGACTACCTCATCAAGGTCTTCTCATTAGTTATGTCTTATCTCCTACGTCATTAGTCTTTTGAATCTCATTCTATTCCAGTGCTCAAGAAGCCTGGACTTGTTGGTATTCAACTCTTAAAACGATAGACCTATTTATAATGTTTGATCTCCTTTATCGATCCAAACAGCAAATCAGTGGTTTGCTAATGTTGTTAGTATTTGGTAGCAACTCCAGTCTGGTTTTTGTCCACCGCCTGACACTAAAGTGTCCTCTAATGATCTCCTTCCTCATTTTGTTCTAGAGCCTCAAAGTAAAATGAGGAACCTTGGAGTAATTTTTGGTACCAGACTTACATTTGATTCTTTTGTTCAGAGCACGGTTAAAGCATCCCTTTTTTTTCACCTCAGAATTATAGCTAGACTGCGCCCAATGCTAAATTCTCTGTAACTCATTCGTTGTCACTCGGCTGGATTACCGTAACGCCGTTTTAGCCGGAGTTTCTAAATTCACAATCAACAAGCTGTATTTTGTACAAAACTCTGCTGACAGGAACCAGGAAATGCAATCATGTTACTCCTGTTCTGGAGTCCTTGCACTGGCTCCCGGTCAGGTTCCGTGTCGATTTTAAGATCATGATGTTGACATACAAGGCATTACATGGCTTGGCTCCGCATTGCTTATCTGCTTAAATAATCCCTTACACGCCAAATCGCAGATTGCGCTCCTCACAGTGTAATCTGTTAACTATTCCACAAACACGCTTAAAATCTATGGCTGATGGGGCTTTTTCTGTCTTTGCTCATTCACTTTGGAACTCGCTTCTTCCTGAACTTAGGGAAGCTCAGACCATTGGCATTTTTAAAGCTCTACTCAAGACACTTTTTTTAAACTTGCATTTGACTGCTGATGTCTTTTATTATTATTATTATTATTATTATTATTATTATTATTATTATTACTGACTGTGGTGCACTTAAGGCAGTGTTCATATTCAGTTGGATGTGGCATAGAAAATCATGAAATGGATCTCTTGGTAAGGTCATTTCCTCAGATAGGTTTTCATACCACCGCTATGTGGATGACACTCAACTCATCCTCTCTTTCCCGCCCTTAGACGCTCATGTTTCTGCTCAGATCTCAGCATGTCTGGCAGACATCTCATCATGGATGGCTGCTCATCAACTGAAACTTAAGCTGAAGCAAAACTAAACTGCTGTTCATCCCAGATGATTAATCTCCATGTCAGGATCTTGTGCTCCTCCCTGGACAACTCTCTGATCTCAGCTTCGGTCACTGTAGGCAACTTTGGTGTAACCATGGACAATTACCTAACTGTCCTGGTTAACTATCTGACACGTTCATTTCTCCTTTACAACATCGGAATGATTTGTCCATTTCTAACCACACAGGCTTGTTTAGCGCCTTGTCATTTCAAGACTGGACTACTGCAACTTAGCTTAAAATGGCTTCTTCTAAGCCTAGGTGTTTTGCATAATTGTCCACCAGGCTCGCTTGAATTTTGAAACAACTTTTCCATGCAGTATTCTTGCAGTTGCAAGATGTTTGAGGGTTTTCTTGCATGTACGGCCCATTTCAAATCCCGCCCACAACATTTCAATGAGATTCAAATTTGTGGTTTGAATAGGCCATTACATAACCCTCTTTTTCTTCTTTTTGAGGCGTTCCTTGGTGGATTTGCTTGTGTGCTTAGGAACATTATCGTGTTGAAAGGTCCACTTTTAGTTCAACTTCAACTTTTGGGCAGATGGCGTCACATTATCTCCAAATACTCTTTGAGATGAAGCAGAATTCATAGTTGAATCAATGAATGCAAGCTGTCCAGTCCCTGAGCCAGCGAAACAACCCCACACCATAACGTGGTGCAGTGGTAGTGCAGTTGTTAAGATGTTAGATTCCTGATTGAAGGTCGTGAGTTCAAATCCCAACACCACAAAGCTCCCACTGTTGGACCCCTGAGCAAGGTGCTTAACCCTCAACTCTTGAGATGTATAAATGAGATATATGTAAGGCACTCTTTGACACCAACGGTTGCCAGACTTACTAGCAGATCCTGTGATGAAATGTTGGGCTTCTTGGAGACTTCTTTTAGCATCCGTCTGCTCTTGGGCTGAATTTGCTGAGACGGCCAGTCTTGGACAAATTGGCATTCGTTTGAAATCTGCGCCATTTGAATTTCCATACAGTGGAATGATGAATTTCAAATAATATGGAGATTTTTAAAAATCCCTTGCCAGAATAATATGCGTCCACAAACTTTTTTTTTTTTTTCTGAAGGCCTTACAGAACTCTTTAGATCTTGGCATGATGATGCCACACACCTCAGTAGCAAAAAGAACACCAGACAGCAGAAATGAGAGGGGTATAAATAAGACAGGTCCCACCTGAACTCCCTAAGGAGGTTCGAATCACTGAAAACCTGATTCTAATTTTATGGATTTGAAGGTGTTTTAAATGTAGGGGATAAAACGTACTTACTTTTTCCATGAGACTGATCTGTTTTTTGTTTTTTGTTTTCATTTAAATAGTGAAAATTTCTCCCAAAATAGCAATCTCATGTGTCATTTGAGAGTGTATAAATTTTATTAATAGCCACTGTTTCAAATACTTCAAAGAGGATCAAATATTTGCTTGTCCAAATATGTTAAAAAAGAAAAAGAAAAAAAAGAAAGCCAACAATTTCCATGGGCTGTACTTATTTTTTCACATGACTGTACTCATCATACCCTGCACTGCGCCATGCTCCCACCAATCCTCTAGCACTGCTCGACTGGCCCCACCATCTCTCAGTGTACAAGGAAGGCATGCACTAAAGACCTACCTCTTCCTGAAGTATTTCAATTCACACTTTTTAAAAAATGTTGTACGTGTGCTTTTATTACTATATTACCTCCCCGACAGAGTGTTTAAGACTCACGGTACTCTTTATCCGTGACTTAGTGAACCAGTATCAGGATGTATCAAAGCACGTCTGTAAGATGCTCTGGATAAGGGCGTATGCCAAATGCCATAAATGTGAATGAAACTCATGACCTCACATGAAACTCGAATAATCAATCCATCCATCTTTTATACCGCTTTATCCTTTTCAGGGTCACGGGGAACCTGGAGCCCATCCCAGGGAGCATGGGGTACATGGCAGGGTACACCCTGGACAGGGTGCCAATCCATTGCAGGACACAATCACATACACACTCACAGACACATTCATACACTACAGACACGCCAATCATGCATGTCTTTGGACTGGGGGAGGAGTACCTGGAGGAAATACCTGCAGCACGGGGAGAACACACAGCGAACCCCGACCCTGGAGGTGTGAGGCGAATGTGCTAACCAGTAAGCCACCATGGGCCCTGTCTCCAAATAATAAATAATCCAAAACATAATCCAGCTTGAACCATTTCCTCGTGCCTGGTGTAAAAGACATTTCATATGGCAAAAGCAATATACAGTAACCTGCAATAAACACAATTAGCACACTATACCAGGACATTGCCTTCCATGTATTAAGTGACATTTTGTTACTGTGAATATCTCAAATGTCCCACAAGGCCACAGAGTGAGCAGTGTTCTTCAAAAGCACCTTCTACTGTCGTCAGTTTGCTCACAGCAAGGACGTCACACACTCTATAACTGGAAATGTCTGCATTGTTCGAGGACTAAACTAATTCTAATAAAAACGTGATGCTCTGTTGTTATCGATTGTAGCGATGACTCTGGTGATGCCAAACTGATTTCCTGTAATCTCCTGGCTCAGGTGGAAATGTTCTGTACATGCAGGAAAATGAAGGTAAGTTAGGTGGAATTCTAAATGTTTTTTTTTCTAGCACAGTGAAGTCCCAGTAGATTTCCAACCACTGGACTGCAGCCTTATAATCTGGCTAATGCTGACTTAAGTTGATGTTCCAGCAAGAATTATACAGTGAATTAGAACACTCAAATAATTCCAAAATACAAAAAAAAAATGAAAATTACAGGGTGTCTTTAAAGTAAAATAACACAGCTGTCGAAGATTTCACATTTAAACAGAAAATAATATCAGCAGTGTATGTACAGGAGGGCGCATCGTGGCTTAGTGGTTAGCACGTTCACCTCACCTACAGGGTCCGGGGTTCACGTCCGGGGTTCAATTCCCACCGGGGCCATGTGTGTGCGGAGTTTACATGTTCTCCCCGTGCTGCGGGGGTTTCCTCCGGGTACTCCGGTTTCCTCCCCCAGTCCAAAGACATGCATGGTAGGCTGATTGGCGTGTCTAAAGTGTCAGTAGTGTGTGTATGTGAGTGTGCCCTGTGATGGACTGGCACCCTGTCCAGGGTGTACCCCGCCTTGTGCCCAATGCTCCCTGGGATAGACTCCAGGTTCCCCGCAACCCTGAAGAAGGAATAAGTGGTAGAAGATGTATGGATGGATGGATGGTGTATGTACAGAACATAAACTCCACACACTCACCCGAAAAATTGAACACACGTTTCTATTAGATTTTTTTTTTAATGAATAATTTAGACGTTAGAATGAATGTTTGAAGTCACTCTGAAACATTTAGATAGTGATTCATGTTAAAAAAAACTGCTTTAAGTTTCAGCGTAAAAAATATATAATCGAAATATAGATAATCCGTTTTTGTTTGTTTGTTTGTTTAAATGTAACTGTTAAATTAGCTATAGCCACATGCGCAATTCTCATATTAACGAAACATTTCACATTTACGTTTATACTTAACACGTGCCTTTTAAATTTGGCATTTGCATGTACATTTGACATTTCCATTAAAAATTCAATGTTTAACATTTACATTTAGATTTCGATTTAAGTTTAAAATGTACATTTACACATGTATCAGAACAGTCTGAAATGTTTAAAACAGTCAGATTACTATATAAGAGTACTATACTTTTTTAGATTCGGTGCCCCATATCAAAACAGAGACTCTTTATTCTTTAAAAATGACAACGATAATTGGTTTTTTTTTTTTTTTTTATATTACATTAGCTACTGTCAAATTCACAACGAGCATATGAAAAAAAACACATTTATATTTAACATTTAGATTTCTATTTAAAATGTACACCGATCCTTAAATCTATTATTTGATATTGAATCACTACTTAAATGTATCAGAAAGTCCTCCAATGTTCAAAAAAAAAAAAAAAAAAAAAGTCAGAAAAGACTATTTAACTTTTGTCATATTTGCCACACCCATATCAAAACAAAGACACTTTATTCTTCCAAAAATTGAAAACAAAATTCTATACAATTCTTTTGTTTTGTAAAACGTCTTCACGATAAACAAACGGTTCACAATTAACATTAGACGGTGCGGTTCCCCGTGGTTTATAATATGAGAATAATTACTGAGTGTTATACAAACATCACTGTTGAATTCTTGATTCTGATTGGTCAGAAGGTGTTCATTTTCTAGAACAGAAGCTCTAGCAATATTAAGAAAACTGTCGCTGCAGGAAAGAAAAATAATGTGTATATGTACACTTGTGTTCTATAAAGAATGAGGTCATACATACAATCATGGTGCTTATATGTGTGTGTGTGTGTGTGTGTGTGTGTGTGTGTGTGTGTGTGTGTGTGAGAGAGAGAGTCTGGATGGCGTGATGCTAGCTGTGCATTAGGAACAAATGTCCAAAGCAAGAGTGACAGTTTATGAACTCGCCCTAGGGTGTCACTGGACAGCATGTGGCGCGCATGTGTGTGTTTGTGCGTGTGTGTGTTTGTGTGGGTGTGTTTGTGCATGTGTGTGTGTGTGTGTGTTTGTGTGTGTGTGTGTGTGTGAGAGTGATATGTCATAGCTTATGGCTGAGCATAGTGCCGGCAGGCTGAGGGAATCCACGGCACTGAGGGCCACCAGGCCAGCGTCCTGCAGCCCGGGCATCAGAGTGCCAGTGCCTGGAGGCGGGCACACAGCTGGCCATCACAGGGCTCGTCAGTGCCAAAACAAACAACCACTGACTTATATTTATAAATTAATGAGACAAATCCTCAAAGGCACCTGGACCTGTATCATACTCAACGTGGGAGTGGCCTGTCTCGCTGTCAGTCCAAATTAGGCTTCAAAATCTGTCACTTTCAGTGAGGCAGGCATGGTCTGTGTGTGTGTCAGTCCTAGTTAAGGAGGTGTGGCCTCTGTCGAATAAGGTGTGGCTTCTGTGTCTTTATACTTAGTGATGGAGGTGTGGCTTTGGTGCTCTTTATTCTCAGTGTAGGAGGTGTGGCTTCTGTCTTTTTAGTCTCAGTGAAGGAGGTGTGGCTTCTGTGTCTTTATTCTCATTGAAGGAGGTGTGGCTTCTGTGTCTTAATTCTCAGTGAAGGAGGTGTGGCTTCTGTGTCTTTAGTCTCAGTAAAGGAGGTGTGGCTTCTGTCTTTTTAGTCTCAGTGAAGGAGGTGTGGCTTCTGTGTCTTTATTCTCATTGAAGGAGGTGTGGCTTCTGTGTCTTAATTCTCAGTGAAGGAGGTGTGGCTTCTGTGTCTTTAGTCTCAGTAAAG
>CM022753.1:39245408-39297908 GCA_012411365.1 Ameiurus melas | reverse complement strand
AAAACTGTCTTTGCTTTAAGCTTTTAGACATTCTTTCACTGTCAAAGCTAAAAATATTTCTTAATTAGCATGGGGTGAAAAGTAATTCACTTTGGTACTTGCTATGAGTCCATGAGCCACCGTAACAGATTTATTTTTTTTTAATTTTGTAATATTTTAAAAAACAACTTTACTACCATTTGACTGTAAACCATTAAAGACGATGTATATGGAACATATAATAGCAAAGCTGCTGGAAAGTGTATAGTGGAGAGAAAAGGTCTACACACCCCTGATAAAATTGCAGCTTCTTCTTTTTTTTTTTTTTTTTTACTAAGGAAAACAAAAAAATGAAAGACAAATCTTTTAGAGTGATATAGCATACCAAGAAAATTGAAGTGAAAAAAAAGGGAAACATTTAAGGGGAAAAGAAAAAGAAAAAGCATGTGTGTGGAATCTTATTGTTGAAAGGTATCGATCAGATACCGAGATGGTACAAAATCATTTCCAAAACATTTTTAGATATAACATGGAACACCGTGAAGTGGAGAACCTGGGACACCACAGGGACATCACCGAGTACAGGACGTCCCTCCAAAACTGACAAAAGGACTAGAGGAGCTTCTACTTAGACCAGAGACGCTTCCAGATCTATGGCAACTTTTAAAGGGGTGGCTGGAATATCTGGCAAGTACTGGTCACTGATTGAATGTGACAATAACTCTCGTATTCTTCACACGTCTCAGCTATGGGGTAGTAATGGAAGCCCAGAAGAAGAAGAAAAAAACACACCCAGGCTCCCTAAATCTCTTCAAACCATGTGGCAAAATGTCTTAATGTCTGATGAGACCAAGGTCAAACGTTTTGTGCATGATTTTAAAAGATTCAGTGCGAAAACGAGACAGCTTATCGCCCAAAGAACACCATACCCATGGTGAAGCATGTTGGTGGCAGCATCAAGCTATTGGGCTGCTTCTCTACAGCTGGGAATAGGGCTCTCATCAATATGAAGAAAAGCGTGGATTTTTACAAATACCACTCTATTTTGGAACAAAGCCTGTAGGCCTCTGTTACATAGCTGATGATTTTACCTTCAGCGAGATAACAACCCAGAGCAGACAAATCCAAGACAACAAAGGAACGGCTTAAGAAGAAGATCAACGGTTCGGAACGACCCAATCAGAGTGTAGATCTAAATCCTACAGAAAACCTGTGGAGTGACTAGAAGAGGACTGTGCACAGGAAATCCCCTCACAGGATGATAGATCTGGAACATTTATTCAAGAGAAAGGGAATAAAATTCCCCAATCAACATGTGCTAATTGGTAGACTCGAGGTGGGTTACCCCAAAAATGCTGAGTGCTGAGAAAATTAAAGAAATTATTCAACCAAGTTGAATGAAAATGTTTTTTTCTCTCAAAACATTTCAATTTATTCATCGTGATTGATCTAGGTTTCATTTATTTATTTTTACGTCACAAAAACCTGCAATTTTAACAGGAGTGTGTGGAGGTTTTATGTCCACTGTACATTTCAGGTGCCAAATACTTTGCAGCAATGTCTGACAGTAGAGACAGATGAGCATCCCTGGCCCAAATTATCTCATCCAAACTTGGAAAAAAAAAAAAAGTCTACAGTATGAACGGTCTGGATTAAATTTAAGATGCCACTTCAATATTCAGTAGCGATTGCCTGTTGTGTTAAATATATCACAGTGCTGCTACGGCCTATAGGTGATGCACACGGAAATGTGTAAGGGGTGTTTTTGTTAGATAGCTAGCTATGTAGCAACAAATGAACGTACATCAACCTAGCAAACTACAGACACCCTAATTACAATGGGGAATTGGTTAAGTTAGCTGGAAAGATAGCATTGCCTTTATTTTTCTACTGTTGATAATGGACATGGCTCAGTTGGTTAGTTTAACATAAGAATAAAAACTAGAACAATTTGGGATTATTTCTGTAAATTCTAGACATGTAGATGTAATTACTCAGGCCGTTTTTTCACTGGACGTCTTATTTGCTCTCTATACTTTTTGTCACAGGGTCTCCTGACATTATTACTCCATGCCACCAGAGGGCCGCATCTCCCAAATACGAACATACTTCCGGTTCACGTAGCACACCCAAGACCAACCATGCTCTCGTTTTTGGACGATAATAAATACTACGATATTCTGGCACACGTCACAAAGTCTTTTTTTTTTTTTTTTTTACCATCCTGTATTTCTACGACATTTTGTATCTTTGGTAATTGGATTTCTTGACTGTTGACTGTTGACTTCTGGATCCTAACGTCTGTCCAAGCGTTACACTTTAACACTTGCTCAAGTGAATTCTTACTACGGTAACTTTTACTTCAGTCAGTGTGTGTTTGCTTTGTGTTGTTTCCACCACTGTTCATTTGACGCCACTGATTTTCCAAAACTGTATCTTTACAACTGGTATCACAACACAAAACACAACTTGATAAGACTTTGTTTTTTGTTTTTTTTATTCATCTAGCATTTTCTCCAGGTTCTACAGTTCCCTCCACCCTCACAAAACCAAACCAAAAGAAAAAAATTCTGGGAAGTAGGTGCATTGGTGACTCCAAACTGCCACTAGGGTTGAATGAGTGTGTGAACGTGTGCGTTCCCCCGGCGTCCCACCCAGGCCATATTCCCACCTCACACCCAGTATTCCCGGGATAGGCTCTGGATCCACTGTGACCCTGACCAGAAAAAAAAAGCACTTACTGAAGATGAATGGATGAATTATTCATGTTACAGATGGCTAAAAATCCTTTGATTTGGTGTGCAAGAATGTCTGGCATCTAAAAAAAATATTTACCATCTGGATTTTAGAGTGCAGAAAAAAAAAGTGCGAGCTTGTACTTGCTGACACTCAGCATTATAAAACTGCACAAACTACAAGGAAATATTAGACTCCATATTTAACCGAAGATCAGGTGAGTATAACCTGTTTTTAGCACATGAACATATTTGATTAGATTTGTTTTACATCATCATTGCGGCAAGACATCTTTTTTAGATCAAGTGACTTACAGGTAAAGCAGAATCTGATTCAAGTATTTTGAATCATCAGTCTAATCATCGATTGGACCTTGTGATATACAGTGATACAATATCAAATATTTACAAAAATGTGAGGGGTGATTTGAGCTCACAACCTTCTACTGAACATCACTGAAACGTTTTTCATTTAAAAGACCATTTCCAGTTTTCCAGTGAGGAGTATCTACAGTAAGGCAGATTGAAGTGACTTTCTCTCCTCAAACAGTTCTGGTACATGGTTTGAAGAGATTTAAAATTTTCTGGGATTTGAATGAAATAATATGGTCTCAGAATAAGCAGGAAGACTTTAACAACAACAACAACAACAACAAAATGCTGAATGTTCTGTATGTGCACTTTTTGTTGATAATTTTTTCCCCTTTTCAAAGGGATCTCAATGTTGCATGGACTTCACGCTGTGGGGAGAGCGCTCACGCATGACTGGTATCTGAAGTCTGTGTGAAATCACGCATATTTGTAGGCATGTCATGGTCAGGTGACGTGGCAATTATGCACGTTGTGTGACTATAAAAATGGCAGCTAGCTGACTCAGGTCCTGGGGATCCCCAGGTCTGTCTTCTGGGTTTGGTGCTGTCCCGGATTTGAAGCTCGCGTTGCGACTCCTCCTTCCAGTATGCAAAGCCAACCCATCCTCTCTGACTCCGAGAAGCCAGAGTGGAGAGCCATTGCACTGAAAATGCGAGCAGCTCTCAAGCAAAAACTTCATTTAGACTAGCCTTGGGAAGAGGAAGTGGCTTGTGGTAGGCTGGACAAGTACTGTCTCCCAAGTGAAAATAGATTTCCCTCACACTCTGAAAATTTGGAGGTGTCCCCTGTTTCCAGCCTCGGATCACACTTTCGTGGCATCTCCTTATCACAAAACGGTAATGACAAAGACCTCCCTCATGGGCTGGGGTGCGGTCTTAGACAGCTGTCCAGCTCATGGCCTCTGGAGCGGCCCTCGTCTGGAGTGGCATATAAATCGGCTAGAAATGTGGGCCATATTTCTAGCACTGAAATTCTTTCTTTCTCAATTGAGAGGTCACCATGTGATAGTTGTGACAGACAACACAGCGGGGATCTCATATATCAACCACCAGGGAGGGTTACATTCACAACCCATGTTCAGGCAGGCACAACTAATTCTTTTCTGGGCAGAAGGAATGTTTTTGTCAGTGAGTGTACATTCCGTGGCAGACATCCTGCCGAGGCCAGAGCTGAGACCCGGGTATTGGAGGCTCCATCCATGTATGGTAGAGGTTCGGCCAAGCAGAAATGGATGTGTACACCTCTGAGGAGACAACACTCTGCCTGCTATGGTTTGCCCTCAGACCACAAGTTCTAGCGAGAGTTCGCCAAGACTGTCTACATCTGCTGCTAGTAGCACCTTAATGGCCAGCTCGAATATGGTTGATAATATAGAGATAATACAGAGATAATATCCCTGCTAGACAGCACTCCTGGGGAGATTTCCGTTTGCAGGGATCTACTAAATCAAGCCCAAGGGTTGATTTATCACCATGGCCAGAACTATGGAAATTGTGGGTCTGGCCCCTGAGGGGCACCAGCTCATAGATTCTGGTCTCTCAACTGAGGTTGTCTAGAGTATGTTGAATGCTAGAGCACCAGCCATGAAAAAATCGTATGTGTTCAAGTGCCAACTTTTTGTCTCGTGGTATGAGGGGCATCAGCTACCCCCAGTAAACTGTGCAATAACTACAGTCCTGGAGTTCTTGCAGGGACGTTTCTCAGCAGGGTTGGCTCCTTCTACAATCAGGGTCTACGTGGCCAACATTTCGGCCAGCCAGAATATCTATCTATCTAGATAGATAGATAGATAGATAGATAGATAGATAGATAGATAGATAGATAGATAGATAGATAGATAGATAGATAGATAGATAGATAGATAGATAGATAGATAGATAGATAGATAGATAGATAGATAGATAGATAGATAGATAGATAGATAGATAGATAGATAGATAGATAGATAGATAGATAGATAGATAGATAGATAGATAGATAGATAGATAGATAGATAGATAGATAGATAGATAGATATGCAGGTTTTGCATTATTAAAAATAAGTAATATAATGTTTAAATATTACAAAATGCTCACACAGATGATTACAGTTTCATCTGATATTAATCACAACAAACACGATGTCCACACACGGCACAGAATAACAATGGGGCATTTTTTTTAAAGCACTAATATTCCCGAGTGGGTTAAATGGGCTTGCTGGTGTCTAGAAAAACTGAGTAGTTAAGCAGATTCACAAAGCTGTGGAACTGTGGGAAGTTTGTTCAAATCAAGTCATTTTCAAAACATTTTCAAGTACACACACACACACACCTGTGAGCACATCACAGTAACTGATTTCTGTATTAATGTGCCAGATATTAAACATTAAAGAACAGCGTTGTTATGTCCTAATATTTGGATGTTATGTTTGATGGAAAACCTTTAAGTAAATGTCTCTTTAGAAAAAAACACCATATCAATTATTTTTTTAAAATCCGATATTCGTTACTATCATTAGTTGGAGATTATGTGGAGTGACGACCATACAGGTCACTGTGAACGGGCGGTTACCGTAGAAACAATGTATTAGAAGGAGCACATGCATATAAACCTGCGATTTGAATTACATTTTGAATGACTGTTGTAGAATATTGATCGACATCTTCTGACCAATCCGATTTGAGAATTCAACAGCGCTGTGATTTACAGTCCTCTCTGAAAGTGTCGGAATGGCAAGGACAGTTCTTGAAAAACGGGCGTGTTCAAACAAAAGGTGCCCTGTTCTAAGTTGTTTTACACATCTAGATGTAAATATCAGAAAATTAAAATGACGATTTTAGAAAAAGAAAAAAATCTGGAAAGGAGGATGTCTGGTGTTTGAGAAAATACACCACGGTTGGACATACAGCACGGAGACACTTGAGATTTATGGTTCTGTGGTGAGGATTACAGACCTGTAGGGTTACTAGTTCGTCTTCATAAGATCTCATATCACTTTCTCATATAATTAAAAGAATAATGGCTGGTTGGGATTTATCAGTATGTAAACTGACAGAGAGAGAGAGAGAGAGAGAGAGAGAGAGAAGGAGCAGGGAGGGTTCATAGCGTGGGAGTGGGGAGAAATCTGAGACTATTATTGGTCTTTGTGTATCCATATATAACCAAATGTCCCCAATGTGAAACCAAATGTAAAAGGTCCCCACCAGGCCAAAACGGTGAGAAATTTCGAATCTTGTGGGGACCTTTTACATTTTATGTAAGTCTGCCTTGTGGCACTCTGGAAAGACCTTGAGAGAGTGTAGAGGCCGTGTATAAATAAATATCAAAGCCACATTTATTTTTTTTCTACAGAAACATTCATGCTCAGTTTCCCCCGTCACTCTGTAATTAACACTTCAACAACAACGCGAGAAATCTGCGATCCCTCCGATATTTACCCGATTGCAAATGGCATTTTGCAAATTGCAAAGCAAACCGCGTTGTTTATCGGCTCATTAACATCGTCAGTTTAATTGAGGTCCTGGTATTGGATATTCAAGGTCACTGTGGACTGCTTTGTTTATACATTTGATCTTTAAGTAAAATGTATTCATTTCGCAGATTTTAAAGGCTTTACTGTATCAGAAGCAGAAGATATTTGTTTGGGGACCTGGTAAAAAAATAAACACACTTCACATGTTGAACATTATATAGAAAATTTTGAAGGCTTCCTGGTCCTGTTTCTGACCCTGTCCTATCATTGGTCTGTTCCCTAACGTGTGCACCTGTGTTGCGTTCATAACCAAGTGGGAACTGTGAAATTTCTGACTTCCCAGTAGGAAAGATCCATTTGAATGGCTCTCCATATTGCCCACAACTCCTTTTTTTTTTTTCAAGGAGGCATTGTATTTATATAGTAATTTATATTGTATAAATTATGTAAGGAGTAATGAATGAAGATAAGCTGAAATGTAAACAAGGAGTTTGTTTAGGGTGACAGTGTGCGTAACTAGGCGACAACATTCTCTTCTTTTACATGGTAAATGGTAAATGTGCACTTATTACACTGTGACTCATTCACCCATTCACACACACACCAATGGTAGCAGAGCTGCCATGCCATGCCATCGGGAGCAACTTGGGGTTCAGCGTCTTGCCCAAGGACACTTCGGCATGTGGAGTCACCCGGGCCGGGAATCGAACCGCCAACCCTACGATTAGTGGACAACCCCCTGCACCACAACCACCCCAAGACATGTTAGTACAGTATGTCCCAGCATTTGCATACTCTTTTGTACATACTTTTAGTGCATAGTATAAGTAGGCGACCTGAAATGCAGCATGAGTTTCTCCAGCTCTCTGATTTCTCCTAGTTCCCAGTTGTCATGAACACAGCCGAACACCTTCCTGTTCCTTTGTATTCTTGTGAATTCGTTCTTTTATTTATTTGGATTTAGATTTTTTTTTTCTCGTTTGCTAGTGTTTATGACAATGAAGCTCGGCTCGCCTTTAATAAAGAACACACCGACTTTATGCGCTTGCACATCGTCAGTCTGCACGTCACAAGACTGATTCAATTTGAACTTCATTTGACATGTAATAAATGAAATATAAAAATGATAAATGATGTGTAAAACATATAAATGTGTGTGTGTGTGTGTGTGTGTGGGGGGGGGGGTTGATACATGGATAGAAAGCAAAAGAAGAAAAGAGAATTTTAGCAGTGCGAGAATAATAACGTCTGACTTTTCTAACTCTTCGCTGGCCTCCTTTGCGGTTACCCAGAGGGCCGCAGACGAACACACAGCTAATAATCTGCCTCATGATCAGGCCGCTGTTTCACCTCAAGAGACAAATATAGCATAATTGGAAGCAGTATTATACAAATAACATTACAAACCAAATCCTTTTTTTTTCACATTTTCTTTGATTTTCAAGCAGAGTTCTGAGTCTTCATTTACTGAGTACATTCAGAAGATCGATATAGTACCGTAGTCATATCAGTCAGTTTAAGTCCACCTGAACGGGGCTTTTGAAGGACATTCGTCAACTCTGTAAACTGCTAGTGAAAAAAATAAAAATAAAAATAATAACTGTACCGTGCTTTTATATTTGTATCCTCCACTTTACTTTCTCAAAAACAATATTTTTTATGTCGGATGCAACACGTATGAAACGAGATGCCCTTTACTTAGATGTTTAGTAATGAATTAAACACTTTTAGACATTACTATTATAGGTGTGATGACGTCCTGAAGTGTTTTATTCACCTTACACTACAGCAATTTGCCATTATTTATTATTTAAAGAACGGCACATTTATACTTTCTGGTCCATTACATGTAATATTATGGAACGTCTCTGAAACGGGTTATTTCCTGTTATCACTTTATACCATACAGCAATTATAAACAGTCGTTCCCTCATCCTCGTTTGTCACGTTATGGAGAAATCGTAAAGTGCTCTTACTATTACAAAGAGCTGACAGAGACTCCTTCCATCCATCCGTCCATCCAATTTGTCCATCCAGGAGACTCCTTGCATTCATCCATTTTCTGTAGTGCTTATCCTGGTGAACTCGGGGGACACCCTGGACAGGATGCAAACCCATCACAGAGCGCAATTGCACATACATTCACACACTACAGAGAATTTGGAAATGCCAGTCAGATGTCTTTGGACTGGGGAAGGAAACCGGCGTACCCGGAGGAAACCCCCGAAGCATGGGGAAAACATGCAAGCTCCATATACACAGGGTGGAGGCAGAACCCACAACCCCAGAGGTGCGAGGCAAACCTGCTAACCACGAAGCCACCGTGTCCCCGAGACGTCTTCTATATACGTTAAACAAATGTTTCCTTACAGAAAGCATCAAAACATCGAAGATTATACCCGCTTCTTCGTTAAATAACAATATATAAAATATATAAAAATAATAATATGTGTATTTATTATTAGTCTTAGATTATGTAGGTTGTTAGCCATTTTAAAATAAAAACATCAATATATTTAAATATATGAAATAATATTGAGTAAAAACAGTCACTCTGCCGAAGGATGTCTAAAGCCCTGTCATCGTGAAACATAATTCTAATCTATTCAGTTTGTCATCAGATACCAGCTGTTGAAAAGGTCTGTGACGCTCCTGTGCTACATTTGGAAATAAATCAGGAAATGTACATTTCTCCCGCTTTACATTTGGGGTGCTAAAACTTTACTTAGGTTTGAGACACATGCAGAAGAGAAACGTATTTCATATATCATATATATATAGTAAGAAATATCAAAGTTTCACCTTGTGAAGGGATTCACAGGCTGCCTCAACTTCATATAGTGTGAGAATTGGGAAAACACTGAGCTGTACCAGCTTTGATGAGGATAGATGCAACAAAATGTTCCAAAATCTGTACCTAGTATCTTCATATCAGCCTGCATTTTTATGTTGTGATACAGGAGAGAGTCTGATAGCTCTGGAGCAGAAACGTTGTGAGCTTTGAGCTTCTTGTTATGCTCTTGGGTTTGGCATCAAACACTATTGGATTGTTGTAAGGTTAAACTGGGCTAAACCCACTGAGAGATTTTCTAAGCTTAGCATCTTTTTTCTCTTTCTTCATTGGTTGGAGCAGTGATAGGTGAGCAAAGCCTGGCTGGGGAACTTACAGGTGTTTGATACACATCTTTAACTCTTTTTTTTTTTTTGTGCATTTGGTAATACAGCCTTTACCACATCACTGCTGAATTCTCGATTCTGATTGGTGTTGATTCATTTTCTATAACATAAGCTATGACCGCACAAGCTTGCGATAATTGCAACATGTTATTGTTGCGATAGCAAAAACGTACAAAAGGACGTTGATGATTTAAATTGCCAATGAAAGTTTTACAAGCTAGCTGTATCTAATAAACCGGCAACTGAGTGTATATTACATAGTATTTAGCATTTATAACAAGTCAAATAATCACCTGCCTAATAGTGTGTAGGACTCTTTTGTGCCACACTAACAGCTTCGAACCTTCAAGGCATGGACTTTACAAGATCTCTGAAGGTGTGTTGTGGTATCTGGCACGAAGATGTTAGCAGCAGATACTTAGAGTCCAGTAAATAAACTGTGGGGCCTCCATGGATTGGACTTGTTTGTCCAGTACATCCCTCAGACGCTCGATTGGATTGAGATCCGGGCCAACACCTTGAACTCTTTGTGATGTTCCTCAAACCATTCCTGAACAATTTTTGCAGCATGGCAGGGCACATTATCCTGCTGAAAGAGACCACTGTTATTAGAGAATACCGCTGCCATCAAGGGATTTATTTGGTCTGCAACAATGTCTACGTAGGTGGTACGTGTCAAAGTAACATCCACATGAATGCCGAAGTTTCCCAGCAGAACATTGCCCAGAGCATCACACTGCCTAAACCGGCTTGCGTTTTTCCCATAGTGCATCCTGGTGCCATCTCTTCCTCAGGTAAAGGACACACATCCAACTGGCCATCCACATGTTGTAAAAGAAAACATGATTCATCAGACCAGGCCACTTTCTTCCATTACTCCATGATGAAGTTCTGATGCTCATGTGCCCATTGCAGGTGGTAGACAGGGGTCAGCATGGGCAGACAGGATCTTTTTTCTATATATCATAAATATAATGTCAAGAGATTTTAGAAAAACTCATCTTCACTCGTCTCTCTTATCTTCAAGCTCTCTACACTGGGTGACACGTTTAAGACTTTGGAGTCAATTATTGAATCACACTAAAGGCCATGATGTCCCATCTATAGGGCATTCTGTTGTGCCACAAGTGGGAAACATAGGCAGTTTCTACACTCTTGTCACACTCGTGACATAAGGGAAGATAGGACGGATGCAATTGCAGTACGAACAGTTGCTTATTGAGGAGAGACAGGCAGACAAATCCAAAACGTGAACCATAAACGTAATCCAAGACAGGTGAAGGTCAGGCGAACGGCAAACAGGCATATACAGGGCAAGGCAGAAATCTGAGTCGTGGTATGGAAAACAGGGTACACAAAACATGGAACGTGGACTATGACGTGGAACTGGGATCAGATAACCCAGCGAGAACTAACTCTAACCTGGAACGTGACTGTGACTACGACTATGAACAGGAAATGAACAAGACTATGGCAACTACCATCTATATTCCAAGCAATGCTAAGCTATAAACTAAGCTATGCTATAAGCTAAGCTAACTAACCTTGACCGGAACCATGACTATGATTATGGAACATGAAACTTCTCTACGTTAACTGACGTTAAACTTCCGCATCGGGTGTAGCACGGCTCATGGTATATACACACCCGATGTCATTAGCCCGGCAACTGCTAACAGCTACGGGCAATACGGAAACACACGTGACTAGACAACACGAGACAAGACAGGGCGGAGACATGACATCAACCCTAACAAAAGACACGTGGTTATACACGTGTCGGAAGGTCATTGCTGTCAATGTAGAAGCAGGCGCATGCTTCACGGATGAATCATGACAACTCTGGGTCTGGATTTGAGTATTTGGCTCATAGGCTTTGAATTTGCCGATGGGGTTTGGGACCAGATTTGCCTAATTGATGAAGAAAGCCTGGGTGAACCTGATAACCAGCATCGCCAACAGGCTAATGATGATTAGTTCATTATAAAGTAAACACCCATGATTGTCTGATTATCATTACATTTATAGATGTCTTATTATCATCATCAAATATATATTCTAAGCTTGATACTTTATATTACTTTAAACCCTGGAAGATATCTTCCTTGTACAGCTTGTACTTAACAAGCAATGCTTATATGCTTTGTACAGCTCGTACTTTGTGAAGAAACGTTTGTTTTTACTTGTAAAAGGACACCTCCAGCAATGACGTCCAGCACTAGTTTCTTTCAATGCCATCCTTGTCCTGCTCTTACTAGTCCAGGGAGACTGTGGGTTCCTCCACACTATCCCATTGCCAGCGGGCACAGCCAGGCACAGCTAAAAACCAGCTGGAATCCAATCTCAGCTCTGACAACCTCCGTCTCTCCACTCCTGGATGACAGGAAGCGTCCTGCATTTCCTCCCCAGGGTCAGATGAATGGAGAGGACTGGGGAGAGAAATGCACACACAAAAGTTAGCTTTTATGAATTTATTTCTTTAAAGATATATATTTTGACAGCTGCCTTCACCATGCAGACTGAGGAGTTGTAGGACTATCATGAAAGGATGTAGAGAGAGCTGCCATGGTGTTTTTTTTTCTTTTCTTTTCTTTTTCTTATTTTGCTCAGACTTTATGAGTGATACGTAAAGTTTACTCACTCCTGCCTTGTATTGTCTGTGGGAAACCACAGAACCATGAAAAATATCTGTGCAACTATTAATTGTAGACCATGTTGGAAGTCATCTGTGCATGACCTGGCAGCGTTCCATGATTGATCTGAAAACGTGCTGAAATAGAGAGGTGTGATGTGGGAAACAGCTGGTCCACAGGAGGAAGGGACGGAGCTGCGAGAGCTCGCAGTATGGCCGGTATAGCCCAATTATCTTTCCTTTCATCATATAAATGTTCAAATCTGTGACACTGTGAAGCAAGTAAAAGATCACAACTTTGATTATTATGGATGACACATTGGTTTCATACTATTTCAGCCTGATAGAGATGGATGGTGTTGGATAATTTTACGTTAATTAAGTAGCCTAGGGTAATTTTCTATAGAAAAGAGCCAAATAACGTCAATCAGGATTAAATCCTTCTAATGACAAAAATCTTTTGTTCCCAAGTCCCTTCAGTGCAGAGTATGAAGTGACAAGAGCGCATTTCCTCATTTGAGTCAGCCAAATATAGTTGCAAATATACCCCTTAGCATGCAAAGAGCTGGTCCTGAAAACAGAAGTTGTCTGTCTAGTCAGCAAAAGTCTGAAAAGCAAATATATATATAGAGATTTGTTTTGCACATCGTTTTTCTCAATGAGGAAGTTGCTAAAAAGACAAAACGTTACATAGAGTTCAAACATTGGGTTACAGGAGTGAAAGAAAAAATATCAAGTTACTTACAAAGAACAGCATCATATAAAATTTTCCATCATTCCCTCCTTTTATCATTAAAGATAACATAATAATCATAATTTCATAACATATTGATTATGTCGCATTCCCAAGTGGAGGGAAATGTTTATCCTGCCGACTACGCCAATATGTGTCATTCGAAGTGGAGGGAAACGTTTATCACAAATTCAGAAAATCCAACTACGTCACCCTCATGGAGAACATGGGAAATACTCCCCCAAAAAGGCACACAGATAAGTTTTTAACAATCGGGGCAAGGAACATGAGCATGAGTCACGAGTACAAATATGTATATAAACATTTTATTATGACACTTAAGTATCATTAAAACTTGACATGTAAATATCAAATTGCTCTCCCATGAAGCACAATAAGGATTTTAAAACTGAGCACTTCTCCAGGCCCAAGCTGGGCAGGAACAAGGCAGGCCAGCTACAGCTCGGGAGATCATCCAAACCCATTGCAAGTCACACCAAAATCATCAAACACTACCTACGCCATAAGGAAGTTGTTGTGTTGGCACACTGAGCACACTGTGAACCACACACCACAGAATAAATGCAGCTAGCTTCACCTGCCCCACCAAAACTCACTGGCTCCTGGAGAGAAAGAAGACACCGGTTAACCAAAAAGTTACACAAACACTAAACAATAAACAAAGAGAAACAAATTACATGAGGTAGTGGCTAGATCGCCCAAGCCCACTAGGCCCACCATCCTTCTTGAAATAGAGACAGTTAACAGTACCTAAGCAGAATCAAAATTATGGTAAACAGTAAATAAAATGAAAAACATAGCAACTATAGCATGGAGACAGTAAGGCTTAACATAGACCCTCTCAATAGTAAGGTTGTTGTTTGGAACAACAAACCTGAAACAGGTTTGAGGCTGGAAAACACTAATTTACCACTTAGCCTCTCAGACTACATGTGGTTGCAAAACATAAACCAAACATACATCCAAAACTAAAGTCTACAAAACAGACTCTAGCACAAAGAACAATACTAGACAAAGCAAGACGATAAATAAAACCATGAAGCAAAACAAGAAACCGAACAAGCACAACAGATCGGGTGAAACAAAACAGTAAGTAAAGCAATACAGCAGCGGCGTCACATGTAGCATCTTCGGCTAGAGATTTGTCTTAGAGTAGATTTACATGCTCAACTCCCCACTCTTACCTTAATACAAAGATCGGAGTGTCACCCTAAATCTACCAAGTCCCGATGTGAAAAAGGGAGAGGTGCACTTACCATTGGGTTGAACAAACACCAGACGTGAAGTTGTATGATTACTCACAGGTACCGCGGCTCGACATACATATCATTCAGCCACCAGCTAAATGTTGCAATCATTGAACGCGATCTCCGGCGCCAACTCGCCACTATGTACTCGCCACCAGCGCCGCTCTAAGACTATAAATTAACAAATTAGCCTTGAGATGTTTATCTCATTACACCGTGAGCAAAGCCTCAACGTACCTGAATGGAAATGGGAAGCCAGGGGAGCAAAGAACTCGGAATCACCCAGACACCTATGCGCCTACCCATATAAGGGTCCTTAAATAATCGGGTAGTTCCCACCTTATTGGTCTGCCGAACCATACCCCGAGCAGAGCCAATAGGACAGATAAATCACTTACCCTGCCAAAATTAGAAACGTAATAAATGATAAACATGAGTCTTTTGGAACATCCACCCTACCGCTTCCAAAAGCTGGTTTTACGGTAAGCAAAATATTTTTTAAAATAATGAATTATATACTATGACATTTCCAACCAATCATCATTAAACGTTTGCTACATTTTGGCATTAGTAAGATCTTGCATGGGAAGAGATGCAGGGAATGATACAGCATCCAAACAGAGCCAAAATTCCCACCAGCAGTTTCAAACTGGAGACATTCAAGAGAATGAATGTCCAATGTCCAAATACTGCATCGAATTATCACCAAATACTGGCGTCATCATATCCAGTGTTGGACGCTACATTCCACCCAAGTGCAAGATCTCCTATCAACAACACTGGATGTAGTAACAATCACTTCGATATTTGAACATCTGAAAAATGTCTGTACACAAATTGCAAAGGAGATTCAATCAGTGTGTGTGTATGGGAATCAGAGCTAATGCACCTTCATTTGAGTCGCCATATTACAGGTCTTGCCAGGACATTAAGTGGTCTGCTAATCAGTTTGTGGTGTGAATAATTTGCAAGGTGTGTTGGGTATCCATGTTGTTCTCTCTGTAATCCGCACCTTCGAAGGTGTTGCACCTGGAATGGGCCATCCCACCTAGCATCTTTCCATGTCTTGCGGAACGTCTTGATGAGTACCCAGTCTCCAGGGTTCACCTTAGTCTCATAAGCAGGAGGTTCCTGTTGGGGAAGAGAGTTTCTAATAGCTTTAAGTTGTTTAACAAAATGGTACATGTATTCTACCAAGTCATATTAGACATTTTCTACTTCTTTGGGTACCTGTAAAACAGTATTTAATGGAAAATGTCTTCCATGGAGCAATTCATATGGAGAGTCCTAGTGAGCCTTTGATGGCTCTATTAGATGTTAAAACAAAGGCAAACATTGAACCCAGTTTAAACCTGTATGATTCATGGTCTTTCTCAATTTCCCATTTATGGTGCCGTTAGTGCATTCCACTAGTCTGGCTGATTGAGGATGGTTTGCACAGTGTTTTCTGAGGTGTATTCCTAGCCACTCACTAATGACGTCTATGACTTTGTTACAGGAATGTGGTCCATTGTCACTGTAGATTTCTACAGGGATTCCCCACCTAAGAACGATTTCATTGACCAATATTTTAGCTATTGTGTCAGCATCGGCTTTCCCAGTTGGGAAGGCCTCTACCCATTTTGAGCAGCTGTTCACAATCACTAGACAGTATTTTTTCACTTGACATGGTGTCAATTCAATGAAATCCATTATTAGATGTTCGAATGGTCCTTCTGGTTAAGGGAAGGTTAAGGTTGGTTGTTTTATGTTCCCCTGTGGATTAAATTTAGCACAGGTGAGACAACACACAAAATACTTTTGAATAGGTGGTGAATCCTATAGTATAGAAATGCTTGTTTTTCTCTTGTACCATCCTTCCTCTTGAGACATGAGTTACTCAACGGCTCAATTTTGCAGCATAAGGAAAGAGTGCGTTAGGTAAAACAGGTTTCTTATCATTCCCATGCCAGACATTCTGCTGAAGTTTGCAATTGTGTTTTTGCCACACCAATTTTTATTGTAGACTGGAGTTCATTTGGACCTCCACAATTTGAGGAATGGAGTATGTTTTGTAAAGAGATTGCGCAAAATGAGGAGACAGCACTTTTCGATTCCTCATCGCTAATTGCATTTCCCCTTGAAATTATGTCAGTGTTTTTGGTGTGAGCCTGACATTACAAATTGCAAGTACAGAAGACAGTAACACAGCATCTAACAATCGTAAAATTAGGTCTCTATGTATGATGGCCTTACCTGTTACCATTCCTCCATCCATCCATCCATCCATCCATCTTCAACCGCTTATTCCTGCTTCAGGGTCACGAGGAACCTGGAGCCTATCCCAGGAAGCACCGGGCACAAGGCGGGGTACACCCTGGACAGGGTGCCAGTCCATCGCAGGGCACAATCACATACACACTCACACACCCATTCATACACTATGGACAATTTACCAAGCTGCCAATCAACCTACCATGCATGTCTTTGGACTGGGGGAGGAAACCCGGAGTCTGTTACCATTAGAGAAAGCATACTGACTGTCTGTCTGTCCAGATTGTGACCTTTTTTTATTTTGCCCCAACTTACAAACTTGTGTTAATACCCAAATTTCTGCAGCTTGTGCAGAGAAGTGTGAAGGTCATTCCCTGAAAGTAGTACATTAAGATTAGTTCCAACAGCAAAACCTTTTTTGGATTCTTTTTTTGCTTCAGCCATCCACAAACATAACTAAATCAGAGTCAGTCAGTGATACATCAAGTAAATCTGGCCTAGCCATCATTTTGTCATGTACAATAGCAGTCATGATGCTGTGCACCATCATCAGGAGCAGGTAAGAGAGTAGCCGGATTTAGTATTGCGCACCTCTCAATGGTAAGGTGGGTCAAAAGTATGTAATGCAGTTGTGAAGCACATGATAAGATTTGAGTCTTCTATAACCTGGCCTGCCAGTGGAGCATCTGGCCAGTACATGGTCCAGGGCACTCAACAATGTAACTCAGTTTGTGGAACTATTTATAAAGGAGTTCGGGAGTCCAGGGCACAACTGCAACCTGGATGAACTTTTTTGGGGAGTCAGCATGATGAGGAAGCCTGATCTGCTGTTCCACACATTTTATGAGTGGATCGACATAGCTCAGCTCCAACCTCAGGCTGACAGGTTGGTAGTGGGGGTGACACAGGCGTGCAAGACAGAGGGTTGCCATATAGAACCCAAGCTACAGTGTCCAACCTGTATTAAACTCGGAATACCAGGATCACATTTCTGCTCTCAGAAATGTTTCAAAAGCAGCTGGTGTACCCACAAATGGCTCCACAAGAGAGCAAGAGCAACACTGGTCTGAGATCCACAAGGTGGTCTCCTCTACAGAGCTCTAGCCGGAAGTCAATGTGATGACCTCGGCTCCAGAGCTCTAGCGTGAGACCTTTGAGATGGTCTCCCCTGCAGAGCTCCAGCCTGAGACCCAAGAGGCGATCTCACCTGAAGAGTTCCTTCCAAAAGTTAACATGGTGACCTTGGCTCAAGGTACCTGTCTGAGGTTGACGTTACAACCAAAATGTTATACTCATGCCTGAAACTGATGACATGGCCAACCAAGCTTTGCTTACACCTGAGTTTGCTGACATGGCCAAACAAGTCCCGGACTCCCCCATACACAGTTTCAGCCCCAAATCCTGCCAGAGGAGAAGGTTCATTGGATTAATATCAGGATTTTGACTTGGCCATTCCAAAACATTAACTTTATTCTTCTTTAACCATTCTTTGGTTTAATGACTTGTGTGCTTAGGGTCATTGTCTTGCTGCATGACCCAGTTTATCTTGAGATTCAGTTCAAGGAAAGATTTTCCTGTAGAATTTGCTGATATAATTCAGAATTCATTGTTCCATCAACGATAGCAAACCATACAGGCCCAGATGCAGCAAAACAGGTCCAAACTATGACACTACTACCACCATGTTTCACAGATGGGATAAGGTTCTTATGCTGGAAACATTATTCTAATAGCCTTCTGGCTTGTCCACGTGATCTTTAGCAAACTGTAGAAGGGAAGCATTGTTCTTTTTGGAGAGCTTGTAACCCTGCCATGCACAACACTGTTATTCAGTGTTCTCCTGATGGTGGATTCATGAACATTAACTTTAGCCAATGTGAGAGAGGCCTTTAGTTGCTTACAGGCTACCCTGGGTTTCTTTGTGACCTCGCAGACCATTACACATCTTGTTCTTGGAGTGAACTTTGTTGGTCGACCACTCCTGATAAGGGTAACAAAGGTCTTGAATTTCTTGACTCTTTATAGATGCTTTTTTTTTTTTCAGTTTCCAGCCTCATGACCAACAACAACTGTTTTTCTGAGGTCTTCAGAAATCTCCATGTTACACTTCTACAAACATGTGTTGTGAAGATCAGAGTTTGATAGATCCCTGTTCTTTAAATAAAACAGGGTGCTCACTTACACCTGATCGTCATCCCATTGATTGAAAACACCAGACTCTAATTTCACCTTCAATTTAATTGCTAATTTCGTAGTTAGCACGTTCGCCTCACACCTCCAGGGTCCGGGGTTTGAGTCCCGTTGGGGACCCATGTGTGTGCGGAGTTTGCATGTTCTCCCCGTGCTGCGGGGGGTTTCCTCCGGGTACTTCGGTTTCCTCCCCCAGTCCAAAGACATGCATAGTAGGCTGATTGGTGTTTCTAAAGTGTCCGTAGTGTATGAATGGGTGTGTGAGTGTGATGGCACCCTGTCCATGGTGTACCCCGCCTTGTGCCGATGCTCCTTGGGATAGGCTCCAAGTTCCCTGTGACCCTGAAAAGTAGTAAGCAGTAGAGGATGGATGGATGGATGGATGAATTGCTAATCCTAGAGGTTCACACATTCATTTTTCACTCACAGATATGTGATATAGGATCATTTTCCTCAATAAATACATTACCAAGTTTAATATTTTTGTCTCATTTCCTAATTGGGTTTGCTTTGTCTAATTTTTAGGACTTGTGTGAAAATCTGATGATGTCTTAGGTCATATTTCTGCAGATATATAGAAAAATCTAAAGGGTTCACAATCCTTCAAGCACCTCTGTATATGTACTTTTGTGCACTTATTAGAACTTTTGAACACTACGATACAAGATGCAAGTCGTCACTGGACGCAAGAAAGTTCGTGGAATTACAGACTACCTGCAGTTACATTTATATTATATTGTATTATGCTAGACCGAATGAGAAAAAAGAAGGTGGTTAACAACCCGAGTTACTTAACACCTACCTGAACGGACTCCATTCTAAGAAGGACAAATGAAAGTGCTTGCTTATTCGCATTAATTTCACAGAATCCCGAAATACTAATTACAGTCCAATTCACCTACAGTCCAATTCAAGTTGGTGTTAGAGAGCGAACTTATTAGCAGCCAGTAACGCTGATTCAATTGAGCTTCCAGCCAGCCAACAAAAATGACAATGTGATGGATTAAAAAGATATATAGTGGACATAAGATGAAATAACTCTGCTACTTGGTCGATGAAAGTTTAATTACCCACAAGCTACTTGGTGGAGAAACTCGAGACGCCACTACATCATAACTGGAACATGTAATTAATTAAGAGCCAAATAAAATGCTTAGTGTTTTCTTAGCTAATCCTTTCCAATACCATCAGAACGTGTGGCAATTTTCAAACCCTGCATTGACTACAGAATATAAAAGATTTGTCAGAATTTAAATATATATATATATATATATATATATATATATATATATATATATATATATATATATATATATTTCCTGTTTTACTGACAATTAGGTTTACAAAATGTTCTTTTACGAGTTTTACTTGTCACAGTGTACGAGCTGATAAACCCCCCTCAAGTTGCGCCTATAGTTTATATTTTCTTTCTTTTTTTTTTCCTTTTCTTTTCATTTTCTCCCTACTGCTCCATGAAAATCTTAACAGACTCCTTCAGACGTATCACTTTATCCATTCTAGAGAACGAGAGCAATTTCATGAAATTACAGTTCAACTGGTGTTCTGCACTTTGATTATGTCACATAGTCTCTCTCTGTGCGTGTGTGTGTGTGTGTGTGTGTGTGTGTGTGTGTGTGTGTGTGTGAGAGAGAGAGATTGCGATTGAGATATGCATGACCCTTTTCCATTGTTCCTTGAAAGGATTAATGAATTCATACTAGACACAGGTGATATTACACCATACACATTTTTATTTATTTATTTTTTTAATTCATGAATATCCAACCTAAGACCATAAACTGCCAGAAAATGACATATGAGGTGGCATGGTAGTGGAGTTGCTGCCTCATAGCTCCGAGGTCCCCTGTTTGATCTTGAGCTCATGTGACTTGAGCTAGAGGATTATATTTGCAGAACAATAATATGTTTGTAACGACTTGGCCTGTGTGAGTTCACACTTTTGGCTGGTTTGCTAGACTTGCGAAACTCAACCGTGCATTGCAGTACAGAGGTCTCTGAACTGAGACGTCTCATTTCTTGGGCGAGTTGTTCGTTCCGTATGTCGAAGTAGTTCCAGTATTCTCTGTGCTCTCGGATTCCTGTAGATTATGTTCTTCAATAATGAAAAATGAGTATCCCGATAATATCCTAACCTCCCCCCATTCATTTTTATTTTGATCCGTTAGCCAATCAGATTCTTTCCGTAACCTCTGTCTCTTTAAGTCCAAGGATCTCCTTACTGCAGTGAATTCTTCTCTTGTCTCGTCCTGCTTTCCTGTGTCTTCTGCACTTCCTGCTGCTCTGCACTGGCGTCTCCTTTACTTTTTCTTTTGTCTTGGAATGAGCGTGAAGGCAGCTGCTTGAGGCCTTGGCTCTATGAAGTCATGCAGAGTAAGTTTCTTATTAGGTTGAGAGTAATATGTCATACATTGCAGCCTAGGCCTCTGTACAACAGTGGCCATCTTGTAAAACCAGAATCATTTTTATTTATTTATCTCGATTTCATCATTCCCCTCGTAGAAGCCACCTGCAAAAATTTGATGTTGGAGTCTGAAACTGGAAGTTACATAAGTTATAAAAGTTCCACTGGGAACTTAAAAAAGACCAAAAAATGCCATTATGTATAAATGCCATTATGTAGCTTAAAAGTGTAGCTAAAGCACATATTTAATGTTCTGTGCTTGAGTTTCTGGAAAGGAATTCGGTCGAGACTTCCAGATTTCCATTACCTGTTAGCTAGATTAGCCTCGTAGCTCCAGTTCAAAACTAAAGCCGCAAACATCACATGGTAAACATGTATCAGCTGATTAAAGAACAATTTCACCGACCCAATACGCTTAAGTGCAAATTATATATAAACCAACAACAATACACTTTAATACACTTTAAAACACACACACTCTCGCTCTGTATCTCCATCTCTCCCTCCTGTTTCTGTCCTTCTTGGCTCTTCAGGTGTCTAAAAGGAGGACTTTGATAAAGCCAAACCCAGGATGGATTTGAGGGATCTAATCAGAGATTGAACCTCAATAACGCAGCAGACAAAAGACACAAAAACTGATACGGAGATGGAACGTGTTTGGCAATATTGTTAAGAAGACATCGAGAGAGAGAGAGAGAGAGAGAGAGAGAGAACAGTTTTTTAATACCACAGCACTGTTGGCTTCTCGATTCTCATTGCTCAGAAGGTGGATTAGTTTCCTGTAACAGCAGCTCTGAAAGAAGTTCCTGCTGAAAGTCAAATCACAGGTTTATATCAATGTGCTCGCTCTGATACGTTATCGTTACAATAGTAGCAGCTAATTCACAGAAACTTGTAATGTGTACGCTTTACAATTTTAAAAATATATATATATTTTGAGATCAGAGGTACCTAAACATGGTGTGCTAGTACCTGAACCATTCAGTTCAAATCCCTGTTCTTCCAGAAAGCCCTTGAGCATGACCTTTGACCCTCAATCACTCAACTCTGTGCTTGGATTGTTCGTTTTGGTGGTGGTGGTGGTGGGGGGGTGTGGGGGGTCCTTTACTAAATGAATAAATGTATGGGATCATGTCCTTCATAAATGAAACTAAGTAAAGCTTGTTAAAAGTGCCTTTCCTTGTCTCATCTATAAATCACTGTTTTCTCTTTTTTAAATAAGGGCTACATTTCATCGAGTTCTCTCTGTAGTCTTGTCTCGACATCTCTCATTGTTTCGCTGTTATTTTATTATCGCTTTGACTGCATTTACTCTGAAGAAAAAAAAAATATCCCCCACTCCATTTTTCTTTCCTCTCCTTGGAGTCTTTTCACCTCTGGTTCTGTTGCCATGACAAACATGAGGGTGAGACTGAGGTTTTCGAGCCAAACAGACCTCACTTTGCTAGAGCAGACATCAGGAGCTCCTCGGCTATATGAGAACCTGGTACCTACAGGCCAAAGTTCAACCGTTGAAAGCTTGACGCCCATCTCTAGCACCAGCACTCAGACCACACAACAGCATCGTGCTCAGGTCAGACTGAGTCGCAGACTAATGCATCTGTCCCGCGATCCCACGGCACCGTGTGTTTTTACTTAGGATGCTACGATGCTTTAATCTCAACCGGTCATCTTTCTTTTAAATAGTGTTGAAAGTTAATGGAAAACGGTGCAAAAGTGGATCAATTCTTCAGCAAACTTGTGCTCTATATATACTCTATAATTTTAATGGTAGGTTTATTTGAACAGTGAGAGACAATAACAAAAAAAAAAATCTCCAGAAAAACGCATGTCAAAAATGTTATAAATTGATTTGCATTTTAATGAGGGAAATAAGTATTTGACCCCCTCTGCAAAACATGACTTAGTACTTGGTGGCAAAACCCTTGTTGGCGATCACAGAGGTCAGACGTTTCTTGTAGTTGGCCACCAGGTTTGCACACATCTCAGGAGGGATTTTGTCCCACTCCTCTTTGCAGATCTTCTCCAAGTCATTAAGTTTTCGAGGCTGACGTTTGGCAACTCGAACCTTAGGCTCCCTCCACAGATTTTCTATGGGATTAAGGTCTGGAGACTGGCTAGGCCACTCCAGGACCTTAATCTGCTTCTTCTTGAGCCACTCCTTTGTTGCCATGGCCGTGTGTTTTGAGTCATTGTCATGCTGGAATACCCATCCACGACCCATTTTCAATGCCCTGGCTGAGGGAAGGAGGTTCTCACCCAAGATTTGATGGTACATGGCCCCGTCCATCGTCCCTTTGATGCGGTGAAGTTGTCCTGTCCCCTTAAAAACACCCCCAAAGCATAATGTTTCCACCTCCATGTTTGACGGTGGGGATGGTGTTCTTGGGGTCATAGGCAGCATTCCTCCTCCTCCAAACATGGCGAGTTGAGTTGATGCCAAAGAGCTCCATTTTGGTCTCATCTGACCACAACACTTTCACCCAGTTGTCCTCTGAATCATTCAGATGTTCATTGGCAAACTTCAGATGGGCATGTATATGTGCTTTCTTGAGCAGGGGGACCTTGTGGGTGCTGCAGGATTTAAGTCCTTCACGGCGTAGTGTGTTCCCAATTCTTTTCTTGGTGACTATAGTCCCAGCTGCCTTGAGATCATTCATAAGATCCTCCCGCGTAGTTCTGGGCTGATTCCTCACTGTTCTCATGATCATTGCAACTCCACGAGGTGAGATCTTGCATGGAGCCCCAGGCCGAGGGAGATTGACAGTTCTTTGTGTTTCTTCCATTTGTGAATAATCTCACCAACTGTTGTCACCTTCTCACCAAGCTACTTGGCAATGGTCTTGTAGCCCATTCCAGACTTGTGTAGGTCTACAATCTTGTCCCTGACATCCTTGGAGAGCTCTTTGGTCTTGGCCATGGTGGAGAGTTTGGAATCTGATTGATTGATTGCTTCTGTGGACAGGTGTCTTTTATACAGGTAACAAGCTGAGATTAGGATTTCTCCCTTTAAGAGCGTGCTCCTAATCTCAGCTCATTACCTGTATAAAAGACACCTGGGAGCCAGAAATCTTTCTGATTGAGAGGGGGTCAAATACTTATTTCCCTCATTAAAATGCAAATCAATTTATAAAATTTTTGACGCGTTTTTCTGGATTTTTTTTTGTTGTTATTCTGTCTCTCACTGTTCAAATAAACCCACCATTAAAATTATAGACTGATCATTTCTTTCTCAGTGGGAAAACGTACGAAATCAGCAGGGGATCAAATACTTCTTTCCCTCACTGTACTATAAAAATAATGTTTCTCAAATAAAATTAAAAAGATTTTGATAAATAATTGATTCACAAACAAATTATTTTTAAAAGCAAACATTATAACCAAAAATTTAAAAGTAATTTACCCACATATCCATCCATTTTACATACCGCTTATCATACACGGGTTCACTGGGGAACCTGGAGCCCTTCCCAGGGAGCTTGGGGCACAAGGCGGGGGACACCCTGGACGGGATGCCAACCCATCGCAGGGCGCCATCACACACACATTCACACACTACAGGTAATTTGGAAATGCCAATCAGTATGCAATACATATATTTGACTAGGGGAGGAAACCGGAGTACCTGGAGGGAACCCCTAAATCACAGAGAGAACGTGCAAACTCCTAGCACACAGGGTGGAGGTGGGAGTTGAACCCCCAACCCTGGAGGTGCAAGGCAAACATATAAATATGTGGTGTGGTATGGACTGTGAAGCGGAGTTACAATTTCCAACCGAAAGGTTGATTTTATTCCTTTTATATCACAGGAGCCTTCCAACATTAACCATTTTTATTCATTCAGAACGTAACGTCTTCCTTTTTTTTTTTTTTATCCATTTCATTACACTGAATTCTCATTCTCTCACCAACCTTTATCCTTTTATCTTTAAAACCTAAAAGCGATGAAACATTCAGTAAACTGTCCTGTCTGTCCTGAAGACTTCCAGTTGGCTGAAAGCGGTTACCATAGAAACGATGACGTATTAGAGCGAGTGCATTAATATGAAGCTGTGATGTGATTTACTGGAATTAATGCCGTTATAGAAAAATGAATCGACACCTTTTGACCAATGAGAATCAGGAATTCAACAGTGCTGCCGTATTCAAAAAAATAGGACTTCTGGTGAATAGTGTGAACCTCCACGGTCATGCCATTACAGCGATCATGATCTGGACAGGCTTAAGCTATTAACAGGAGGTGAACAGTGGCTCATCATGGACACTCAGACTCGTTTCAGCTGTATTTCAGATGACCAGCTGATCACTTCGAGTGTGAGAGAGAGATGGAAGGGGTAGGTATAGCAGAGGACCTTCTTCTCATCCATGCTTGAAATTGAGCTGTGTGATTGCAAACAATCACTAAAGGTCACCACATGGCCCTCACTTCCTCTTTATTTAGCCAATCAAAGCTAATAAAAATGTGACATGGACAAATATTACCTCTAGGACTGTGGCACATGGAGTTAAGAAATGTAATTAATTGTCCCTCTTCTACTGTCTTTCCATCTCTCTCTCTCTCTCTCTCTCTCTCTCTCTCTCTCTGTCTCTCTCTCTCTCTCTCTGTCTGTCTCTCTCTCTCCGCCCACCCACAGCTCCCCGCTGATCTCCACCTTTCGCTGATTCATTATCACCGTCCTCTCTGGTCCCCTCTGCACAGTTTGCGCTCACCATCTGACCCTTACATCATCTCTCTTTTAATACATTCTCTCTCCATCGTTCCTACACACTCTGTCTCTGTCGTTTCTCCTGTTCGTGTCTAGCACAGTCATAATTCAAAAACTTTGAAGAAAAAAAAAAAAGGCCATTTCAATTCCTGCCCCATTATGAATATATTATGAAAGGAATAAACACACACATAGTGTCCCGTTACAGGAAAATAATCAACAACGGGGTGGTGTGAAAAGCAGAGCTATCACCCGCAAGTATTACGAGTATTTTCTAATAAAGGCGTGTCCAGAAGCGTTTTTATTTATTCTATACCACATCAATTTGCCAATGATTACTATTTTTATTCATTGAAGAATGAGACGCCATACTTTATATCTGTCAGGGATTTCACCCTCGCACCGAGCGCTGTATGCAGAAGGTTCTTGAGTTTGTTCTGAGAAACTGCAAAACACAACACTCTCCATCCTTAGATTTTTCCCAGGATGAAGGGAAGCTTTAAATCTTATTTCTAACAAAAACAAGTGTCATCATAACAATCATCATATACTCAACAAGGCATTTTGAATTATTCTCCGTGTACGTGGCGTGTCCGTGAACAAGCTCTTGCTATACAAAGAATTATGATTATGTACTCTCAATACTGTCAGAACTCTAGACAATTAAACAACAGCTTCAGACCAATCAAGAATTTAACAGCTCTGTGGTGTATATATATATATATATATATATATATATATATACAATATAACACTTCCATAGACATTAAGACTTGTCTCATCACACATTAAAATCTCGACCCAATCTTCCTGTAATCCTTATTTCCTGACCCGGTTTAACAGCGTTTCTCTCTTCATAAGTCCGTCTGCTTGCTCAGACAGTACTGTACTATTTTTTTCGCCAGCAACCGCCCCATCGATCAGCCGCAAGTGTAAAAATGTCAGCTGTCCTGCACGGTCATCACAGATGGATTTTGTTTTCACACGGGACCCTTAATGCAATCAAAACACAAGATCGATGGACAGACTGCTCAAAAAGAAAAAAGAAAAAAAAAGGAGAAATAAAAAAAAAACAAACAAACGCGAGGCTGGATGGCGTGGAACCATTTCAGAGCCGGAGAAATGTATTGGCGGTTGAAGGACAGGAAAGAAGAAAGAAATTAAACTACAGTATAGGTAGAGATGACACCTGAAGTCACACATACATGCTACACACATAATAATGAGTCTTTATTGATCACATATATACATATGCACGGTGAAATTCTTTTCTTTCCATACCCCAGCATGTCAGGAGGTTGGGGTCAGAGCACATGGTCAGCCATGATACAGAGCAGAGAGGGTTAAGTGGCAAGCGGTCACTTTTGGCAGCTTGACAGTGCTGGGGTTTGAACCCATGAGCCTGACCCATCAGTAACCCAGAGCCTTAACCTGCCTTAGCCACCGCTGCCCTACATAAATGCTTGGAAGTAATACATACATACATCCACCCACTCATCCATCCATCCATCTTATGCCGCTTATCCTTTGGACCCTGTCTTGTACACCCTGGGCATCCATCGCAGGGCACAGCACGGGGAGAACATGCAGACTCCGTACACACATGGCTCCGGCGGGACTCGAACCCCAGACCCTGGAGGTGTGAGGTGAACATGCTAACCATTAGACAGGTAACCACAGATAGACGGGGATGTTAGACGGGGATATTAGACGGGGGGGGGTTAGACAAGAATCATTTAAAGAATCATTTAAACAACACAGTTATTTATAAACAGTCTATAAACAGTTGACATATCATGTGTCATATGTGCCTTCATGTGTGTGTGTGTGTGTGTGTGTTTGCAGGTGAGTGTGTGATATACGTACAAGATGTTCTAAAACATTTTACTCATTTGAATATACACATGGTATAAATACTCTACATGGCCAAATGTTTGTGGACATCTGGCCATCACACTCATATGTTCTTTCTGAACATGCCATTCCAGATGTAATCCCACGTTACGGTTATAATAAGCTCCATTCATCTGGGAAGGCTTTCCACTAGGTTTTGGAGCATGGCTGTGAGGATTTGTTCTCGTCCAGCCACATTGACATTAGTGAGGTCAGGCACTGATGTTGGGTGAGAAGGCGTGGGGTGCAGGCGGCGTTCCAGTTCATCCCAGAGGTGTTCAGTAGGGTTGAGGTCAGGGCCCTGTGCAGGTCTCTCGAGTCCAACCTTGGCACCCGTCTGCTCTATCTCACTTGTACGTCACTTTAGATATCAAGAGAGTCCTTACTTTGGAAGCCTTTTCAAGTTTTTTTTTGTTTTTTTAAAAAACCAAGTCGAATAGGAATTGCAGACGTAACCAACAGACGCAAAAAAATTAGTGGAATTCACTTCTAAAATCGAGAATGTTGTTGTTTAAAGGTTTTGTCAAGAGGTTTTATGTGATGGAGGTTAGCTGCAGCTAGATGTTTTGAAGCTAAAAATCTCAAAAGTGCTCAAAAGCCACACCCGACAAATATTATAGCCAACTGGGAAGTTGAGATTTGCCAGAAAATCAGGAGAACCTCACCAAGAAGGTGTTCTGAATTAAAAATAAATAAATAAATCACAGGACCTACCTGTGCACTAAGCACTTTATATTAACAAGCGTTAGATGCTTTGTTCTCTATTTTTCTCCCACCACGTTTTCCTTCCTTGTCTCGTTACCTCTTGCTTTGCTTTTTTTTTTAATACATCTTTTATATTTGCTCCTACACATGCACATCTCTGGTCCTCTCCTCTCCTCAGTTCTCCTCTTCTCATCTGACTTTGTTCCTTCCCTCTCTCATGTCCTCCTATCTGGCTGTGGGGATGTGACTGAGTCTGAGCGGAGAGGAGGGACAGAGGGAGGGAGGGACAGATGGAGGGAAAGACGGAGGGGAGGGTCAGTATAAAACTCTCGATCTGTGATTCTGCCTCTGCAAACAGCCCAGGTTTCTCCTCCCCTCCTCTGCATCTGCCGCTCTTCTCACACTCACACTCGCGCTCACTTTGTCCTCTCGCTCTCCACCCTGCGTCACAGCCTGCAACTCTCTCGACTACACCTTGGGATTGACTTTTTTTTTAGGGGAGGAGTTGTGTGTGAGGGGATGTAGGAGGTGTCTGAGACTTCAGTCCAGCGCTGGCAGCTAAGCCATCCACGAACAGACGCAGGAAAGTGACGGCAGGTGTGTGTATGTTGGTCTCCTTCTCCTTCACTCACACTTCAAGGCACTTTTCAGGATACTAGCTGTGTCCTGTTGTCCTTTCAGTCCTTCACGCACACACACACACACACACACACACTCCTCTTGGCATTAGGCTCTTCACATCAGGCACCATTTCCGCCCCGGCCAGAGCGACCCTGGCCCCCCAGCCGCTCCCGCGCCTCGGTCTGGGCAGGAAGAGCCTGGCAGCGGCGGCTATAGGTGTTATGCTGCTCCTGGTGCTTGTGGTGCTCATCCCAGTGCTGGTGAGCTCCGTAAGCACTGACGCTGGCCAGTATGAGATGCTGGGTGCCTGCCACATGGTGTGTGACCCTTACTTGAGCAGCAAAAGTGCTGTGACAGGTCCAGCGGGCACAGGCTCTGAGGCGCCGCCGCCACCCTCCACGCTCGTCCAGGGGCCACAGGGGAAGCCGGGACGGCCGGGCAAACCCGGACCTCCGGGGCCACCCGGGGAGCCAGGCCCCCCGGGTCCGATGGGGCCTCCGGGGGACCGAGGAGAAAGAGGAGACCGCGGCACAAATGGCATTAACGGAGCTATCAGCACGGTGACATACAGCACACAACCACGTGTTGCTTTCTATGCTGGACTCAAGAATCCACACGAGGGCTACGAGATCCTCAAATTCGATGATGTCGTCACCAACCTGGGCAACAACTATGATGGCGCATCGGGAAAGTTCATCTGCAGCGTGCCAGGCACCTACTTCTTCATCTACCATGTGTTAATGCGTGGAGGCGACGGCACAAGCATGTGGGCTGACCTGTGCAAGAACGGACAGGTGAGAGTGGACAGGAAGTAGTTCTTTTTGCCCAGAACTTGTTCTCTCTTAGCCACGTGCTCTCTCTCTCTCTCTCTCTCTTATCCTCTAACATATTATTACTATTATTATTATTATTATTATTATTATTATTATTATTATTATTATTATTATTATTATGGTATAATGGAAAGGATTCTGAAAGTGATAGATACTTTCTAATTAAAAGAAGTATTTTTTTTTTTTTTTAGTAATGCAATGTAACTGTTGTTGACTTTTGCACGAGCGCGCAGCCCCCTAAAAAAAAAAATTAAATAAATAATAGATGCAATATTAAAAAAAAACTGTTATTCAGCTGTGCATTACTATATTTTTCTATACACGGTCATGATTGTGCATTATTAATGCATTATTAAGCACGTGCGGTCTTCTTCTAATGGTTTGTTTTTGTACTTTCTTTTTTTTTTATTTGCGCGCGAGAACTCAGGGTTGTAGAATGGTGTAAAAGTCATTACAGAGCCTGTCTTCGTTGTATTTTTCTGCGATAACTCGTGTCTGTCTCGTCGAACCGGCGGCGTAGTCTAATCATTATATATTTTTTTTCATAAAGAAAAAGGGCAATTATTGTGTTTATCACTGGTGTACTAGCTCGTGCGCAGTGCAACCTCTGTCTTTATCAGTATCACGTCATATTGAATGCATGCCGAATGTCCGGGAGTGAGATTTAGGCATGCATGTGCATATTTTATTGGCATCAGTGCTCATCAAACCAGATCTTCCCCGAGACGCGCAAAAAAAATGTCCGTTCCAAATCCAAGTGCGTTCCGTGTGCGCGTCCTCATCAGCGTCTGTCAGGTGTATCAGATGAACTCTGCAGGTATGTCTGATGCACATTAAGTCACTCTGACCGAATCAGTGTCATGTGCATGATCTATTCCGGGCTCCTGCTGCTGGGTTAATGCGTCCCGTCTGGCGTGCGCTCGCGACTCGCCGCCTCGCCGCACAGCACGCGGGCTGAGCTCGCTTTCGGTAATAACAGCGCGCTCGTGAGCTGTGCCGTGAATCTCCTACCGCACGAGCGCTCATTGCATTTACTGAATAGGAAAGTTTGGGAAGAGAAATCCCGAAAAGAGCCTTGAATCAATGCATGGCTATTTAAAGACCTAAAGATTTGTCCTATCTTCTCACGCTTTTATAGGCTAAGTACTAAGACTTTTATAGGCTAAGTACTAAGACTTTTATAGGCTAAGAATAAGACTTTTATAGGCTAAGAATAGGACTTTTATAGGCGAAGACTAAGACTTTTATAGGCTAAGTACTAAGACTTTTATAGGCTAAGAATAATACTTTTATAGGCTAAGTACTAAGACTTTTATAGGCTAAGATTAAGACTTTTATAAGCTAAGTACTAAGACTTATAGGCTAAGACTAAGACTTTTATAGGCTAAGTACTAAGACTTTTATAGGCTAAGTACTAAGACTTTTATAGGCTAAGTACTAATACTTTTATAAGATAAGATAACATTTATTGATCCCACTCTGGGGAAATTCCCTCGTTACAGCAGCTCAATTACATAAAAACAGATAGGGAAGAATACACATTAAATAGGAGTAGAATTGCAATAAAGTATCTAATATATATATATATATATATATATATATATATATATATATATATATATATATATATATATATATATTAGGAATATAAAAATAAGAATTAAATTAGTAAGAAATAACAAAAAATTATGGTAATATGTACACTATGGACACCTCAGTGTATGTGTATAATATGTGCAGATGTGTAACACCTTGTTTATATACATGAGTGGAAAATGGATTATTAATAGAGGGCTGAACAACAAATAATAATGTGTGGGTTGCTGATGCAAAAAAAAACTGTTAGCAGTGCTACATTATGTTGTTGTTGCATTAAAGAGTCTGACTGCTGTAGGGATGAACGACCTGTGGTAGCGCTCTTTCTTGCACGGAGGGTGCAACAGTCTGTTGCTGAAGGAGCTGCTCAGGGACCCCAGAACCTCATACAGGGGGTGAGAGGAATTGCTCCTGATAGACGCCATCTTAGCTAACATCCTCCTCTCCCTCACCACCTCTAAGCTGTCCAGAGGGTAGACCAGGACAGAGCTAGCCCTCTTGACCAGTGTGTTGAGGCGTTTCCTGTCCCTCTCTGTGCACCCAACTCCCCAGCAAACTGCTGCATAGAAGATAGCAGATGCTACCACAGTGTCATAGAAAGTTTTAAGCAGGGTCCTGCACACACCAAAAGACCTCAGTTTCCTCAGCAGGTGGAGACGACTTTGGCTCTTTTTGTACAGGACATCTGAGTCTGTGGACCAGTCCAGTTTGTTGTTGAGGTGAACACCCAGGAATTGATATGTCTCCACCCTCTCGATATCAATACCCTGTATGCACACCTGTGTAGACCAGGTCGGCCTCCTGCGGAGGTCGACTACCATCTCCTTTGTTTGCTGGCGTTTGAGGTAAAGGTGGTTTAATTCACACCAGTTGACAAAGTCAGCAATGACCTCATGGAATTCCTGATCGTTCTCCTCTGATTCTCGTCCAACACTGAGCGTATCATCAGAGAACTTCTGCATGTGGTAGCTGTTAGTGTTATATCTGTCATCTGCTGTGTACAGGGTGAAGAGAAACTTATAGACTAAGTACTAAGACTTTTATAGGCTAAGACCAAGACTTTTATAGGCTAAGTACTAACAAGTACTGAGAAACTGTACTCAAGTAAAAGTATGGATGGATGTATGGATGGGTAGTGTGTCAAAATCATAGCCAATTAAAAGTAGAAATAAGATATGGAGCCCAAAAAAAGAAAAAGAAAGAAAGAAATCTGCTTGAGTGGAAGTCAAAGAGTTGCCTATAGGTTATATATTTTATACTCAAGCGTTCAAGAGTTAAAACAACAACAACAAAACAACAACAAACAAACAAACATGTTTAATCGTTTAAAAGATCTGATTACGACTACGACAAGCATGGAATCTGGCTATATCGTTATATAATGTTTCATTAGCACATTAGCAACGAACAAATCAAAACTAGCTAGCTAATTTAACAAGCTCATTCACAAAAACCTAACTTGCTAGTTACTTTAACGAACGGAATTACAGAGCAAACTAGCAAGCTAGTAATTTAAGAAATTACTAAAATTCACTTAGTTCATTGAGCAAGCATATTTACACAACCTAACCAGCTAGCTAATTGTATAAGCTAATTTACCAAACTGAACTAGCTAGCTAATTTCACAAGCTAATTTGTAAAACCTAACCAGCTAGCTAATAGAATAAGCTAATTTATAAAACTGAACCAGCTAGCTAATTTCAAAAGCTAATTTGTAAAACATAACCATCTAGCTAATAGAATAAGCTAATTTATAAAAACCTAACCAGCTAGCTAATTGAATAAGCTAATTTACAAAACCGAACTAGCTAGCTAATTTCAAAAGCTAATATACTAGCTGGCTAATTTACACAACTTTAGCTAGCTAATTTAACAACCCCACACACACACACTAAAAAATAAAAATAAATAAGCTAGCCAACAAGCTAATTTACAAATCTTGTTTTTCTCCACTAGATACACATTTTAGATAAGATCTTTTCTGTATGAATTTTTTTTTTGTTCTATGCAGTTTATTTATATTCACGGATGATTTCTCACACGATTCATTCATTGTAACGTGTCACGTGTTTCACTTATTGCTCGCATAATCACGTATGACAACCTGACTGACTGTGAAACGTAGGTGCTCAATGAGTTACAGCAAAGTTGCATGACCAAGTGACTTATACACACTCTAAACATTCATTTAAAGAGTTGTAGACATTAATTTACTGCTGTGTGTGCGAGCAGTAATAAGTGTGTAATCGGTTTCCACTAATCTGATCCACACGTTCAGAAATAAAACCTGAGCACAGGTTTCCGTTGTAAGCATTTTAAATGCATTTAGTAATTAATCTTCTCGACCACGTTCAGTTATTTCTTCTTCTAATCGTATACACGGTGATTGATATTTTTAGATGGAAGTAATAGAGCTTTTTTTTTTTTTTAATTATTATTTATTTATTTTATAAAGGAAGCATTTTTTTTTTTAAAGAATGATTTTTTTTCTTTTCTTTTTCGCATCAAATTCTCACTGCCAGTTGCTCGCGACGCTTTTTCACACTTTAGTGTTAGGTGGAATTAATTATCCGTTACAGTGCCAGAGCAGATTTTCAACCTTGCAAGCTCTCGTTTGTTTTTATGTATTCATGTAGCTAATTAGGGAAAATAAATAGAAAATCCTTTCTTTACTAAAGGCTACATGTGTTCTGTTAAAGCCCCACCAGCTCACCCGCCGCCCAACTACTTTTCACCAACACATTTTGTATTAACACAAAACTGAAATCATTAAAACGAGAGAGAGAGAGAGAGAGAGAGAGAGAGAGAGAGAGAGCGAGAGCATGTTTTGGCTGTGTTCAAAACGCCATACTTATAGTATACATATTACATATACATATTAAACTAGCATACACTCTCAGAAATAAGGGTTCCGTCCTCTATTCGCCGAGTATGTATCTTTAAATATAAGTTCTCAATCAGACCTTGAAGGATACTAGACGTGTATATGATGTACCCTTCATGGGTGCAGCCTCGAGACAAGGAAAAGGTTACTGGTATCAAGTTAAACGTACCTTTCATTCCTCCCTGTAGTGACCTCTCAGTCAAATTCAACAAAGTTTCCTTCTAAGTCTGTTAAAACTCCTTCATTATTATTATTATTATTATTATTATTATTATTATTATTTTTAAATTGTGAGCATTTAATGTTGATGTGCCCTTTATCTTGGCGAATAAAGATTGGTTATTGGTAGGAAATTAAGCAATAATGCAAGCAAGAACATCAGACTAGAAAGAAAACAATCTTCTAGACCTAGGCTGTTCTAGTCAAGAAGGAATAAAATATTATGTAATATTTTTTTTTTTATCAATATGAACTGTATTATCTGATACGCCTATAACAGCGTATCCTGAAGTGTTTTATTCCTCTTATACTACAGCAACGTGCCAAACATTCCAATTTTAATCTCCTAAAGAATGTCACGTCGTTCTTTTCATCCATTCATAGTTACATTTAATGTTGTGTAACATCTCTGAAACAACTTAGTTCCTTTACAGCAAAATCCCCAGTATTGATTTAACCCCAGGAGTGTTGAATGCACACCGTACAGTGTTTTATATAAGTCCACTGGACACAAATGAACCGTCTGGGTATTAATTCGATACTAGGGATTTTACTCTGTTTTTATCACTTATGGTATAGCGGCTATAAAGCGTCATTCCCTCAACATCCTAATTAATCCAAAGTCTGCTTTGGGATGGCGAATAATTGCGTTGTTACGGTATGTTAAACATATATTTATGCTAGGTATAAATCTAAGTACTATAAAATAACAGGGGTGTGGCCACAACTGGCACAGGGTGGTAACGGTCAACCCTGGGAGCAGACCTTTTACTCCATTTGCTACCATTTGTTGTAGGTTTTTTTGAGTAAATCCATATGAAGCCATAATATAATAATGCATTATTTTCCTTATGTATATATATATATATAGTGCTACTATTAGTGTACCCACTTTTTACCATGCCAAGTCTAAAACCCAGGACATAACACTGTATAATTTACCAGAAATCTGCTGGTTTCCGGTTTGGCATCAAGGACTTTGGCCAGACTGGCAATATTTCATGGCTAGACTCCAGCTGAGTTCACACAGAAACAGTCAGACTTCCACAAAGTAAATGTCACTTTCAAAAGGGCTGGCAGTCATTAAAGAGCACGGAGGAAGAGGCAGTGCGGTGGGAAGGACAAAACAGAGACATTATCCATACTGGCCTGAGAGTAGTCGTTGCAATATGATTATTGTAATGTATGTAAATGAGCCTCATTGAACAAAAACCACAACGTGAAACGCATGAAACGCGTTTATACTGAAGTATTTGTGACGTGTTTGCTAATTTGTTGGTTGTTGTATTTTCGGTTGTCCTGTGAGGAGTTAGTGGTTGTCTTCTGCGCTGACCTGACAGTGTAGTTACTTGTTACAGTGGTGTTTAACAGGAGAAAAAAAATTCAATAATCTCAGACAAAAAAATATATATATATTGTAAGCTCCTAAAAACAGTATCGCAAGAGCTTTTTTTTTCCCTCACTCGTGCAGTTTTGCTAGACAGTCAGCTCAGATAGTTAGTGATCTGTAAGATGACGAGCGTGATGATGTTGATGATGACGGCGGTATTAACATTATCCGCTTTGGAAGATGAACTGTTTGAGCAGAGCTTACAGGTGAAGAGGTGAGAAAGCTCGACAGACTAAATCACTAAAGTGCTGCTGCATCAGTCTCTTCATGTGAAGATGAGCGGTGCAGTGGTAGCTCGGTGATTAAAGACATCACGCTGTTATTTTGTCGTTCTCTCTTTGCACTACGAGCGCCGCCATGTTGAAATGATGTCACGGGGTCGCAACTCTGAGAAGTCGGAATTTCTCTCAAGAAATTCTACAAATAGGAATTTCGAATCGGGGAGCCGTTCAAATCGATCGTACACTACCGGGAAGTCGGAAACTTCCAGTTTCTACTTGGTTATAAAAGCAGCATAAATCCCTCTGCTCCACTATCGGCATTGTGGGTAATGTAGGAAACCGTTAACCAGGTAAGTGAACATACAGCAACATGTTGATGAAAGAAGTTTAAACTAAAAAAAAACTCCGAATCTTGGACGCCATTGAAGGTGAAGCGTTAATGATAAAGATTAATGTGCAAGGGTGGATAGTTATTATTGTGCTGTGGTCATCTTGTCCAAGCTCCAGATGATGTGGGGGTTTGGTTGAATCACGGCATCGACTCAGTCCAACATGTGAATCATTGTGGTTTGAAAAATAATCAGGCTCATCTTTAAACTTAGCATCAACAGTGTTCATATATATATATATATGAATTCCAGGTATGCAGTATGACTATGTCAGTATAGAATTTTGGCCCAATCATACATCACTGAGGTCAATTCGGCAGGTTGAGATGAATAAATCGAAACAGTGGTTTTCTCAATGATGAAATGCTTCCTGCTTCTACATTTTACCCAAGCCCCCAAGCCGCATTTATTATTGCTGAGGAAAAGGCAGGCTTTGGTATTCGGACACTTGCGTGAGTGCTTTTAGCCATGCTGAATTCACAGTGCTGTCCAAAGACTGGTGATTTTGTAGCGCGTGTGTATGATTGGCCTCTCTGCCTACGGTCTTCTAAACTCCAGCCGAATTTCCTCACCATGTACTATAGGGCATGTGTAAGCAGGATCGTTTCAGCACTTCTTTAGCTAATATGAACATTTTGGGTTATATAAACATATTAGCAGTGCGGTTTCCTTGATCCATGTCTTGAGAGTGAAAATAAATAAAGAAAGAAAGAAAGATAAGTGCTTCCAGATCCATTAAGGGCAGGTTTCAACGATTGTTTGCTATATGAACAAGTGCAGAGTTCCAGGGAATTTGTACTTGCACACAGTGGTTATGCAATAGGGCATACTGTGGAAGGACTGCAAGTGTATTTCTCTAAACCATGACACTACGAGTCTAATAAATACTGCTATAGCTCTCATTGAGCTCCAGTGTGTGTGTGTGTGTGTGTGTGTGTGTGTGTGTGTGTGTGCGTGTGTGTGTGTGTGTAAAACAGAGTAATCAATTGCAATAAGGACTTTATTTCCTTATCGATAAAAACGGAGTCATTTTCCTCTTTGTTGAAATTTTGAGTTTGTGCTCTTAAATCATCTCACTTTTAAGGACCTCTGTATTTAAGGACCTCTGTATTTAAGGACCTCTGAATAATGTTTGCATCCGATGATTATTGACAGAATGACTTTTTTTTACGAGTAAATACATTGGGTTCCTTTTCCTTTTATCTGGATGGATCGGACACTGTGTTGTAAACAGATCCAAATCCATCTTTCTGAACTGCTGCTCATGCGACATCAGGGGGGCGGACATTCGGAGCAAAGCGCTGGCTGGAGACTTTCGCATGCATGAGCTCGCAAACACCCATGATTGGCAAGTGTCGCTGTGATTGATCGAGGAGAGAGAGTATGCCACCCTTCTTTCTCTGAGAGTAGGACCAGTACTGCTCTCTTGGACTCCGAGCAATGCGGGATTCGAATTGCAGACCACGCTTTTCTGCTTCACCTCTCAGGAGCGGAGGAACATTGTTCTTAAGAAAGCTTATCCTATAAGTACTTCTTGCATTTCAATATTTTACTCTGTTTGATAAAAAAAACCCACAAACTTTACTCTATCTGGATTCCTTTTCTTGATAACTTACCCCTGGTAGACCCTTTATTACTTTAATATTCTCATTTACGTTTGATCACTTATTGTTGTATTTTTATCTTTAGTAATACCAAATGATTTTGAAAGATGTAACAAATGTACCATGTGAAATGGGACTGGGTTCCACTGTGTGTGTGTGTGTGTGTGTGTTATTTTGATAGGTTGTGTTTCTGCTATTTGTTTTCCTTTTTATTCTAGTTTTCTCCGTTTTTGTTCATTGTTATGATGGATAACGGGAATGCGCTGATACTTGTATAGTACATTTGGATGTTTCACACTTGTATGTATATTCCCGATACATAAATATATCTATGCAAAAAAAAAAAAGCAAGGTGCACAGGGCACTAGAGGTATACATCAGGATCAAAAAAGGCACTCGTGCTCTAAATTTTTACTTTCATGCGAGTTTTTAAATATGCTCAAATATGGACAACAATCATTAATATGAAAGGCCGACAATCCTTAGGACCTGCCTGGTCAGAGTCATCGGGGTTTCAGTTTGGCTACTAGTTTGCTTATATATATATATATATATATATATTTTAAATGAAACCAACTATAATTGTTGGGTTACCTCCACATCTTTTGTGTAATTGTATGGTTTAGGCCACGCCCATATCAGGTCAAAATCCCCCCCCAAAAAAAACAGATACACGTAAGAATATTTGAAGCACTAAACAGATACAGACATGCCTGCTCTAGAGAGAACAGTGCCATTTTACCCAGCAAGCATTGTGCTTGGATTTTGCATCTTGGGTGAAATTTGAACCCGTTTCTTTCACTAACTAGTTTAAAATTCAGCCAATGAGATCGAGGCAAAAAAGTGACTCGCTTTGTACAGGAATTAAAATGAAGCTGCGTGTGCATCTTGAGTTACATTTTTTGGAAAAGTGGGCGGGGTTGAGTAGATGTGTACCAGCTAGGGGTGGAGCTAAATGAAGCATGTCCATTGCATGGCAGTATGGAGTACACGAAACCTCAGCAAAGTTGAAAATAGAACCCTTGTGGGTTCTTCGATAGTATTTCAGGAAGATCCCTTAAATCAAAATGGAAGTTTTGTGGCTTGTAGCATTAACATGTTCGCTTTAACATTATCTATACGCTAGCGTGCTTTAAAAACGACGACAACATTTGCGTTTAGAAGATATATGCATTCAAAATGTACAGTCTCTCTTTACCACCGATATAGTTGAACAATTTTGATGACATCATTCTGCACTTCAGCTTCTCATCAGACATTCCGTCCAATCAAACGCTGTCTAGGATCTGAAATGCCCCACCCCCAGCATTATAATAATCCATGGTACTAAGTGTCAAGTAGTATTTAAATAGGTAGAGGAGCCACTCGATATGTCCCGCCATGGCTTCCTGTTTCAGTGGATGTTACGTCAAATATTGCGAATGGATCACAACTGGTTGTAACAATTCCTGGCTAGATTAGAAGTAAAAGTGGGTCTAGGAAAGGTCATCAATTTGCAATTGGTTCTTGATCCAAATGCAGGTTGTCCATCATTTGACCACCATAAGGTCACCTTTACGGGGATCTTCCAAAAATGTAAGTCCTGCCCACTGTGCACTGGAGGCTTAGTGAGTAACACCACTGTGAGAACGCTTCGCTGCCTCACGTTATGCTGCTTTGGGCCGTCTTTGCTGTGTTTGTCGCCGGGCGGTGCTGGTTTTGTTTGTTTTTGCGGCGCGCGTGGGTGAGCCAAGGCCGTGGTTCGCGCCGGGCGGGGCAGCTTCGGCATTGAACAACAGAGTCAGTGCAAAAGGGGGCGTGTGGATATTATTGCGTTGGGTTGTTTTTTTTTTTCTCGGAGCGCCGGTCGCGTGTTAGGCCTTTTGTTTTGTTTTTTCTTGCGTGCGCCGGGCCCCTTTTTAGCGCGGCTTTCGGCGTTGGCAAAAAGTAGTAGAGGGGTAGGGGATATGGTGTTGTAAAAACAAAGGCGGGGGGGAGAGGGGGGGGCCCTTAGACCATATGCTGTTATAAAAACAGCGTCTGGCAGAGGCACTGCATGTCTCCTAAGGATCTGACCGTAGACATAAAGCTACAGACTGTCACCATCCACCCCCTCCCAACTCACCTCGCTAACCAACCCCAAAGGGGTGGGTCTTATCTTCTAAAGTGGTTTACGCTCACTAATTAAAAACAACAAAAGAGAGAGAAGTGTGTGTAGGTCCTGTAGGAAAGTGTGGCATCCCATATTTGCTGTCTCTGCATTGCAGTGTGTGTGTGTGTGTGTGTGCTTCTGTTTGACCCTAAACAGATACAAATGCAAGTACAGTGTCTTCTGGGGGTTAGTGATGGAGTGGCAACAGTTTACTCTTGAGTTGTTTGGGACACGTGTGAGTGTACTGAGTTGTGCAGGAATCATGCACAACAGCCATGGCAGTGCACTAACCCCTATACCCCAATGAGTATTCATTTCCTAAATGCCTTTAGAGCAGTTTTCTTGTGGAAAGCCTGATATAGCTTTACTTAATGAATGTATGCTTATATGTTTTACACTTACATTTATCTTTTTAAAATTCAACCACCCATCAATCCATCCATCTTCTCTCCATAATAAATTAAAGCTTCACCCTCCTTCCCTTAAGGTCCTTCTTGGTCACAGGGAACCTGGAGTCTATCCCAGGGAGCACGGGACAAAGGGGGGGTACGTCTGGACACAAGGCGGGGAGCTGTTTGGGTGCCAGTCCATCCCCAGGGGCACCACATCACAATCCCATACACACTCCACACACAAACACACTCCACACACACACACATACACACGGACACATTAACCATAGCCATCAGCCTCGACCATGCATGTCTTGCTGTCTTTGGCAAAACCATCAATAAAAAAAATAAATATCCTTTACAAAACAAAAAAAAAAATACCTTTAAACCCTATTTTTTATTCTTTTATTTAAGCTTAAAATAAACATCACATTTTCTTAATACCTTTTAAAAAAAAAAAAAACATTTCTGGGTACCTGAGCCTGGAGTTAACAAATAATTTAAAAAAATAATCAGTTTTTCAACAACATCTCTTATTTTTAAAAAAAATTTATTCTTGATATATAAGGTGTTTTATGCCACATGCGTCTTAAATATACTCTGAACAGAACAACAACAAAAAAGCAACTATAGAGGGGTCATTGGCGCGATGCCAAAAGTCTAAGTGGCCAAGCCCAAATTGCTTTCAATTTGTATAAGAGAGAATTACCTCATGGGATGCAGGTGTGTGAATTACAGGTCAGAAGAACAACCCGTAGAGGTCTCGCCGGTGTTTGGGCGCTTAGCGAGGGGCGGCGCCGCCCTTTCCAGAGCTTTGTAGCTTAGTGCAGTTAAAGGGTTAGTTATAGGGTTTTTTAGGGTTAGTTGGTTTTATTAGCTTTGTTAGGGGTTTAGTTTGTGAAGCGCTGCGGCGGACGTGGTTTTAAGCAACTTATGAAAATATGTAAACCGTTGGGCGTGACGCGTGAATTTCTTCCTGTGGATTGTTGGCGCGGGGGATGGGGCAGGCGATTGGTGGAGGGGAAAACTCCTAGAGATGATACAGGAAGAAACCGTGGGGAGAGGGGTGAAAAAGGAACGCGGACTCAGAAGGGATCCGTCCTCATCTGGGTAACGACGGATGTGAGAGTAAGAAAGTTGATTAGGTTCATATCAGGTTCACCTCACGTGTGAGGTTACTTCCATAAGGCTTCTTCTCTGTGTTCTTTGCTCCCCTAGATTTGTAGGATGCTATTGGTTGTGTTTAGCAGAATAAGCAAGGGTAATGGGTGTGTGGGAGGTGTGGGGGGGGGGGGGGGGTTAGAGTGTGTGTGTGTGTGTGTGTGTGTTGTGTGTGTGTGTGTATTGATAGGGGTTATTTTGTGGAGTTGAGGTTTGCACTTTCTTTTCATTAAGGTTTAGGAGTGTGTAAGGTCTTGCCTCAGGTTTTCATTCCCCTAAATTTCAAAAGATTGTTGTTGCTTTCTCATTCTCACTCTCTCTCTCTCTCTAACTCTCCCTCCCCCCCCCCCCCCCCCCCCACACACCCCACCACCGCCGCACAGACATACCTCCACATACCGTCTCCATTCCTCTATCTCTATTTTCACCAACTTTTTTTACCCCCTCTCCATACTCCACTTCACCTCTCCATACCAGTTTATTTCTATTTCAATTCCTCTCCAAACAAGAAATTAAAAAAATCCTTCCTTTCCTCCGGCTCCACATGTCAGCCGTCTTGCTTTTCTGCAGGTCTTCTCATCTCCCCTCCGACTTCGTCTGTCTTCTCATCTCCCACAGACAAGAGCGGCGCGTAGAACGATGCCGGATCCTTTTAGCGCGTTGGGGGTGAACAGTAAGGGATGAGGGAGACAGAGGAAAGAGAACAGGGGGCCAGGCACTGTGCCGCAGGCGAACCGGGTTAATCATAATTAAAAACCTTGAATGGGAGCCAGGCGGCGTTGGCAGCCGTCCTCCTGTTCCTCCTGTTCCTTCTGTTAATATTGCCATTAATCCTCGCAAGCCTGTTTGGACTTCATTATAGCTGAACGCGTCCAGACTCCGTCTCCGGTGAATTTTCTCCTGCAGGCTCGCGCTCTCGGCGCATCGAAACGACACGATCCAACTATCCTTCTGCTTATCTCCGTCTCACCCCGTCATCCAAATACGCATGTGCTGAAAATTGATTTCACAATATAGCAGAATATTCAAGATGATTACCTTTTGTTTGGACTCTTAAGCACTGTAAGTACAGTGATAGGATTCAACGCATCCGGTCATTTCTTTCTATTTTTTTTTAATTTTCTTCTGGACGTATTAAAAAAAAAAATTCATTCTTTGAACCGGCACGTCACCAAAATCAGAAATCTGTCGCTGTTTGGAAATGCCAGACTGACTTCAGTTGACTACAATACATTTCAATGTAATAATGGATACAGATTTCCCTCTTCAACATTGATCAGGACGTTTACAGTGCGTAAACAGTGCAGAAATATATTCTGGTTTAACAACAAATGAAATTTAACAACCAGGTTATTAACCCAATGTTCCCTCAATGTCTCTCTCTCTCTCTCTCTTTCTATCTCTAATTAAACATAATTAAATCAATATGCGTCAAGGCAGTGAGTAACTCTGAGAAATCGTAAAGGTCCAACGAGGAGGTTTGTAAATGTTATATATAATATAACTAATATATAGGTGCTGTTAGAGGTGCATCGAAAATTGTTGAAATGTTTTGTTTTTTTTTTTTCCATAAGTTAATTCAAATCTTGATGGTTACGGCTTACAGCTCATGGAAATAAGATGCTAGGAAAATCCCCGTATCTCAAAAATACTCGAATAAAGAATTTATCATACAGCAATGTTGATCTGAGAAGAGCTCTAATCAGCTAATTAACACAAGACGCCATTTTATTTATTATTTTCGACTAAAAACACAGTTGCTCAGTGGTCCAAAGACCTATTTTCAGATGAAAGTAAATGTTGCGCTTCATTTGGAAATCAAGGTCCCGGAGTCTGGAGGAAGAGCGGAGAGGAACAGAATCCGAGCTGCTTGAAGTCCAGTGTGAAGTTTCAACAGTCGGTGATGATTTGAGGAGCGAGGTCATCTGCTGGTGTCGGTCCAGTGTGTTTTCTCAAGTCGAGACTCGATGCAGCATCTACCAGGAGATTTTAGAGCACTTCATACATGTCTAAACAGTATATAAGCCACGCCAAGCGCCTTGCTGAATTTGGCGGAATAAAGATTAGAACTAATAGTATCCGATCTCGGAGTGGAGAGAAAAGTTTGTTACTAGGAAGAAAAAAAAAAAAAGAAAAGTTTTTGAAATGAAACTGGTGTCTAATTAAGCGCTGACTGGCAGATAAGCCTTGAAAGTTCCATTGTTGTGGAGTGTTCTTAACAACTGGTTGGTCGCTCTGGCCTCTAATCAGGCAGCGAGGAGGTGGGGCCACGACCTTCGCCCTGATCTGTTGTCTAATTGGACGCTGCGTTTGCCACTCGGCGGAGTGGAACATTAAGGACACTGTAATTGGGTGTTGTCAGGTTATTAGCGGAGGACTTGTCCGGGCTGGATGGAAATGCCGAGCACGTCAAAGCCGGGAAGCAAGGAGCAGCGAGAAAAAGCCTCATTTATGAGAGAGCAGCAGAAAATCCGAAAGTCACAGCTCAGAGCCGCTGGCCTTGCTCTTCAAACACACACATCAGTCAAACCGCAGTTCCTGGGAGGCAGCATGCTGGGTGTATGTACAGAGACACATTGATGTGTGTGTGTGTGTGTGTGTGTGGTAGTGCTACTCACAGCATATGCACTAAAATAAGCGCCGGACTGATTCGTTCTCGGCTCACACTGACTCATGAGAGGGTTCGCTCTGTATAATGAGCACATGTAAACACACACACACATGGACACACATCATTTCACATTGTTTCACACACACACACACACACACACACACACACACACAACTTTTCATGCCAGGTTATCCGCTGGTCCATAAACTTTAAAGTGGCAGTGTGTAAAATGTCTGTCTCTGTCAGGAACCAAACTAAATCAAAAACGAAAACGATTCAGCGTTCGTGAGTCGCCCTGGCAACGCTGTAATGTTGATATATGCACTCGGAGCGTACGTCATACATCATCTTAGCTCAGGTTTATGAGGAATGCTTTGCTAGCTAGGAAGTTATCCGAAAGAAAACAAACAGAAAACAAAAACCTCCAGGATTGTGTGATTTTTCAGATTTACAGCAGATCTTCTGCAGATTTGGGCCGAGACGCGTCATGTGACATCATCATTTAGTCGAAGCCCTCTTCTATTCACGTGCGTCGTACATGAGTACAGCTAAAAGGTCTCGTTTACCGACAGACATCACTGTGAAAGAGCGCGCAAAACAATTTCGTACCATTTGCGATTTCGCCAAATGCAAGTTGTTTTCTGCAAAAAAAAAAAAGCACAAAAAAACTCCGCAAGTCGTGCCGCAAATATTTTTGTAAAAAGCCAAACATAAGAAAACAAACCTCCCGTTTGTAATAGTGTAATCCCGTACGGACTGAAAAACGGATCAGGACGCAAACTACACGAACATACGGCAAAAATATACACACCAAACGCAACCAGGTGTGAGGGTTCTGTCCTTTTCATCTAGCATCTAGCTTCAGCACATTCACAAGTGTTTTATTTCTCTTATAACCACAGCAATTGGTCAACGTGTTTTTATTCATTTTTATTCAGAACGATGAATCATACCTTTAAATCGTTTATAGTTGCATCCGCGAAACAAATTAGTTCCTGTTCAGAATTACGTCAGAGCAACTATAAAGAGTCATTCCCTCACCGGCCACTCTTCTGTTTCTCTCCGCGGTAAAAAAAAAAAAAATTAAAAAAACAAAAAGGGGGGGGGAGGGGCAAGGCAAAGTAAGGAGTTTTTTTTTAAAAGTAAACACACACAAACACACAAAAAAAAAAAAAAAAAAAAAAAAAAAACATATAAATATATATGTATTTATAATATATATTAGTTAACATTTAGTAGATATATATATAAAATTTATACACACACACACACATATATATATATATTTAAAAAAAAAAAAAATAAAAAAAAAACTCTTTTACCCCTACACAGTATACTGTTTGGCGACACACACATTAAAACGCATACACACACACACACACACACACACACACACACACACATATTATATATATATATACACAGTATATATCACACTCTAAAATCACGCATACACACACACATATATATATATATACACAGTATATACACACTCACACACACACACACACACATATATATATATATACACAGTATATACACACTCACACGCATACACACACATATATATATATATATATATATCTATATATACACAGTATATACACACACACACACACACGGATGCCACTGGTTTGACTGTTTCTCTCAAGTGGGGGGGGGGGGGGGGGGGGTAGTGTGTGTGTGGGGGGGGGGGGGTGTATATGTGTGTCAATGTGTGTATGATATGTATGGGGTGTGTATTTGTACCTAATTCACCTCTGGAAATAAACAAGTGCCACTATATGATAACGACTCTCCAGCCAGCAATTCCTGATGAATAGACCAATTCATGAAAAATGTATGGCACAGCAATATCCTTCCCCCCCCCTCTCTCTCTCTCTCTCTCTCTCTCTCTCTCTCTATCTCTCTCTATCTCTCTCTCTATCTCTCTCTCTTTCTTTATTTTTCTCCCTCTTTTTTTCCATCCCTCATTCCCTCTCCTCATCTTTCTCCTTCTTTTCCCCCCGAAGACCACAATTACCACACTCCTCATTACGCAGCCGAGACGACAGGAGGCCACTCCATCAATCTGAGATTATAAGTATTGTAATACTCACATGGCCTCCCTAACTCACTAAATCTACTCTCCGAAGAGCTCGGGCGACGCTCCACACCATCCTCACACAGCTAAAGACTTCATGAAGATTCATATTCCAGGACGCTGTGTGCGATTCCAAAGATTAATTTTTTTTCCCCCCTATATAGCTTGTGAAATGAACGATGTTCCCATTAGGGCTGTGTTGTTGTTGTTGTTGTTGTTGTTTTATTGTTGCTTTTTTTTTTTTTTTTTTGTAAAGCATGGCTCGAGTCAAAAGTTTGTAGAACTGTAGCTTAATGGGCTCATTTAAGTTTGTGGACCGGAGATGAAGGTGGACATTAAAGTGTCCCTGAACATGAAATTTTAAACCGCTGAATATAATCTATGTTGAATAATAAATATCTGAGAAATGACCACGATGCCCAGAGAACATCTACTCAACCTTTTTACGTTCCATTAATCATTAAAAATACCATGATCTTTAAATATACTAATAATCCTAATGCGCTTCGCGCTGTCAATCGCATGGGGTTGCGGTCACTTCATCATTCTAGCCTGTTTATAGACTACATGAAAAAAAAAGTTTCTTCATTAATGCATAGCGTAATTTTTGCGCCGACCAGGTGGGCGGGCTGAGGGATAAAGCACTTACTGAAGATGAATGAACCTCAAACGTTAAATCATTATTAGGCAGTTGGGGATTTTTGGCACTCTTTTCAGATGCACACTTTGGGTCTCATAGTCTTTTGTGACTAATCTACATCATCTTCCAGGGTGGAAGCACATGGAAACACTGATTTCTTCCCAATTTTTTTTTTTTACAGACTTTTAAGGAATTTTTTATTATTATTTTTTATTGAGAAATGTTTCAATGGAACTCCAGTTAATTACAGACATAAAAGCTCACCTGTGTTTTTGGAACAATGGTGATCAGTTATTATTTTTTGGGAACAATAGCAAATAATGATTGGTGTTTGGGAAATATGGAGATCAGTGATTGGTTTTTAGGAACAATGTTGATCAATGATTGGTGGTTGAGAACTTATGGTAACAAGTGATTGATCTTAGGGAACAATGGTGATCAGTGATTGGTGGTTTGGAGTAATGGCTCTCAATGATTGGTGATTGGAAACAATAGTGATCAATTATTGCTATGTTTTTTATGAACAATAGCGATTAGTGATAGGTATTTAGGAACAATGGTGGCCAGTGATTGGTGGTTGTAAACAATGGTGGCCAGTGATTGGTGGTTGTAAACAATGGTGGTCAGTGATTGGTGGTTGGGAAAAATGGTGGTCACTGATTTATGTTAAGGAAAAATGAAGATCAGCGATTGGTGGATGGGAACAATGGCAATTAGGGATAGGCTTTAGGAACAATGGTGATCAGTGACTGGTGTATGGAAACAATGGCAATAAGTGATTGGTGTTTGGGAACAATGGTGGTCAGTGATTGGTGTTTGGGAACAATGGTGGTCAGTGATTGGTGTTTGGGAACAATGGTGGTCAGTGATTGGTGTTTTGGAACAATGGTTGTCAGTGATTGGTGTTTGGTGATCAGAAAACCTGCTCTCTTAGCTGTGAGTGCTCCATATTGATTGTTGTACAGTAGCTAATATCTGCTAAAAATAAGGATATTTTATTAATCAAAGGACTTAAAGGGGGTTGTTTTTTGTTTGTGTGAGAGGGAACGAAGGTAAGAAAAACAAAGATAGCAAAAAAAAAAGAAAAGAAATTTTAGAGTGTATATACAGTAAATATATTAGGTGCATATATTTTGTGGGTTATGGCATAACTATATATGCCTACACAGTATATAGACATATAACAATACTTTGAAATAGTGATATGTAAACAATATAAATATTACAATACGGTACCCATATTGCAACAATATATTACAACATATATGTAGTGTAGTAAAGTCAAGGGAGGGAGTGGTTAGGTGTTGTACAGTCTGATGGCTGTCGGCACAAACGGACATCTGAAGCTTTCCGTCTTGCACCTGGGGGGGATGAGCCTGTGGCTCTCCATCTGCTGCAGGTCAACATACAGTAGATGAGAGGGGTTTTCCAGAGTGGACCTGATTTTGTCTCTCGTTCTCTTCTCCACCACTATCTCCAGATTTTCCCGTTTTTGACTAACAACAGAACTGGCCTTCTTCACTAGCTTATTGAGTCGGTCAGTCTCCCCAGCCTTAATTCCACCTCCCCAGCATGTCAAAGCAAAGAATAGGGCACTGGCACCCACAGACTGATAGAACATCTGCAGTAGCTTGCTGCTCACATAAAAGGACCTGCGCCTCCTCAGAACTCCCCGGAACATGTAACATCTCTGTTTCCTCACCCTGGATGGTAATAGGTGTTGGGGGCTTTCTGTTCAGGCGAAAGTCCACTTTCAGCTCTTTGGACTTGTCGATGTTGGGCTGAAGGTGGTTATCATCAGACCATCTGACAAAGCTCTCCACCACGCCTCTGTACTCCTCCTTATCCTCACTGATGCAGCCCACGATGGCGGAGTCGTCAGAAAATGTCTGGAGGTGGAGCCAAAGTCAGAGTTGCAGATGGTGAATAGAAAAGGTTAGTGTTAAATGTACTGGAAAAGTCAAAAAACATGACTCTCACTGTGCTTCCTGGCCTCTTCAGGTGTGAGTAGGCCCTATGCAGCAGGTATATGATCGCGTCGTCCATGCTGATTCGGGCCTGGTACGCAAACGGAGGAATGAGGGAGTCACTCGCAGCTTCAGTTGCTGCAGAACCAGTCTCTCAAAGGCTTTCATGACATTAGGTCAGCACCACAGGTCTGTAGTCATTTAAAGTACTGGGAGAACCCTTTATTGGCACCGGAACAATGCAGGTGGGTCACCTTTTTCAGCCTTAGGGAAAGATTGAAAAGGTGTTGAAACACCTGCAAGCTATATGATGGAATACACTTAGCCAGGCAGCACTGGGGTTATGATACCAGGTCCATAGGTTTTTGATTCGGAGCTTGGACAGCTCCCATCTCACGTGGCTGGATGTTATGAATTAGCTGATGGAGGGAGAGGGGGTAGTTGGGGTGCCTGTGTCTGTGATGTTTACTGTATTGTCTTCAGTATCAGGAATTCTCCTGTCCTGGTATGAGATCTATTAGCTCATTTATGTTGACTAAATTTTAGCTAAATATTCATTCTTCGATATCTCTTTTTTGTGCCTCTGTCATTATGTTTTGTTTCCTCCAGCTTCTCCTGGGCTCTTTCCTTCATTTCTGTGCCTCCTGCAATGAATGCTCTTTATTTCTGTTTAGGAGGATTTATTTTGTTTGTTAATGACATTTGTGTCATACAATGGAGAATTCATCATCAGTGTCAATATCCTCTAGGAACAGGTCAATCGTCAGGCTTGGTCTGGGTCCTTTTAGCCATCACTAGACCTTCCTTACAGACTTGTTGTCATTCTGAGGTGATCAGATGGTGGGTGCCATTTTGAGTTAACCAAGGCAGTGCCTCTTTCCTTCTATTCTCTGTCTGCTCACTGGTGTGATCCAGCTAGGGACGTCTTGGATATTAAACAACATTTATTTCTCTGCTTGACCTTGTCAAATGATGGAAGAGTGATTATATGCCCTCTCCTGCTTCTCTAACTGCCTTATGCAATCCCTCGACGTATCGTGGCTCTGTGGTCTGAACAGCAGATGCAGGTGGCTCTCTTGAATAGGGCTAGTATGATAATCCAGGTGCGGATCAAAACATGGTCAGCTTGGAAAAATGGGAACAAACAATAAAAGTGAAATAAAATCGTGAAACAGTGAGAAATTAAAAAGGAGTGCAGTTAAACAATTTGGTGATTCTTCAGTTGACAATGCAACCTCGTTTTTTTGTTTATTTTATTTTAGCAGTTCTAGTGTTTTATTGAGGTGTCCAATAATTAGGTGTCAGTAGTGTTGGGATTGCAGGCATTTCTTGTGGTAGTATTGGGACATCAGACAATGACTAGGTGGTTTGAAGTCTTGATTTGTTTAGATCTGATAAAAATCAATACAGTTTAAGAGGTTCAGTGGTTCTATGTAGTTGCGTTTGCATACTTTCGATGATGGACCTGATTGTAGTATAAACCGTATAATTAGACGGACATTTATTATTACTTTAAATAAAGCAAGGCATCATTTAACAGCGAGTAAGCTGCTCCGCTCTCAATGAATCACTGACTTTCGATCTTGCTGCATTACCCATCCCGAGCCTCGGTTTCTTTTCTTGCATCATCACTGTTTAAATATTTTATTCATCTCTGAGACAAATTTGAACAGGAGCAACTGGGTAGAGATTCATTCTACTGAACAGATGAGCCTTCTTTGTGCTCCAGAACTTCAATCTTTCAGGGACGATTCTTTAATAAGTACAGCGTGAGGATAAGACCACTACCAAACTGTCTTTTTTCTTGTTTGTTGACTTGAGATATGATTTTCTCTCTTTTTGAAGCGTGGGATGAAGAAGTTTTCCTGTCATTATGGTTTGGATTATTTCAACTTCATTCTGATGTAGTGGGCTGACACACTTCGGTTTGTACTGAGCTACGTTGGGATATTTCTTAGAGAGAGAGTAGAAACAGCGAATTATCACCCAAGATAGATAGATAGATAGTAGAGAGAGGAGAGAGAGAGAGGAGGATCATCTATGAACTTTAGTGGCCCAACACAACTGATTAAGTTGTCCTCAAATATTTAATGTCTCAGGTCAATAATGATCAATTCTTATTAATTATTATTATTCATTATTATTATTAGTAAGTGGTAGTAGTAAGTAATTAGTAATTGATAATTAATAGTAATAGTGGTAATAATAGTAAATATTAATTATATTTGGTCTTTCTTTATTAGTTATTTATTTTAAAATTTATTATTAATAATTATTGTGTGATATTAAATAGTGAGTAGTCGTGATATTAATAATAGTATGTTAGTATTATTAGTGATAATATTAAAATAGTGTTAATTAATTAGTGGTGGTAGTAGTGGTAGTAATAATTAGTAATATTAGTGACAGTGGTATTATTTAATTGATAATGATAGTGGTGGTGATAATGTGATGTAATAATAATAGTAAGTAGTAGTATTAATAGTAATAATTATTAATGGTAATATTAATATTATTAAATAGTATTAGTAGTAATGTATTAATTAACGTGGTAATGTTCCTTCAGAGTGATAATCATAGTGGGGCAGTGGTGACGTTTGTTTAAAACTACATTTTATTCATTTGGCGCTTACAAATAAACAAGCGATACTATCAAACGAGAACAACATTAAGTAGTGCTACTATAATATTCAATTGAATACCAGGAAGCAAAGTGCTGAATGGGGTGTGGTGCATTGTCTGACAAGTTGGTTAAGGTGCTGGAAGGTGGATATTTTAGCTGTTTTGAAGATGGTCTGGGTCCGTGTGAGATGGGAAAAATTTCTACTGGGGGCTGGTATGTGTGAAGGTTCTGGAAGGACCTTACCTCATGAGTGGGAACTACTAGCGATCAGTCATCAGTGATGCCAATTCTGGGAATATATGCCTTCAGGAAGTTAAGAGTAGGAAGATTGTTCTGAACATATAGGGTCTGTGAGTGAGCATCAGGCTATGAGCTGAAATCTCACTTGCTAGTGGAGAGTGAGAGATTGTGATAGTAATAGTAATGATAGTGATGATAATGTGTTTAATAATAATAATATTAATAATAGTAGTAGTAATAATAATATTAGTAATAGTAATAATATAATATATAATATTAAGTAATAGTAATAAGTAGTATAATAATAGTAGTAATAATAGTAAAGCTAATTAAATAGTAATAATGTGATATTAGTAATGATGAAATACAGCCAACC
>CM022753.1:39198195-39244908 GCA_012411365.1 Ameiurus melas | reverse complement strand
AATAGTAATAGTTAGTAATATATTAGTAGCCAATAATGAAAATATAATATTAGTATAATAGTAATAGTAGTAGTAGTAGTAATAGTAGTAATAATAATAGTAAAGTAGTAGTAGTAGTAGTAGTAAGTAATAAATAATAATGTATTGTAGTAATGAGTAGTAATATAATAATAGTAATGTAATATGTACTTATATGTAAGTAATATATAATGTGTAATAGTGGTGGTAGTAGTAGTAGTGGGGCTGGTAGTGGTGTGGTGGTAGTATTAGTATGTGTTAGTTTAGTAGTAGTAGTATAGTAGTAGTAGTAGTAGTATGTAGTAGTATAGTAGTATTGTAGTTAGTAATAGTGTAGTTAGTAATATAGTGTAGTAGTAATAGTATTGTATAGTAATAGTGGTAGTAGTAATAGTATAGTATGTAATAGTATAATAGTAATATAGTTTTGTAGTAATAGTAATGTAGTAGTGGTAATTGTTAGTGGTAGTAATGTGTAGTAGTGGTAGTAGTAATAGTAGTAGTAATTGGTAGTAGTAGTAGTAGTGTAGTAGTATAGTAATAGTAGTAGTAGGTAGTAGTAGTATAGTAGTAGTATAGTAGTAGTTGTATATGTGGTAGTAGTTAGTGTGTTGAGTAGTAGTAGTGTTAGTGGTAGTAGTGGGTGTTGGTTAGTTGGTATGGTAGTATAGTTTTGATAGTTATATTGTTAGTAGTGGTTGTTTTTTTTTTTTTTTTTTTTTTTTTTTAGGTTGTTAGTTTGTTTAGTGTAGTGAAATGTGTGAGTGTATATAGAGTGTGTATATAGTATATGTATTTATATATATATAGTTGTGTATAGTATAGAGGTAGGTGTGGTAGTAATGGTAGCAGTGGTGGTGTATTGGTAGTATAGTAGTAGTAGTAGTAGTAGTGTAATGACAGTATGGGTAGTTTATAAGGTTTGTAAATAGGTATAGTAATAATGGTATAGTAGTAATAGCGTGTGTAATAATAGTGTAGATGTAGAGAGTAGTATTAGAGGTGGTATGTAGTATTTAGATGTAGTAGGTAGTAGTAGTAGTATAGTATGTAGTAATAGTAATAGTATAGTAGTGTGTAAATGTGGTAGTGGTATGGTGGTGGTGTGGCGGTGGTGGTGGTAGCGGTGGAGTGGTGGTAGTGGTGGTGGTGGGTGTGGTGGTGGTGGTGGTGGTGGTGTAGTGATGGTGGTGGTGTGGTGGTGGTGGTGGTGGTATTACAAGTAGCAGTGGTAGTAGTAGTATTGTTGTTGCCATTGTTTTTGTTTGTTTGTTTTTGTTACTTAATTACTTTTTATGTTTACTAACATAATTTAGTGCATACCTAAACATTAATAAAACATCAATAACACAAAATAACAAATTAACAAATTTTTAATAAATGCAATTTTTTGTTCCATTTTAAGTGGCATTCATTTATTTGGAATGCATTCTACAATGCATTTATTCATTTATTTATTAATTTTACATTAACTCACATTATTTACTGCAGAGGTGAGCATGAACAAATCACGAACCTCACCACTGATAGACCGTAAATAACAAATTTGACACATTTATGCATTCACTGACATTTAACAAAATACGTTATACGTTATACGTTAACAAAATACTGACGTTAACAAAATACGCCTGCACTGATCGTTTATTCAACCCATGACTTAAAGTATTGCCCATAAATCTGCAAAAGTATACTTTCCTAATGACCTAAACGATGATGAAGGAACTGAACTCTGGTCTGCAGGTATAAATATTAAAACTAGTTTTTTTTCACCCTCAGAGCTGAATTTTGCCAGTGAACTACCATACATATGTTAATTAAGGTGATGGTTCATGTTGGTCATTGTGGGCTTTGGTATATTATTTATTTATTTCTTTTCTGTTAAAACAAGTGCTTGATATTTATGGTTTTAATGGTTTTCTGGTGTATTAGTAGTTCATGGTATGTATTAACGAATTAGTTATATAATGAGAGTTAAATCCTAATATCTTATTATTATTTTTAAACTGTTCTCAGTAAGAGCTTTGTGGAGTTGGGGCAGTGGTGGCTTGGCGGTTAAGGCCCTCGGTTACTGATCGGAAGGTCGAGGGTTCAAGCCCCAGCACTGCCCTTAACCCTTTCTGATCCAGGGGGCGCTGTATCATGGCTGACCCTGCACTCTGACCCCAGATTCCTGACATGCTGGGGTATGCGAAGAAAATAATTTAATTAGGTGAGGTTTCTGCTTATGTTGTGAACTTTTTCGGCAGGTTTGACCTCAGAGTATTTAACCACAGGATGCCCTAAATCATGATCAGATAAGATAAGGAATATATAATAGGAATAGAAAAATAAGAATAAAAGTAGTAAAAAAATAATAATAATGGTAATATGTACTCAATGAACACCTCAGTGTATGTACAGAGGGATACAAATTTGAATATATACAGACGAGTAACACCTTGTTTATTTACATAAATGTTTAAATGGATTATTGCACAGTTAACAATAGAGCGGTGAGCAACATATAATAATTTGAATAATGTGTGGGTTGTGTGTAATAATGTAAATATTATGTATACGTTACTACACTCTTTACCGAAACTTTCTAATCAGCGGAACGAATACAGATAAAAGCACCAGCTCTATCACTTTTTCATACTGTACTTCTCTCTATAATTCATTACATCAAGTATCTGTGCTTTAAATGCTTTTAAATGAATCAGCCTGTATGTTCAATTCAAACGATTCTGTGAACTCGATCAAATGCTTCGATTCGCTTAGGAAGCTGAAAGATCAAAGACGACAGCTCTACCTCATAATGTGGTTTTATCAGGAAGATGGATAAGCTTTTATTTTTCACATTAACCAAACTGTTTTTCAGTTCCACAATCAGATCATGTTTAATATACGACTCAACATGATCCAGCGCAGGAGTCATAAGATGGACAGGTTTTTATATGAGATATGGTTCAATCCGGTAAATCCGCTTTTCATTTCACAAAGTATTACTGGATCTTTTTCGTATACCGTCAGTGGAATGAAGAACATTCACAGTTACAGGTTTAGCATCAGGTGGCGAGCAGAGGTGAGATCGAAAGTTTAGCTGTAGCGATTGGGATTTTTTTGAGTCCTTACTATGGCGATCCAAGAGAAATCTGAAAACTCAGCTTTTCTGTGTTTGTAGATAAAGCAGTGGTCAGACTGAATGAACTTCACCCAGCAGAACGGACAATTCACTGAAGTGGAAAGGACACAGGAAGAGAAAGAAAGATTTTGTACTGGCTTTAGTTAAATTAAGTTTGACCAGTGAATTAATAAACCTCAGTCTGGTGAACCAATTGAAACGAAAAGTGGGCGGGGCTGTGTTCTCATTGCTCGGTATGAAAAAAAAATAAAAATTGGTAAGAAAGAAAGAAAGAAACAAAGATGCAGACCTGGAAAAGCAAGATTAAGAACATAAGAACAGGAATTCATTAAAAACTGAAAGAAAGAAAGAATGAAAGAAAGAAAGAAAGAAAATGTAGACACCGAAATATAATAAAATAAGAAAAATCAGTGATTTGAAAAAGAAATAAAGAAACATTTAGACATGGAAAAATTATAAAATAAGGAGAAAAAAACAGGGATTCGAGAAAGAAAGAAAGATGTAGACTCCAAGAAATAATAAAATAATAAACAATCAGGGATTCGAGGAAGAAAGAACGGAAAGAAAGAAAGATTTAGACACTGAAAAGGGATCAAATAAGGAAAAAACAGGGATTAAAAATCTGAAAGAAAGAAACAAAGAACAAAATAAAAATTTAGAAATGGAAAAAAAAATATTAAGAACATAAGTATAGGGATGCGCAAAAAAGAAAGCAAAATAGAAAGAAAGAAAGAAAGAAAGAAAGAAAGAAAGAATTCTTTCCTTCTTTCATTCTTTCTTTGCAGACATGGAAAAACAAGATTAAGAACATAAGAACAGGAATTCAATAAAAACTGAAAGAGAAAGAAAGAAAGATGTAGGCAATAAAAATTATAAAATAATAAAAAATCAGGGATTCGAGAAAGAAAGAAAGAAACTAAAGAAAAATTTAGACAGAAAAAAGATCAAATAAGTAAAAAATCTGAACCAAAGAAACAAAAAATTTAAATATAAGACAAATGTTAAGAACACAAGTAAAGGGATTAAATCTAAATAGAAAAAAAGAAAGAAAGTGTAGACATATAAAAAAGGAAAGAAAGAAAGGACACCATTACACAGGGGTTGGGGTTGATGTTGATGTTGAGTAAACACATGGATTGGTGTAGATGTAGATGTTGAGTAAACACGGGGGTTGGTGTAGATGTTGAGTAAACACAGGGGTTGGTGTAGATGTTGAGTAACCACAGGGGTTGGTGTTGATGTAGATGTTGAGTAAACACATGGGTTGATGTTGATGTTGAGTAAACACAGGAGTTGGGGTTGGTGTAGTTGGTGTAGTTGGTGTAGATGTTGAGTAAACACAGGGGTTGGTGTAGATGCAGATGTTGAGTAAAAACAGGGGTGGGTGTAGATGTTGAGTAAACACAGGCGTTGGTGTAGATGCAGATGTTGAGTAAAAACAGGGGTTGGTGTAGATGTTGAGTAAACACAGGTGTTGGTGTAGATGCAGATGTTGAGTAAAAACAGGTGTTGGTGTTGATGTTGAGTAAACACAGGGGTTGGTGTTGATGTAGATGTTGAGTAAACACAGGGGTTGGTGTTGATGTAGATGTTGAGTAAACACAGGAGTTGGTGTAGATGTTGAGTAAACGCAGGGAATGGTGTAGATGTTGAGTAAACACAGGGGTTGGTGTTGATGTTGAGTAAACACAGGGGTTGGTGTAAATGTTAAGTAAATGCAGGGAATGGTGTAGATGTTGAGTAAACACAGGGGTTGGTGTAGATGTAGATGTTGAGTAAACACAGGGATTGGTGTTGATGTTGAGTAAACGCAGGGGTTGGTGTAGATGTAGATGTTGAGTAAACACAGGGATTGGTGTAGATGTTGAGTAAACACAGGGGTTGGTGTTGGTGTAGATGTTGAGTAAACACAGGGGTTGGTGTAGATGTAGATGTTGAGTAAACAAAGGGATTGGTGTTGATGTTGAGTAAACACAGGGATTGGTGTAGATGTTGAGTAAACACAGGGGTTGGTGTAGATGTAGATGTTGAGTAAACAAAGGGATTGGTGTTGATGTTGAGTAAACACAGGGATTGGTGTAGATGTTGAGTAAACACAGGGGTTGGTGTTGGTGTAGATGTTGAGTAAACACAGGGGTTGGTGTAGAAGTTGAGTAAACACAGGGGTTGGTGTAGATGTTGAGTAAACACAGGGGTTGGTGTTGATGTTGAGTAAACACAGGGGTTGGTGTAGATGTTGAGTAAACACAGGGGTTGGTGTAGATTTTGAGTAAACACAGGGATTGGTGTAGATGTTGAGTAAACACAGGGGTTGGTGTAGAAGTTGAGTAAACGCAGGGGTTGGTGTATATGTTGAGTAAACAAAGGGGTTGGTGTAGATGTTGAGTAAACACAGGGGTTGGTGTAGATGTTGAGTAACCACAGGGGTTGGTGTTGATGTAGATGTTGAGTAAACACATGGGTTGATGTTGGTGTGGTGTAAACACAGGGGTTGGTGTAGATGTTGCAGTACACAGGGGTTGGTGTTGATGTAGATGTTGAGTAAACACAGGAGTTGGGGTTGGTGTAGTTGGTGTAGTTGGTGTAGTTGGTGTAGATGTTGAGTAAACACAGGGATTGGTGTGGATGTTGAGTAAACAAAGGGATTGGTGTTGATGTTGAGTAAACACAGGGATTGGTGTAGATGTTGAGTAAACGCAGGGGTTGGTGTATATGTTGAGTAAACAAAGGGGTTGGTGTAGATGTTGAGTAAACACAGGGGTTGGTGTAGATGTTGAGTAACCACAGGGGTTGGTGTTGATGTAGATGTTGAGTAAACACATGGGTTGATGTTGATGTTGAGTAAACACAGGGGTTGGTGTAGATGTTGAGTAAACACAGGGGTTGGTGTTGATGTAGATGTTGAGTAAACACAGGAGTTGGGGTTGGTGTGAGTTGGTGTAGTTGGTGTAGTTGGTGTAGATGTTGAGTAAACACAGGGATTGGTGTGGATGTTGAGTAAACAAAGGGATTGGTGTTGATGTTGAGTAAACACAGGGATTGGTGTAGATGTTGAGTAAACACAGGGGTTGGTGTTGGTGTAGATGTTGAGTAAACACAGGGGTTGGTGTAGAAGTTGAGTAAACACAGGGGTTGGTGTAGATGTTGAGTAAACACAGGGGTTGGTGTTGGTGTAGATGTTGAGTAAACACAGGGGTTGGTGTTGATGTTGAGTAAACACAGGGGTTGGTGTAGATGTTGAGTAAACACAGGGGTTGGTGTAGATGTTGAGTAAACACAGGGATTGGTGTAGATGTTGAGTAAACACAGGGGTTGGTGTAGAAGTTGAGTAAACGCAGGGGTTGGTGTAGATGTTGAGTAAACACAGGGGTTGGTGTAGATGTTGAGTAACCACAGGGGTTGGTGTTGATGTAGATGTTGAGTAAACACATGGGTTGATGTTGATGTTGAGTAAACACAGGGGTTGGTGTTGATGTAGATGTTGAGTAAACACAGGAGTTGGGGTTGGTGTAGTTGGTGTAGTTGGTGTAGATGTTGAGTAAACACAGGGGTTGGTGTAGATGCAGATGTTGAGTAAAAACAGGGGTGGGTGTAGATGTTGAGTAAACACAGGCGTTGGTGTAGATGCAGATGTTGAGTAAAAACAGGGGTTGGTGTAGATGTTGAGTAAACACAGGTGTTGGTGTAGATGCGAATGTTGAGTAAACACAGGGGTTGGTGTAGATGTAGATGTTGAGTAAACACAGGGGTTGGTGTTGGTGTTGATGTTGAGTAAACACAGGGGTTGGTGTTGATGTAGATGTTGAGTAAACACAGGGGTTGGTGTTGATGTAGATGTTGAGTAAACACAGGAGTTGGTGTAGATGTTGAGTAAACGCAGGGAATGGTGTAGATGTTGAGTAAACACAGGGGTTGGTGTTGATGTTGAGTAAACACAGGGGTTGGTGTAAATGTTAAGTAAATGCAGGGAATGGTGTAGATGTTAAGTAAACGCAGGGAATGGTGTAGATGTTGAGTAAACACAGGGGTTGGTGTTGGTGTTGATGTTGAGTAAACACAGGGGTTGGTGTAGATGTTGAGTGAACACAGGGGTTGGTGTAGCTGTTGAGTAAACACAGGGGTTGGTGTCGATGTAGATGTTGAGTAAACACAGGAGTTGGTGTTGATGTTGAGTAAACACAGGGGTTGGTGTAGATGTTGAGTAAACACAGGGGTTGGTGTTGATGTAGATGTTGAGTAAACACAGGAGTTGGTGTTGATGTTGAGTAAACACAGGGGTTGGTGTAGATGTTGAGTAAACACAGGGGTTGGTGTTGATGTTGAGTAAACACAGGGGTTGGTGTAGATGTTAATTAAATGCAGGGAATGGTGTAGATGTTGAGTAAACGCAGGGAATGGTATAGATGTTAAGTAAACGCAGGGAATGGTGTAGATGTTGAGTAAACACAGGGGTTGGTGTTGATGTTGAGTAAACAGAGGGTTGGTGTAGATGTTGAGTAAACACAGGGGTTGGTGTTGATGTTGAGTAAACACAGGGGTTGGTGTAGATGTTGAGTAAACACAGGGGTTGGTGTAGATGTTGAGTAAACACAGGGTTGGTGTTGATGTTGAGTAAACACACAGGGTTGGGTTGTAGATGTTGGAACACAGGGAACACGTTGGTGAAGATGTTGAGTAAACACAGGGATTGGTGTAGATGTAGATGTTGAGTAAACACAGGGATTGGTGTAGATGTAGATGTTGAGTAAACACAGGGATTGGTGTAGATGTTGAGTAAACACAGGGGTTGGTGTTGGTGTAGATGTTGAGTAAACACAGGGGTTGGTGTTGGTGTAGATGTTGAGTAAACACAGGGGTTGGTGTTGGTGTAGATGTTGAGTAAACACAGGGGTTGGTGTTGATGTAGATGTTGAGTAAACACAGGAGTTGGTGTTGATGTTGAGTAAACACAGGGGTTGGTGTTGATGTTGAGTAAACACAGGGGTTGGTGTAGATGTTATGTAAACGCAGGGAATGGTGTAGATGTTGAGTAAACGCAGGGAATGGTGTAGATGTTAAGTAAACGCAGGGAATGGTGTAGATGTTGAGTAAACACAGGGGTTGGTGTTGATGTTGAGTAAACAGAGGGTTGGTGTAGATGTTGAGTAAACACAGGGGTTGGTGTTGATGTTGGTAAAAACAGGGGTTGGTGTAGATGTTGAGTAAACACAGGGGTTGGTGAAGATGTTGAGTAACACACGGGGATTGGTGTAGGTGTAGATGTTGAGTAAACCAGGGATTGGTGTAGATGTTGAGTAAACACAGGGGTTGGTGTTGGTGTAGATGTTGAGTAAACACAAGGGGTTGGTGTTGGTGTAGATGTTGAGGTAAACACAGGGGTTGGTGTTGGTGTAGATGTTGAGTAAACACAGGGATTGGGTGTTGATGTTGAGTAATACGCAGGGGTTGGTGTAGATGTAGATGTTGAGTAAACACAGGATTGGTGTAGATGTTGAGTAAACACAGGGGTTGGTGTTGGTGTAGATGTTGAGTAAACACAGGGGTTGGTGTAGATGTTGAGTAAACACAGGGGTTGGTGTTGGTGTAGATGTTGAGTAAACACAGGGGTTGGTGTTGGTGTAGATGTTGAGTAAACACAGGGGTTGGTGTTGGTGTAGATGTTGAGTAAACACAGGGATTGGTGTTGATGTTGAGTAAACGCAGGGGTTGGTGTAGATGTTGAGTAAACACAGGGGTTGGTGTTGGTGTAGATGTTGAGTAAACACAGGGGTTGGTGTAGATGTTGAGTAAACACAGGGGTTGGTGTTGGTGTAGATGTTGAGTAAACACAGGGGTTGGTGTAGATGTTGAGTAAACAGGGGTTGGTGTTGGTGTAGATGTTGAGTAAACACAGGGGTTGGTGTTGGTGTAGATGTTGAGTAAACACAGGGGATTGGTGTTGATGTTGAGTAAACGCAGGGGTTGGTGTAGATGTAGATGTTGAGTAAACACAGGGATTGGTGTAGATGTTGAGTAAACACAGGGGTTGGTGTAGATGTAGATGTTGAGTAAACACAGAGGTTGGTGTAGATGTTGAGTAAACACAGGGGCTGGTGTAGATTGTTGAGTAACCACAGGGGTTGGTGTTGATGTAGATGTTGAGTAAACACAGGGGTTGGTGTAGATGTTGAGTAAACACAGGGGTTGGTGTAGATGTAGATGTTGAGTAAACACAGAGGTTGGTGTAGATGTTGAGTAAACACAGGGGCTGGTGTAGATGTTGAGTAACCACAGGGGTTGGTGTTGATGTAGATGTTGAGTAAACACAGGGGTTGGTGTAGATGTAGATGTTGAGTAAACACAGAGGTTGGTGTAGATGTTGAGTAACCACAGGGGTTGGTGTTGATGTAGATGTTGAGTAAACACAGAGGTTGGTGTAGATGTTGAGTAAACACAGGGTTGGTGTTGATGTAGATGTTGAGTAAACACAGAGGTTGGTGTAGATGTTGAGTAAACACAGGGTTGGTGTAGATGTTGAGTAAACACAGGGGTTGGTGTAGATGTTGAGTAAACGCAGGGGTTGGTGTAGATGTTGAGTAAACACAGGGATTGGTGTTGATGTTGAGTAAACGCAGGGGTTGGTGTAGATGTTGAGTAAACGCAGGGGTTGGTGTAGATGTTGAGTAAACACAGGGGTTGGTGTAGATGTTGAGTAAACACAGGGATTGGTGTTGATGTTGAGTAAACACAGGGATTGGTGTTGATATTGAGTAAACACAGGGATTGGTGTTGATGTTGAGTAAACGCAGGGGTTGGTGTAGATGTTGAGTAAACACAGGGATTGGTGTAGATGTTGAGTAAACACAGAGGTTGGTGTAGATGTTGAGTAAACACAGGGGTTGGTGTAGATGTTGAGGAAACACAGGGATTGGTGTAGATGTTGAGTAAACCCGGGGATTGGTGTAGATGTGTTAAACCAGAGGTTGGTGTAGATGTTGAGTAAACACAGGGGTTGGTGTAGATGTTGAGTAAACACAGGGGTTGGTGTAGATGTTGAGTAAACACAGAGGTTGGTGTAGATGTTGAGTAAACACAGGGTTGGTGTAGATGTTGAGTAAACACAGGGTTGGTGTAGATGTTGAGTAAACGCAGGGATTGGTGTTGGTGTAGATGTTGAGTAAACACAGGGGTTGGTGTAGATGTTGAGTAAACACAGGGGTTGGTGTAGATGTTGAGTAAACACAGGGGTTGGTGTTGGTGTAGATGTTGAGTAAACACAGGGGTTGGTGTTGATGTTGAGTAAACACAGGGGTTGGTGTAGATGTTGAGTAAACACAGGGGTTGGTGTAGATGTTGAGTAAACACAGGGATTGGTGTAGATGTTGAGTAAACACAGGGGTTGGTGTAGAAGTTGAGTAAACGCAGGGGTTGGTGTAGATGTTGAGTAAACAAAGGGGTTGGTGTAGATGTTGAGTAAACACAGGGGTTGGTGTAGATGTTGAGTAACCACAGGGGTTGGTGTTGATGTAGATGTTGAGTAAACACATGGGTTGATGTTGATGTTGAGTAAACACAGGGGTTGGTGTTGATGTAGATGTTGAGTAAACACAGGAGTTGGGGTTGGTAGTTGGTGTAGTTGGTGTAGTATGGTAGATGTTAAAACACAGGGGGGTTGGTGTAGATGCAGATGTTGAGGTAAAAACGGGGTGGGTGTAGATGTTGAGTAAACACAGGCGTTGGTGTAGATGCAGATGTTGAGTAAGAGCAGGGGTTGGTGTAGATGTTGAGTAAACACAGGTGTTGGTGTAGATGCGAATGTTGAGTAAACACAGGGGTTGGTGTAGATGTAGATGTTGAGTAAACACAGGGGTTGGTGTTGGTGTTGATGTTGAGTAAACACAGGGGTTGGTGTTGATGTAGATGTTGAGTAAACACAGGGGTTGGTGTTGATGTAGATGTTGAGTAAACACAGGAGTTGGTGTAGATGTTGAGTAAACGCAGGGAATGGTGTAGATGTTGAGTAAACACAGGGGTTGGTGTTGATGTTGAGAAAACACGGGGTTGGTGTAAATGTTAAATAAATCCAGGGAATGGTGTAGATGTTAATAAACGCAGGGAATGGTGTAGATGTTGAGTAAACACAGGGGTTGGTGTTGGTGTTGATGTTGAGTAAACACAGGGGTTGGTGTAGATGTTGAGTGAACACAGGGGTTGGTGTAGCTGTTGAGTGAACACAGGGGTTGGTGTCGATGTAGATGTTGAGTAAACACAGGAGTTGGTGTTGATGTTGAGTAAACACAGGGGTTGGTGTAGATGTTGAGTAAACACAGGGGTTGGTGTTGATGTAGATGTTGAGTAAACACAGGAGTTGGTGTTGATGTTGAGTAAACACAGGGGTTGGTGTAGATGTTGAGTAAACACAGGGGTTGGTGTTGATGTTGAGTAAACACAGGGGTTGGTGTAGATGTTAATTAAACGCAGGGAATGGTGTAGATGTTGAGTAAACGCAGGGAATGGTATAGATGTTAAGTAAACGCAGGGAATGGTGTAGATGTTGAGTAAACACAGGGGTTGGTGTTGATGTTGAGTAAACAGAGGGTTGGTGTAGATGTTGAGTAAACACGGGGTTGGTGTTGATGTTGAGTAAACACAGGGGTTGGTGTAGATGTTGAGTAAACACAGGGGTTGGTGTAGATGTTGAGTAAACACAGGGGTTGGTGTTGATGTTGAGTAAACACAGGGGTTGGTGTAGATGTTGAGTAAACACAGGGGTTGGTGAAGATGTTGAGTAAACACAGGGATTGGTGTAGATGTAGATGTTGAGTAAACACAGGGATTAGTGTAGATGTAGATGTTGAGTAAACACAGGGATTGGTGTAGATGTTGAGTAAACACAGGGGTTGGTGTTGGTGTAGATGTTGAGTAAACACAGGGGTTGGTGTTGGTGTAGATGTTGAGTAAACACAGGGGTTGGTGTTGGTGTAGATGTTGAGTAAACACAGGGGTTGGTGTTGATGTAGATGTTGAGTAAACACAGAGTTGGTGTTGATGTTGAGTAGCACAGGTTGGGTGTTGATGTTAAGATAAGCGGGGGGGGTTAGTGTAGATGTTAGCTCACCGAGGAATGGTGTAGATGTTGAGTAAAACGCAGGGAATGGTGTGATGTTAATAACGCAGGAATGGTGTAGATGTTGAGTAAACCAGGGGTTGGTGTTGATGTTGAGTAAACAGAGGGTTGGTGTAGATGTTGAGTAAACACAGGGGTTGGTGTTGATGTTGAGTAAACACAGGGGTTGGTGTAGATGTTGAGTAAACACAGGGGTTGGTGTAGATGTAGATGTTGAGTAAACACAGGGGTTGGTGTAGATGTTGAGTAAACACAGGGGTTGGTGTTGATGTTGAGTAAACACAGGGGTTGGTGTAGATGTTGAGTAAACACAGGGGTTGGTGAAGATGTTGAGTAAACACAGGGATTGGTGTAGATGTAGATGTTGAGTAAACACAGGGATTGGTGTAGATGTTGAGTAAACACAGGGGTTGGTGTTGGTGTAGATGTTGAGTAAACACAGGGGTTGGTGTTGGTGTAGATGTTGAGTAAACACAGGGGTTGGTGTTGGTGTAGATGTTGAGTAAACACAGGGATTGGTGTTGATGTTGAGTAAACGCAGGGGTTGGTGTAGATGTAGATGTTGAGTAAACACAGGGATTGGTGTAGATGTTGAGTAAACACAGGGGTTGGTGTTGGTGTAGATGTTGAGTAAACACAGGGGTTGGTGTAGATGTTGAGTAAACACAGGGGTTGGTGTTGGTGTAGATGTTGAGTAAACACAGGGGTTGGTGTTGGTGTAGATGTTGAGTAAACACAGGGGCTGGTGTAGATGTTGAGTAACCACAGGGGTTGGTGTTGGTGTAGATGTTGAGTAAACACAGGGGTTGGTGTAGATGTAGATGTTGAGTAAACACAGAGGTTGGTGTAGATGTTGAGTAACCACAGGGGTTGGTGTTGATGTAGATGTTGAGTAAACACAGAGGTTGGTGTAGATGTTGAGTAAACACAGGGTTGGTGTTGATGTAGATGTTGAGTAAACACAGAGGTTGGTGTAGATGTTGAGTAAACACAGGGTTGGTGTAGATGTTGAGTAAACACAGGGGTTGGTGTAGATGTTGAGTAAACGCAGGGGTTGGTGTAGATGTTGAGTAAACACAGGGATTGGTGTTGATGTTGAGTAAACGCAGGGGTTGGTGTAGATGTTGATATAACGCAGGGTTGGTGTAGATGTTGAGTAAACAGAGGTTGGTGTAGATGTTAATAGAAACACCGGGATTGGTGTAGATGTTGAGTAAACACAGGGATTGGTGTTGATGTTGAGTAAACACAGGGATTGGTGTTGATGTTGAGTAAACGCAGGGGTTGGTGTAGATGTTGAGTAAACACAGGGATTGGTGTAGATGTTGAGTAAACACAGAGGTTGGTGTAGATGTTGAGTAAACACAGGGGTTGGTGTAGATGTTGAGTAAACACAGGGATTGGTGTAGATGTTGAGTAAACACAGGGATTGGTGTAGATGTTGAGTAAACACAGAGGTTGGTGTAGATGTTGAGTAAACACAGAGGTTGGTGTAGATGTTGAGTAAACACAGGGTTGGTGTAGATGTTGAGTAAACACAGAGGTTGGTGTAGATGTTGAGTAAACACAGGGTTGGTGTAGATGTTGAGTAAACACAGGGTTGGTGTAGATGTTGAGTAAACGCAGGGATTGGTGTAGATGTAGATGTTGAGTAAACACAGGGGTTGGTGTAGATGTTGAGTAAACACAGGGGTTGGTGTAGATGTTGAGTAAACACAGGGGTTGGTGTAGATGTTGAGTAAACACAGGGGTTGGTGTAGATGTTGAGTAAACACAGGGGTTGGTGTAGATGTTGAGTAAACACAGGAGGTTCTGTGCATGAATTTGAGCTGAATTTAAGTAGCACATGCTGTATTGTTGTGGGGGATTTTATCACACTGATGGGTTTAAATCAGCTAAAAACAGATGATGATTAAAAAAACAACTTTGTTATGCCCAATTAGGGCACAAGTTACATGCAGCGTGTAACAATTATTTCCGCTCATGTGAGTGGTTTGTCATATTCATGGTTATCTTTTACAATCCTATAATGATTTTACAAATAGTAATCATAGCTTCAGACCCCTCTTTCTCAGTGAATCAGGACAAGATTTTTAAGCCCGTACAAGCCAAGCTTCCAGCAACCACAGGATTGCTTTTTAATTACGCTTGTAATGATATCCAGCCTTCTGCACCTTTGGAAAGTCTGTACTCCCGTGAGAGTCTGATATTAAAAAGTAGAGAGAGGGAAAAATTTTTTTACTAAAACTGATTTCATCAAAAATCCTCTGGAACAAAATCCCACACACACTCCCCCAGGTGCGGAGAGAGCAAACGTTCTAATAAGGCTCCCGCCCTGACTGTGTGTGCGAACGCTGGATTATCGGATATTAATATGCACTGGACGCTCATCACCACGGATTCAGAATAGCATCCTTTGTTTGCACATCGATATTAGACTCGCCAGATTTAATCATGATAGTAAACAATGAAAATGGCAAAAAAAGAGAAAGAAAGATAAAGGATAAAGAGAGAGGAAGCACAAGACACAGGATGAGAGAAAGAAAAAGATATTCATCAGGGATACACCTTGATCTTTTTTTTATTCTTATTTTGACATTATAGTTCTTAGCTCATTCTTACCTTCTTACATTGGAGTCTTAAAATTACTTCACCTGCTGTTCCACAAAAAGAAAGAAAGAAAACAGACAGAAAAAAATTGTTAAGGGTAAACAGACATTCAAGAAAGAAAGAAAGAAAGAAAGAATGAAAGAAAGAAAGGAAGGAAAGAAAGAAAGAAAATGTAATTAGGGAAAATAGTTAAGGATGAAAAAGCATTCAAGAAAAATAGAAAGAAAGAAAGAAAGAAAGAAAGAAAGAAAGGAAGGAAGGAAAGAAGGAATGAAGAAAGGAAAAAGGAAAGAAAGAAAGAAAGAAAGGAAGGAAGGAAAGAAGGAAAGGAAAGAAAGAAAGAAAGAAAGAAAGGAAGAGAAAGAAAGAAAGAAAGAAAGAAAGAAAGAAAGAAAGAAAGAAAGAAAGAAAGAAAATGTAATTAGGGAAAATAGTTAAGGATGAAGAAGCATTCAAGAAAAACAGAAAGAACGAAAGAAAGAACGGAAGGTAAGAAGGAAGGAAGGAAGGAAGGAAGGAAGGAAGGAAGGAAGAAAGGAATAAGGAAAAAGAAAGAAAGAAAGAAAGAAAGAAAGAAAGAAAGAAAGAAAGAAAGGAAAGAAGGAAGGAAGGAAAAAGGAAAGGGAGGAAGAAAGAAAGAAAGTAAGAAAGGAAGGAAAGAAGGAAGGAAGGAAAAAGGAAAGAAAGAAAGAAAGAAAGAAAGGAAGGAAAGAAGGAAGAAAGAAAGAAAGAAAGAAAAGAAGGAAGGAAGGAAAAAGGAAAGGAAGGAAGAAAGGAAGGAAGGAAGGAAGGAAAGAAGAAAGAAAGAAAGAAAGAAAGAAAAGAAGGAAGGAAGGAAAAAGGAAAGGAAGGAAGAAAGGAAGGAAGGAAGGAAGGAAGAAAGAAAGAAAGAAAGAAAGAAAGAAAGGAAGGAAGGAAAGAAGGAAGGAAGGAAGAAAGAGAGAAAATGTAATTAGGGAAAATAGTTAAGGATGAAGAAGCATTCAAGGCAACAGAAAGAAAGAAAGAAAGAAAGAAAGAAAGAAAGAAAGAAAGAAAGAAAGAAAGAAAGAAAACATAAACAGGGAAAACAGTTAAGCGTGAACAGGCATGCAAGAAAAACAGGGCTCTGCAAAAAAAAAAAATGATTTAATTCATTAATAATTCAATAATTATTGTTTCTGACTTAAATGAAAATCTTCCAGGAAAATCTGACAGTCATTAAACTGAAACGCGGCTTAAAGGAGCTCAGAAACTCTCCGAGTACATCCAGTTTTATAAAAGATTACACTCACGTGTACAGCGAACGTTTCTCATTCTACAGTTTAACAAACCCAAAAATCCACTTTGGGTTTAAATATGAATACAAAAACAGATATGAATATTTTAAGCACTAAACAGATACAGATACAAATATAGCTGCAAGCAGCAATACTGGGGTCAAGCTAAATATTGGCACCGCACCATGAGCAGCAAATCAAGCTTTGTGACATGTTTTTCATTAGAGTCTGATGAACAGTTTCAATCAATTTCAACTGAAACTTTCAATCATTAAAAAAAAAACATTTATTTAAAAAAAATACCTAAAAATAGTTACTCCTTGGTAATTTTGTCCAATATGTGGCACTGTACTGAAACTGCTCAGGTAGCATCTGGGCCAGATGGTTCTCATCTGTGTTCAAAATCATCAAGTGTTCAAAAGTTATAAGCCAAAAAGTCCATTTTTGCTATTTCCTGACCAGTAGGAAGCAGTGTGCCGAAACTCTGCAGGTAACCTTGGGGAATAATGATGATGACACGTAGGACGTTTTGTCACAATCCCTCCATGGAGATATACCCTCACGTCCATTTTGGCGTTGAAGCTCCATTCAAAAATGGTATGGTTTATCAAAATTTGGTGAAAATTTTTTTTCTCTAGATCATGCATGCTAATTTTCCTGCAGATCAGACAAATAGCTTAGGACGATGGATTGAGTCGCCTAATTCAATTTGCTGTGTTAACAGATCAGCCTACAAACGGTTCTATGGGCTGCCATAGAGTCAATAGCAGAAGAAGAAGAAGAAGAAAACTAACGAAAACAATAGGGGTCTTCGCGCCTTCGAGGCTTGATCCCTAATTAAAGCAGCAAGCAGAATTTTCGGGGTCCAAGCACCCAGACTCAGTGAGTCGTACATTCAGAGACACACTACAATTGATACATAAGGTATCAATATAGGTATTCAAGACTGATTTGTAGTTTGCCCGTCTGTTATGGGAGAACGGTTTTAAATATCAGAGTTCCTTTGATAACTTTTGTTTAGACAAGTCTTTTGACCAGTAAGTGGCACTAGCAAGAAATTTTTTGCATAGCCTGAGGTCATGAGCCTGAGGTTGCCTACCAAGTGTTGGTGGATTCGCTGTCACATTAATTGGCCCATTACAGACAAAGCATTTTTTGATAACTGTTCTTTTGATAGCTTATGTGAGGCTTATTCTTAAGATAAGACTGACAAAACAGTTGTAGACAAAATCCCAGATGGTGGAAAATTGAATTAGGACCTCATAGAAATTGACATCATAGGGTGCGTTAAATTTGTCTCAAGCAGGGAATACATGGATGTCTGGTTTTTATGTTTTGGCCACACGGTTCAAAAGTTATGACCATAAACATACTTCCAAATTTGGCACAAATTTGAACCGATGGTGGCGCTAGAGAGTTGTCAGTACTTGGCCCAAATTTGGTCAGAATGTTCCTTAGACCCTATCCAATCATTGAGCCAAACTTCACAACTTTTTACCATATGGTTCTATGGGCTGCCAAAGACCCTAGAGAGAAGAAGAAGAAGAAGAAGAAGAAGAAGAAGAAGAAGAAGAAGAAGAAGAAGAAGAAGAAGAAGAAAGAAGAAAAGATAGAATAACAATAGGGTGCATAAACACTGAAAATTGCATTCCATTACACCCCTGATGTAAGGTAAATAGAGGTAAAAGATAGATTTTAAACACAGGTAATAACTACAATCTTTAATAGAACAGCATTTTTGTCATGCTAGTTCACTATAACTACAAATTACCTTGAAATATAATCACTGAACTACTTATCAGTATTATTTTTGCAATCCTTGAATCCTTTTTAACATCTCAAACTTCAAACATTCTTTCCCACAAAAATTCTTTTCCACAAGTCGTCCATTTTATGTTATGAAAAAATGTCCCTTTTAATCGAAATCAACCCAGTTACCTGAATGCATTCACCCGTACGAAATATTTGGACTATTCTTCTAAGTCCCATGTTTGAATATCCAAAATTCCTGAATATCATGGAAAGAAGACAAATACATTCTCTCATTATTATTCTATATTTTGAATGATATTATGAATTTGAGTGATGAAAGTACAAAGTATTGCTTGAAAGTAAAGTAGCATGGACTCAACCACGTTTAGCATATTTGATCATTCTTCGCTAATCAAATTTGACAAGATTAAAACACTGTTACTCGTTTAAGAGCTGAATGTCAGCAAAGAAATGGTCATACTCTTGCGTGAGATGGCCAAAGATATATATATATATATATATATATATATATATACATATATATTTTTATGAATGGTTAAATGCATGTTTTCTTAGATTTCATGTTAAAAATCATGTGTGTGACATATTCAAACATCCCTTTCATAGAAACCCTATAGCATATGTCACTGACATTGACATACGTCACATGACAGTGCTTTTTAACGTTTTTTTTTTTAATCATTGTCATATGAAATGCTAGTTTTCCTGTCACATACATAATTACACTTCTGACATGACATCACTTAGCACGCTCTTAATTTTTTTATTATATGCCTTGTGTTATTAATATCTGTCATTACTGGGGCATAGTGTAGTGTCAAGATCAGAAAAGTAGTGTGGTTTCTCGCAGAGCTGCCAAGCTGTCGCTCGTCCCTCGCAGGTGTGCTTCAGGTCACGCCGCTTGTCGAGGTAACCTTCGGCAATTTACACTTGAGGAAAGCATGACCTAAAATATCCAGACAAAGACTATGCATATAAGGAGCTAACTCAGCTAAAAGTGGCTAAAACTAGCACACATACTGTACTATGCAGCCCAGATAGATAGATAAATGATAGAATTGCATATGCACAATATAACTACAGGAAACACTTGTTAGGTAAAATGAGCTAAAACACAAGTTCTTCTTCTTCTTCTTCTTATTCTTCTTCTTCCTCTTCTTCTTCTTCTTCTTATTATTATTATGTCCTGATATATCTTTTTTTTTTATAGCTTTAGACAAATAGACATATAAATATATAGAGATATAGAGCGTCCTCTTTAAGAACGTTAAGTTCTAAGCAAATAAAACGGGAAACTGTGGTATTGGGTTGTTTTCCACATGGATGGATGGGCAGACGTGTGATAGAAAGATCGACTCAATAAAATATGTAGAGAGACACATATAGATTTTTGTTGTCTAATTAACTTCAAAAGAGAAAAAATAGAGGCTGGTGAGGGAATGTATATTTATAGCTGCTATACTGTAAATGAAAACAGTAATGAACTTTTTTTTTTGAAGACATTCCACAACTTTAAAAGCAACCAGAAATGTATAATAATGCACTGAGCTTCTTTAATGGAAAAACATATAGTGTTGGCAAATTGCTATGGTATAGCTTGTGAAAACTGTAGATTATTTACATGGATGGATGGATGGATTTTTATGAGTGAATGGATGGATGGATTTTTATGAGTGAATGGATGGATGGATTTTTATGAGTGAATGGATGGATGGATTTTTATGAGTGAATGGATGGATGGATTTTTATGAGTGAATGGATGGATGGATTTTTATGAGTGAATGGATGGATGGATTTTTATGAGTGAATGGATGGATGGATTTTTATGAGTGAATGGATGGATGGATTTTTATGAGTGAATGGATGGATGGATTTTTATGAGTGAATAGATGGATTGATTTTTATGAGTGAATGGATGGATGGATTTTTATGAGTGAATGGATGGATGGATGGATGGATGGATAGATAGATGGCCACAACAATAAGTAGACCTTTTTATAGATGAATGGATGAATTGAAGGATGGGTAGATCTTTTTAAACCCAGGTTTATTTTCATAAAGATGGATGGATTAATAGGTGGATGGATGGACACAAGGATTGGTAGAATGGGTAGATTTTTTTTATATATATATACAAATGGAAGGGTGGCTGGACCAGCATGTGTAGAAACGTAGATTATTTCTAGACAGATAGATGGACATAACTGTCATAGATTTTTATAAATAGATGGATGAATTGCAACATGGATGGGTATAATGGCTAGATTTTTTATATAGATGGGTGGATTTTAAGTAAATATAATATGGAAGGATGGATGGATAGTTGAAAGGATGTAGAAATCTAGATTAGTTCTAGATGGATGAATAGATGATGGACCATCCAGGACGATGGAAGGATCCAGAAGGTTGTTTGTTTGTAAGCTATCTATATGAATAAGGCTGCAGGGGCGAGAGGGTAGATCTTCAGCACTCACGCTGCGCCGCATGTTTATGCGGATGCGTTCGGTAAACCGATCGATGCCGAGCGATTCTGGCAAGCGCTGCTTCAGCAGAAAAACGGATGAGGAAACGAGAGGAACTATTCGATTTTAAGCAATTGACAGTTTTGCCCTGCCCTTCTCTCCATTTTCAATTTCTCTCTTCTCTCAACGTGCCGCTCAGTCTCCGGTTTTATTCGGTTAGGCGTACTGTCTTACCCCAAATCATCTGACTTGCTTATATGGAGATTTCGTTTTTTTTTTCATCACGGCAGCATCCCGGGCTTCAGGCACTTCAGTTTTCACTCTCAAGATAAAACCTGGACCCTGTTTCAGTATTCACCCCTATTGACCTCCTTTCTCGATTTCTCCTTCGGTGCTCAGTAAGGCAGTGTTTCCACTGAGCACGAGTGAAGTGTCTTAGATGAGCATTTTCACACTTGACCTGAATACTTGAGTCGCTACCCAGGACTTGGTTATGGTCTTGTTTGGGGAAGGGTTTCATCATTGTGGGTTTGTATGCAAATGGAAGAATGAACCGTGGAACGATTGCACAACTCCACAAGTCATTTTGTGGAGATTGCTAGACACTGGGTTCATCCATTCTTTATTTTTTCACCACTCTGGTGAAGAGCAGTGCTTTTTCGATGCATGGCATGTCAGTGTAGAAAACATGCAAACATTCACTGGTATGCAGACCGGACACGACGTGCGTTATTCGCAATGCTGTCAGTACATAAACATCCGAGTGCGAGCATCGTTTCTGTGGCTTTATATGTCAATAAGATATTTGTGTCCTTTTCTGGCCATAACAACTCTTGCCCTGCCGTCACGAAACTCGAAGCAGGAAGTAATGTGACAATTTGAACCAATCACGTTACCCAGCATGAAGTGCTGAGAAGGAATAACTTACACACATCATGTGAACTGCATTGCGGTTTGGTGGAAGCGAGCCCCATAACAGTAATTTTCAAGGGGGCCAGAGACAATTTCTCTAGACATACCAAAAGCATACAGAACTCTTGGCACAGACTGGCCCATGTATGAAAAAAAATCCCTGAAAGCAAAACAAACAAACAAACAAACAAACGCAGCTGTGAAAATGACCTGAGGGAGGAGCAGAATTTACCAAGAAGGCACTGTGATGTGCTTTTTTTAAACAGCAAGTTTTTTAAACGCTCTTTGACAGTGTGAGCAAATGCTGAACGGTTGAGATACAGTGTAAAAGCACACAGCGACAAAACCTGATTTCAAATGTCATGCAAATTTGATCACGAGTGCCACGTGACTGGATTTTGCTCAATAGCATGCACATTAAGGGTACACTCACGTATACAGTGTTTTTATTCCTGCACGTCTCCAGTCGTTCTACCATGAAGTCACCAGCAGGCGTTCCTACGACTGTTTGCCATAGTGACATTTATCAGCGGGTGGTGCAACCAGGGTTAGGAGTGTTGCGCCCAACCCTTTAATCAGTAACGTAATTCAAGTATCACAAGGTAAAAGTAATGTAATGTGAGAATTTTTGGATTGCTTCAAGGTCACGTATGTCAATAAAGTCAAGAGAAAAGCAATATGATGGATACAAAGCAATAATACTTTCATTTAGAGCTTCAAAACATGTTCAATGTTGAACTTGTGTTAATTAATGAAATAAAAGATCCCCGTCCCCGATGCGGGTAACATTACATCACTAAAGTTAGAGTGACCATATTCTGGTTTTCCAAAAAGACTTAATAGAACAGCGTTACTATGAATGCAGACTTTAAGACAGTGAAAAAGATACACGATTAGCATTACATAAATATATCAATAAAATTGGTTTCACTCCGCCCACATTTTTTTCCTACGTTCTTTTGAATGTCCGTGGAATAAAATAAAATCTCAGATGCCACGAGTGAACTTTCTGCCGTCATTTCCACCTTTAAATGACCATGTAATACGAAGCAATGTGATAGCATGAAATTAAATATGACCTTATATGGTCATGGGCGTTGTTTCGGCTCAGCACAGCTTCATATGCTGCTATGTTGACTCCGTACACAACAGCGTCACCTTCACCGTTCGCTGAGAGAAGGCTAACAGTTGAGAGGCAGGAATTTGGACAATAGCTGCTGCAAGCCACCTAATACGACCAATCGGTTGTGCGCGAAAGGCGGGACTTACAGAGAGGGGTTAAAGCAATGCGAATATGCACAGCGCCATGCAGTATTAGACCATAAGCACATCATAATGAACTTGAAGCCGAATCCGCACGCTTTCTCAAATTTAGACGCTTTTGTTAAGGTCTGATAAAGAGGACGATATCCTGGAGAGCAATTTCTGTTCATTTCTACCAAATGAACGTGCACCAGGAGGATGCTCACGTGAGTCAGGACTGGCCAGCGAGACCCAGAGCTATAATCTATCAGCTGTGTATATTGTGTTCTGTCAAAAGATTCATTACTTTGGTTTTAAATGAAAGATCCTGACAGTATCCCCATTTTTTTACTAACTGCACGTGTAATCTGATTACTTTGTTTTGTGACGTAACTGTAACGGATTACAGCGAGCAGTTTTCTGGATCCCGATTACGTAACGCCGTCACATGTACTCCGTTACTCCGTTTTTTCTTTGTTGCTCATTTCTAGCTTGATCTACTGTATTCTTTGCTGGGATTTGTTGGTGGAAGTGGATGAAACGGAGGCCTGGTGTTTGTCAGATGGTGTTGCTTACACACTCGAAGACCAAACCCCTGCACCACTGCTCATTACTGACCAATTCATCCACCATGTGTGTCCCACTACTGTACAGATACCGTACCATGTGCCAAAGCTCCGTTTGTGAGCAAACCCATGGGAAAACTATTCGGCAAGTGTGTCATCTACACACACACACACACACACACACACACACACGTGAGTGTCAGGTGGCAAGATAAACCTCACTTATCAATCCAGCCATTTACCCAGCCAAAATAAATGTGTGTGTGTGTGTGTGTGTGTGTGAGCATGTAAAACATGCTCCCCATTAATTTAAACACAAGCCCACAACACAGAGGAACTCCCTAAAAGTTTAAGCAATATGAATTGCCATATATTACTGTAGACACACACACACACACACACACACACACACACACACGCTGCTATACTTCACACCTCAGCCCACACGAGTCACCCTGGCATGTGGGAGAACTCTTCAGACACAGCTCTTAATTAGACAGAAAACAGAGGTCATAAAGAGTCACAAAACACACACACACACACACACACACACACACACACACACACACACACACACTTCTCCAAAGTCATTCAAAGTTTCCTGTGAAAATAAAGATAGAATGAGAAAATTACCAACAAAATAATGGCATACTGCCTGAATCCCAGACTTTAAAGTTCATTATGTTTCGCCTCAGAATTAAAACGACGCGTCCGCCTACGTGTACATATTTATGCCCTCTGCGGCTCAGACTTTCATTTGCCAAACAGATTACAGAAATCCTCGGCGATTTCCCGATGCCGAAATCAAATGATCAAACAAATCCAGGCTTATTAAATCTGAGCTGCGCTTAAATCCGTATTTCCTCTTCCTGTTAGCGTTGACTGTCATCTCAAATCTCACATCTCATACCTACTGCCTGTGTGTGTGTGTGTGTGTGTGTGTGTGTGTGTGTCTGTGTGTAGCTGAGATTCATGCCATCGGGTCCCCGGGGTTTAAATTTGATCCTCTGTGAATTGAAAAGCTCTGTCTGAAAGCATTTTGAAGGCATTTTTTGGTATTGAATGTGATTTATAATGATTTATAATGGCTGTGCTAGAAAACCTCATTCACACTGGCTGGTATGTTGCGTTTTCAGGAAGGAGAAAAAGAAAAAAAAGAAAAAGTCATATCTGTGACTTTAACCGTGCGTCTTGCTACCGTAACACCATGGCGCTAGAACCCTCGTTTTTTTTCACGCCAAGCATCGCTTTGAATCATTCCTGCAGCTGCAAGGCGTGTTTTCAACCGAAAACACCTTGTGGGCATGCCGTTACAGGAAAATCAATACCGACTGTTACAGTGCAAAGTGCTGACACTGGAGACTCCTTCCATAAATGTTAAACATCTTAAAAATCAGAATTCAGTAACGCTGTAATAATGAAAATGAAGCAACACTTTTGATTGCTGTATTAGTTTTGGCTGAAGTAGCAACATAGCGATCCAAAATATCTGCATTCGAAATGAAGGGTTTACTGTAGTAGCGTAGCGTAACTATGGCAACATGAGGGGGGAAAAAAGTTCGATCCAAGCGTTATGAGGGTAAAGGTGTAGATCTGTTCCCTGGGAATGTATTCATTTATTTATTTATTTATTTATTTATTTATTATTACGATACATTCAGGGGTACTTTAACCCAGACCGTCTGCACCATCTCTTTCTCTCTATCCATCCATCTCTCAGGTGAGAGCAAGCGCCATCGCTCAGGATGCTGACCAGAACTACGATTACGCCTCCAACAGCGTCATCCTGCACCTGGACGCCGGAGACGAAGTCTACATCAAACTGGACGGAGGCAAAGCCCACGGCGGCAACAACAACAAATACAGCACTTTCTCCGGTTTCATCCTCTACGCTGACTGAACTGCAGAGCTCGAGGAGAAGAGGAAGAAGACGAGACGGAGAAAGAAAGACGGCGTTATCATCCGAGTGCTTGGTTTTCGATTCACAGGATCATCCTGTCGCTTCTATCATCTTTTTTTTTTTTTTTTTTGCTTTTTTGATTGCAAACTCTAGTAAGAGACTCTCAGTGGACAGAGGCTGTTCTTTCTGCTCTATGAATCACCTTAATGACAAAAAGAGTGAGGGGGGAAAATGAGTGGGAAAAAAAGAGAGCTTTTCTTTTCTTCTTCCTTCCTTTGAGACTTCCTGCAGGACTTTCGAGTGGCAGAGATCTTTTGTCTCATTGTCGTGTGCGTCTCCCCATCAAATCTCATCTTCTGTCCACAGATATTTATCTACAAGATACGAGAATGATCCAAAATGTCTGTCCCTCATGGAGAAAAAGAAAATTAAATATTTTTTTTGAAGGCTTGCTTTATTGACTAAGGGATCGTTTGAGATTGAGTTCAGCCTAGTTAAAATCCTATTTCAGATTATTGAAAATGCTTGTGCGCAACGAAAATTTGTGCCGCCCTTAGCACTTTTTGTTCTTTACCTCCGGGCCCTGTATCACTGAAGAGTGGTGGTTGTTGTTTCTTCAGCGTGTCGTGTTGTGTCTGGTGCAGATGTGACTCGTGGCAGAACGCTGTCCATGAAGGACGTTTCGGAAAACGCCAAGGACACTTTCTTTAAATGTCGTTAATCCTCCTTTACTAACTTCTTTTATTCTCATCCAGCAGTTAGCGGAGTTCTCTTCTCTCCCGAGACTCCAGGCCCGTTATATGTTTCAAGTATCATTTTCCCTTTGACATTCCCACCATGTTTATTTTTAAAACACCATCTCAATTCTCATTTACAAGCAATCTCTTTAAAAATGAGGAAAATAAGGTCCGGTAATATTTTCGCTGTTAATTGGAGACAGAAACGTCCACCCCTAGAACCAGGTTTAAAATGTCATTAGATCAGGCTTGTGCGATATGACGATTTAATCATCCCGACACGATCGTATGCACGATACCCACTGACGTTTACTCTAGTCGAGGTCATAAGTTTACATACGCCTGGCTGAATCTATAAAATGTTAATCACTGTTTTTAAAAAGTAAGATGGAGGATAAAACTTTTTTATTTAGTCCTGCCCACATAACAGATGTTTACATCTGGTCCACAAGACACAATAATAACTGAATTGAAACACATGTACCAGTTTGAAAAGTTTACACACGCTCGGTTCTTAATCCCGTGTGTCGTTACCTGGACGAATCCACGACATGATGTGTTTATGTTCTGTGAGAGTTCTTCACGAGTCCCTTGTTTGTCCTGAGCAGTTAAACTGTCCACTGTTCTTCAGACAAATCCTCCAGGTCCTGCACATTCTTTACTTTTCCTGCATCTTCTGCATGTTTGAGCCCTTTTCCAACTGCGACTATATGACGCTAAGCTCCATCTTTTCACACCAAGGACGACCGAGGGACTCGTACACGACTATTACAAAAGGTTCAAGCGTTCACCGATGCTCGAGAAGGCAGCACGATACATTAAAAGCCGGGTGTGTGTAAACTTTTGAACTGGATAAAAATGGAAATAAGCCACTTAGATGACACCATGTGCAAGCCCCGCCTCCTTCCTCCTAATCTCACATGCTCTCTATTGGACTCTTGCTTTCTGTCAACATAAATGTTTTGAGTTCGTTATTATGCAATCAAATCTGTCACTGTATGTTCAAATGACCTAAAATTATCTTCTAACTAATTAGCAAATTAATTAGAGATACCAGTGGAAAATTGGTTTTTCAGGCTTTCAGGGTTTTTTTTTTTTGGTTTGTTTGTTTGTTTTTGCTTAAAGAGAAAAAAAAAGATGATAAAAAAGATTAAATAGGCTTACACTAAAGTGGCCGAAACTAACATTAAGACGTACTTGTTTTTTTGTTGTTGTTTTCTGACATTCATCAGACATGCCCAAACACTTTGAGCAGCACAAGAATACCAGACAAAATGTCAGTAGTGTGGACCTTAGGCAACTGATTTGTAAAATGTACTATTATTATACATTTATTATTATCATCATCCATCCATCTTCTACCGCTGACTCCTTCAGAGTCGCGGGGAACCTGGACTCTATTCCAGGGAGTATGGGGTACAAGGCGGGGTACACCCTGGACAGGGTGCCAGTCCATCGCAGGGCACAATCACATACACACTCACACACCCATTCATACACTACGGACACTTTAGACACGCCCATCAGTCTACAGTGCATGTCTTTGGACTGGGGGAGGAAACCGGAGTACCCGGAGGAAACCCCCGCAACACGGAGAGAACATGCGAACTCCACCCGCACAGGGCCACGGTGGCAATCGAACCCCCCGACCCTGGAGGTGTGACGTGAACATGCTAACCACCTATTATTATTATTATTATTATTATTATTATTATTATTATTATTATTAAAATATTCGTCTGAGTTTTAGGGATTGTGCTGGCAAGCAGTTCTCGACTACACTGCCGGTAATATTATCACGCCGTCCTGTACTCTCCTTAAACCTAAAATGGTGGAAATGCTTTTAATTGATTCTGGAAGATTAAATCATTAATCATGATATTTACAAACGCAAGGGGGGAAAAATCAACCTCGCACAAGCCTCGATTAGATTCCAGTTGATTATTTATACAGCAGGTGTAATAACTTTGATAATGACATATGGATTGTGATTTCCAAAACTGTAACAAAATCAGAAAATCACAGACCCCTGACTCTGCGTAACGGACCCCTGGAGTCCATCGGACCCCTCTCGAGAAATGTTCAGGCATTAAATGTGGCACAGTTTCATATACAGAATTCTTCCAGAGACCAAGTGACTCAGTAGAAATTTGGCAATTTGATCAAACGTTGTTCAGTGTATTAAATCTCTATTTAATTCACCGAATATCTGCTAGCTGCTTGGTAACACAATAAGAACCACCTAGACTGGTTCTTCACACTCAATATGAGCTCATGACGTGTGCACATCTGTAACTGATTCAGGGTACAGGGTAGAACCAGTATCATACAGAGACACGTATACAGAGACACGTCCTCATCAGACACCAGACTTTTTCATATGAATACTGTATATCACTACTAGAACAAAGGGTTCTCCTAACAATTAATGGTTCTAGTTTTCTGAAGTGGTTCTTTTTTTTTATATATTATATGTTTCTACAAAGAACTAAGAATGAACCATTGTTTGTTTTAGGTGGACCCTTGATTTTTCCAAGACTGTTTCTAATTTTGTGTACAAATACAGGGGCTGAGATCAGGGTTAGGGTTCAACCATTGATCATCAACACTACACTCTGAGAAAGTCTAGTACCCTTTACGGTTCTTGCGTTGTCATGCTGTGCAAACCCTTACAGGTCTCAGTAAAAGCCTACAACAGCATGTTTCCCTACCAGAATTAATTTCAAGTAAAGTCCCTTTTTTGGAAACTAAGAACCTTTAATTGTAAACCTTAAAGAAAGATTTTTTTTTTCAAGGAAATGTTCAATCTAGCATCTGTAAGCGTTCTTTACTTTGTCCCTCTAATGAAACCCTTAAAGGTTCTGTGGAGAACCCTACAACAAACTATTTTTCTAACAGAAATGTAACTAAGAACTCTTACTTACCCAATGAACCCATAAAAACCCTTGAAGAACCCATTTTCCTAAGTGTTGACACTTAAGCTAAATCTAGAACATGATATGGTTCTTCATTTTGTCTCTCTAAAGGGTCTTAAAGGTTCTACTATGAATCATGTAAACATAGTATTTTCTGATGAGAAAACGTGAGCCCTTCAGGAATCTGAGAACTATCCAAAGACCCCCTGAAGAGCTTATTTTTATTATTTATTTAAATCTCTAACATCTACAATATAAGGGTTCTTCACTTTGCTCTTGTAGTGGAACCCATAGAGGTTCTACTTAACCTACGACAAAGTGTTTTCGTTTCATAAACAATAAGAATCAAATATACATCTGTTTTGATTTTGTTTTTTGTTTATTTTTTTTGGAAACTAAGAACACAATTGTCCAATGACCGGGGATCCAAGAATACTTATTTCCTAAGACTGTCCACTCAAGCACAAGACTAAATCAAGCACATGTTCTTCACTTTGATAATGTTCTTTACTTTGTCCATCTAGATTAACCCTTAAAGGTTCTACTTTGAAAATTTAAACAGAGTATTTCTTTATCAGAGAAGGTAACCCCTTTAGGAAGCTGTGAACTCTTAAAGAACCCCTTTTTTGAAGGTGTACATTGTTACAAAACCTCTAAATCTAGTGCCTATAAGGGTTCATCACTTTGTCCCTAAGAACCATTAATGGTTCTGTTCAACTCTACCATGTAATATGTCCTTATTATAAATGATTCAAAGTAGAACGCTGTTATGAACTCTTAAAGAACCTCCGAAGAACCCATTTCCACTTTTTAATAAAATCAAAAAGGCTAAATTTAGCACTTCTAGTTCTTCAGGTACTCCTCTAGAAGAACCTGTAAAGGTTTTGTGGTGAAATCTACAGCAGAGATTTTCTGGAGATCAAGTTTACTACAGAGTTCAGGGTCAGATAATCAGATTGATATTCGGATTATGATCAGATCTGTTGGATTCTTGGGTCGGAGCTGTAGATCTCCAGGAACAGATTTGGGTGATCAGTATTCTAGAGAATGATCAAGACCTAGTTTATATCTGCTCATGTTGAATTGTTCAAAACACTTCATGAGCTCTGAGATGCATTTTCACCAGATGATGTGAAAGTGTGAATATATCTGTCTCATTAAACAACCCAAATATTTCCATCCAACTTCTACCGCTTACTCCTTTTCAGGGTCGCGGGGAACCTGGAGTCTATCCCAGGGAGCATCGGGCACAAGGCGGGGTACACCCTGGACAGGGTGCCAGTCCATCACAGGGCACCCAAACATTTCCAAATACATTCAATCCAAATGCACATACGCTCCATGACCTCGAAGTCAAAAATGCAATAATGATGGAAGATGTGTAATTGGTGTACAAAAGCAGAAAAATCCTGATTTATTTTTTTGGGTGTTGGAAACCCAAAATCTTTTGCCTAAAATATCTAACAAGGTATCATTATGAGCTGATGGGCGTATTTCATGCGTATTACACAGCAGCTGGAGTTTTTTAAGTGGACGCAGTTAAGATGTTTATCATCGGGACACGTTTAGGATTGACATGAAAGGATCATGAAAGGGGCGCACGGTGGCTTAGTAGTTAGCACGTTCGCCTCAAACCTCCAGGGTCCAGGGTTTGATTCCCGCTGGGGCTGTGTGTGCGGAGTTTGCATGTTCTCCCCGTGCTGTGGGGGTTTCCTCCGGGTACTCCGGTTTCCTCCCCCAGTCCAAAGACATGCATGGATTGGTGTGTCTAAAGTGTCCGTAGTGTATGAATGGGTGTGTGAGTGTGTATGTGATTGTGCCCTGCGATGGACTGGCACCCTGTCCAGGGTGTACCCCACCTTGTGCCCGATGCTTCCTGGGATAGACTCCAGGTTCCCCGCGACCCTGAAGAAGGAGTAAGTGGTTGAAGATGGATGGATGAAAGGATCAAACAGAAACACTTAAACTTACATGGTATGTAAAAGATTGAGAGAAAAGCAAGAAAACCAAAAACTTAAGTCACAGTACTGTGCAAAGATTCCTACATGGGGGCGGGGCATGGTAGCTTAGCACAATTACCCCGCACCATTGTGGTTGGAGGTTCGAATTCTACCTGTGCAGAGTTTGCATGCTTTCCCCATGCTTCAGGGGTTTCATCCAGGTAGTCCTGTTTTTACTTCCCCAGTCCAAAAGCTGATTGGCATTTCCAAATTGATCATAGTGTGCGAATGTTTGTGCACTGTGATGGGTTGGCAGCCCATCCAGGGTGTCCCCCTGCCTTGTTCCCCGAGTTTCCTTGGAATACTCTCCCTTCTAAATATAATACACATCCAACCCAAAACAAGTCTCTTGATATGTCTAAACATTTTCACTACCAAAAAAACAAACAAACAAAAAAAAAAACAACAAATCTTTTCCAAATCCAGTTTCACTCTTTTCCATCTGATTGGTGCAGAGTCTTTATCAAAAATTCATGACTTACTATATATACAAAAATATGAAGAAATTAAGATAAAACAAACGCATGTAGATGAATACTTGTTGTCCCAGGTGTTTACCCTTTGCCTTTAAAATTGTATGTCTTCTCTCAGGTATGCTGTTGTGAGGTTTTAGAGGTGTTCGGTTGAGTTCAAGAATCTTAGAGAACTCGTCTTAATTGTATTCTTGACGTCTGCAGAATTGACTTTTTTTTTTTTTTAGTGCTTTCACGCATTTTAGTGTGTTAGTTCCAATAAGAAAAAAAAAACACGAAAAGAATACTTTGGGATTTGGCTATTTGGTTTGGTTTCACAATAAACATAATGAAACAAGTGTTGTAGGGAGGTTGTGGGGGTCGCGGGTGGGGGGGTTATGGCATGTAGGGCTCAGTAAACGATTTGATAATTACTTAAATAACTAGTTTTAAAGCTAGTTTTTGCATCGCATCCAGAATTTAGTTTCTCTCTTTTTGTTTTTCTTCAGTTCAAATATGAACACTCGGAAAAAGGGTACTAAATTGTATCGTGAAGATCACGGTGCATTTCCTTGTTGCTGTGGTGGTACCCGTATCCGTTGTACCATTAATATGTATCGTTCATTTTCTTTTTAAAGAGCTTTAATGTACACCTTTCTAGTTAAAAGATACATACGAAAAGTAGTAAAGGTGTGAGGAAGGAAACGTACAGTTTAAGATCATGTCCCTTCTACCAAGAATGAGGAACACATGGGGTCCTTGCAGAGCTGTGTGTGCTCTGGCTCGGTTCAGCAGCTCATACCTCCAAAAAAAAAAAAAACAACCAACCACACGCTGATGTTTGATTCACTTCCTGCAGGTGAGTCGATTCAGAGTCAAATCACTTTCTCACTGCATTCGATTCGTGCTGGAGTTCACTTGGATTTTTTTTGCGCTGTACTGTATTACTGTATTTAGGACCCAGAAAGGCTATACAGATTATACAGTCTCGTCTTTTCAGCCCTCAGAGCTCTTGCGTCCTGATCTGCTGTCTGTAAGCGTGCGGTTGTTGTGCAGGTTCAAACCACTGTGTGACCTCTGACCTCAACACAATGTACAGAGGGACAGAGACAAAGAAAAAGAAAGTAAAGTACAAGAAGAAGAAGAAGAAGTCAATCTCCTGTGGTCTCCCCACGGGTCACTTCCAGACACTCACGACGTCGGGACGCTGATGTGATACGACACAGTGACAGTCTGCGGCCGAATAAAGCTGATCTGTACAAATTGTGTGTGTGTGTGTGTGTGTGTGTGTCCGTCAAGACAAGCCTTCATGCATGCACTGAAAACCTCCTCAGCCGCATCACTGATTACCGATCACACAAACACACATCAGCCAGTCCATGTTCTAATCAGCCAATGAGATTGCAGCGTGAGGGATGAACTAAATAAATCCACTCTAGAGATGGAATGAGAACAATAAAGCTGCGAAAGGTCATGAAATGTATGCATAAGTCGGTCCGACTTTATTTATCTTTTAAAAATGTAAACGAATTTCATTAATAAAGGTGACTTCTGAAGTCAGCGGGCCTTTTGTCTTATTATTATTGTTATTATTATTATTATTATCCATCCATTTTCCATACCGCTTATCCTACAGGGTTGCGGGGAACCTGGAGCCTATCCCAGGGAGTATCGGGAACCCACCTTAAATCAGATTAATGGGACGTTATTGTAGATGCTGGGTGCTGTGCCGAGTCTGAAAGTTGTTCAGAAGCAGATTTTCACATCAATGTTTTATTCGTGATGCTGCTTTATATTACAACTGTCTCAGAGAGAGAGAGGAAACAAATTTCCATGACTGTCACAATCTCTGAGGATGTTTTCCCTATTTCCTGTCTCCTCAACACACACACACACACACACACACACACACATACACACACACACACATATACACCCCTCTATTTTTGTCTTCTATCTGTCACCTAAGCTTGGCAGTAGCTTGCCCTGACTCACAAAGCAAAAGAGAAAAACACAGCAACAGCCACAACAACAGCCACACCTCCATTTCTCTCTCTCTGTCTCTCTCTCTCTCTCTCCATCTCTCTCTTTGTACCTCTCTGTCTCTCTCTCTCTCTCTGTCTCTCTCTCTCTCTCTGTCTCTCTGTCTCTCTCGTCCATCTCTCTCTTTGTCTCTCTCTGTCTCTCTCTCTCTCTGTCTCTCTGTCTCTCTCTCTCTCTCTCTCTCTCTCTCTCTCCATCTCTCTCTTTGTCTCTCTCTGCTCTCTCTCTCTCTGTCTCTGTCTCTCTCTCTCTCTCCATCTCTCCTTTGTCTCTCTCTCTCTCTCTCTCTCTCTCTCTCTCTCTCTCTCTCTCTCTCTCTCTCTCCATCTCTCTCTCTTTGTCTCTCTCTGTCTCTCTGTCTCTCTGTCTCTCTCTCTCTCTCTCTCTGTCTCAATTAACTGCACAGGCATTATTGACACTCTAGCTGGCTGTTCATTTAAATCAAACGCCAAATAATACTCCAGCCTCGTATTCATCACCTCCTCGTAACCTGCTGTGTGTGTGAGTATGTTGTGAGAGAGAGAGAGAGAGAGAGAGAGAGAGAGAAAGACAGAATTCTAACTTCTAAAAGTCTTTTATTTGTTTAATGAACAATAAGAAGATACATTCACATCACTAAACACATCAAACTAAACAAAAAACACAAGATTCAGCTGCACCATATGAACTTCACCTCGTATCCTAATGCAGAACATACATTTCTATAGCATGACAAACCTTTAAGCTCCCCAAGAAGTACAAGGTGGAACCTGGAACCTACACGGAACCATGCTTCCACAAATAAACAGATTTTTATCAGGGGTTGGGGTTTAATCCACTCATCACCAACCATACACTCATAAGTAAATCTAGAATCAAATACGATCATTTTCCACAATCTGAATTTTTTACTCGATGCTTTTCTGTTGAGCGAGAACAGCAGGGGATTGTTGTTGTTTTTCCTCCAACTCCAGATGGAAATTCTATTCCCAAGATGCTGTATCTTGATTATGACAGAGCTTGCACATGGTCTGCTTTTTGTCCAATTTTTAATTGATAAATAATATTTGCCATTTGGATGCACTGTCGCGTTCAAAATGGAGGTTGCAGATAAGAGTTTGTCCAACTTCAAATCATCTAGATCGCTTAGCTAGTTTCTAATCTACACCTATCACTTTTCTAGCCTACACCGTTTCCTTTCTCCACCCAACTGGTCTAGAGTTGTAGCCAAAGACTACAATATAGCTGTTTTTATTTTTATTTTTGATATTTGTAACAAGTTGTATTTGCAACTGTCTGATTGCTGTTGTGGAGATTTATATGTCCTTTAAGTTGAGAGGTGGGGCCGCCACCTTGTCCAGAACATCCCATGGACGAACGATCAGACTGAAATCTGTTGAATTTGGAAGCCAAGTCAACACCTTTAACTCTTGTTATGTTCCTCAAACCGTTCCTGAGCAATTTTTGCAACGTATCAGGGAGTGTTATCCTGCTAACAGAGGCTACTGCTAGTAGGGAATACCATTACCATGAAGTACTTGGCCTGTAACATCCACATGAATACCAGGACCCAAGGTTTCCCAGCAGAACATTGCCCAGAGCATTACATTTCCTCTACCGGCTTGCCTTCTTCCCATAGTGCTTCTGGGTGCCATGTCTTTCCCAGGTAAGCGATGCACATGCAAACAGCCGTGCTCATGATGTAAACGAAAACATGATTCATCAGACCAGACCACCTTCTTCTATTACTCTATGGTCCAGATCTGATGTTCATGTCCCCATTGCAGGCACTTTCCACAGTGGACAGGGGTCAGCATGGGCGCTCTGACCGGCTACGCAGCTCCATACAGAGCAAGCTGTGACGCACTGTATGTTCTGACACCCTTCTATCAGAGCCAGCATGAACTTTTTCGGCGATTTATGCTACAGTAGTTCTTTTTGAGATTGGACCAAACGGGCTAGCATTCGCTCCGCACATGCATCAATGAACTTTGGGCGCCCATGACCCTGTCACTTGTCCTTCATTGGACCACTTTTGGTAGGAACAAACCAATGCTTACCGGGAACACCCCACAACTCCAACCCAGTCATCTAGCCAGCACAATTTGGCCCTTATCAAAGTTGTTGAGATCTCTACACCTGCCCATTTTTCCTGCTTCCAATACAACAACTTTGAGAACTTACTGTTCACTTGCTGCCTAATAAATATATCCCACCCCTTGACAGGTGCCACGGTAATGAGATAATCAATGCTATACACATCAATTGTCAGTGGTTTTAATGCTATGTCTGATCGGTATATTTCTGTTCATGTTTATAAGTACAAAGTCAAAAGATATAATGTGTGTTAATTTGAAGCAGATATACTGGAAGTATATTAAACAAGCAAAACAAAAGTGTCTGAAAACTTTCTTCCCGTCTTTTTATTTTGGTCAATCTTCAGTTGAAAATTGTGATTCTCCATCCAGAAAGAGACATAGAGAGACACAAATAGGGAGAGAGAGCTAGAGAGAGAGAGAGAGAGAAATGGAAAAAGGTGAAGGCATGCAGGTGTAGTCTTAAATCTCTTAAATCTCCATGAACATGATATAAATGACACTTGTTGTTGGATTAAAGGGATATCGTGGGCGGTTCAGGTTACATTTACGACTGCGGAAAGGTTTCGCACTTTTTTTCATTTGCACGAAATCCGAGGAAATCTCCCTCACTCATTATAAGACTTCTGAATTGCTTGAGATTAGTTTGATGGAATTTAGCATTTATCAAATCTAATCCTCCTTGTATTTCAAGTGTGTGCTCTAAATCTCTTCCTACGCTATGTTGTTGTTTACCTTTATCATTTTCTTCCTGCCGTTTCTGCACGGATTTCTCTTTTCACTTTCCTTTGTGTGGATGTTTTTCCTCCTTCTTCTCTCCTCCTCTCCGTTGACCATGACAAGGGTGGACCACAGTGGATCACGGAGGGTCTAAAGACACATTCTCTCTCTCTCTCTCTCTCTCTCTCTCTCTCTCTCTCTCTCTCTCTCAGGTTAAATCAGCAGCAGGAGGAATTGTGCTCTTACTGTGCATAAACTTTCCTAAGTGTTTTCTGCCTGGGACATAAACACTGATAAAAACTCAGCCCCAGAGACATCAGAGAATCTGTGCGATGCCTGTCCTAACAGACAGAATCAGATTTTATCATAAGCTCCAAATGTATAAAGTACACACACACACACACACACACACACACACACACACACACACACACAGAGTTTATCTGTATGTACATGTTTAAACCAGGATATAACTGGATTGAATTGGATTGGATTAGATTTCATCAGATAGGGTGGGCAGCATGATGGCAGAGTAGGTAGCACTGCAGCCGCTGATTCTGTTGATTCTGAGCTCGGGCTGCTCTCTGTGCAGAGTTTTGCATGTTCTCCAAGTGTCCATGTAGGATACACAACAACATGCTGGGAGACGTATTGGTCGTTGTAGGTGTTAATGAGTGTGAGACTGGTGTGTCATCCAGGGTGTATTCCCAGTGTGTATACTTGAGTTCCTGGGATAGGCTCTGGATCCACCAAACCTTCACCAGTGTAGCGGGGATAAGGGAGGAGAATTTATGATAAGACAGGAGAGTTCAGCATAGAGCAGGAAGAAGAAAGGAAAGTTTAGGATAGGATGGGATGGGATAGGATAGAATAAGTCATGATAAGATATTAGAGAAGAGTTTGGGATATGATGGGACAGGAATGTCTACTTCACCCAGCTCGGCTTTGCATTACATATAACGATGTCCAGAAGGACTTTATTTCAGCGGAGGAAGCAGGAGACTACGTTAAACTCTATTTTTATTTTCTTGCACTCGGCCTTCCAGCTCTTCTGTATTCGGATTTTGATTGAAGATATTGGCGTTGCATTACTTGACCTAGATTTTGTGAACTTACTCCTCTTAAAATCTACTCTATATTAATGTGCTTCTCTGTTTTGATGCACTGACCGGGTTAGAGTTTCTGTTTATTTAATTCCGTTAGTGTTATCTCCTCGGCTTTACGTGCTACACTGTTATATTATTTGTTACAAGTCTTTAAAAGTTAAGGACATTATATTTGTTATTGTGCGCAGACTGTTTATCAGATTTGAAGTCAGTAGGGGTTTTTTCTCTTACTGGAATTTTTTGTCTTGGTAATTTTGTTGGTTAGTTTACTCTCCGAGTTGTTTTCACATTGTGGACAACTTTACGTTTATGTAGGATACACTGCTGTCTCATATATTTTATGGAGACTTTGGGTGTGGGTGTTTGGAGGATTGTGAGAGTAAACAAAACATGCCCATGCTTTGAAGGATGTGAATTGGAACAGAGTAATGGTATTTATTTGTGAATCTGTCTTTAGAGGATTTAAACCTAACATGGTGAACAAATTATATTATAGAATTCAGGCAATTCTACTGGGGGTATCTCAAACAGTGTAGTAAGTATTAATTTGGAAAGACCTTTGTAATATTACAGTCTAAAACTGGATCTAAAGAGTAGCAAATCAGTAAATGAATCATACGTAAATGAATCACATGAAAATGAATGGCAAGAAAACGTATGTGAACCCTTTGGAATTTCATGGTTTTCTGAATAAATTTGTCTTAAAATGTGATCTGATCTTCATCTAAGTCAGGGGTATTGACAAATATAATGTGTCGAAAATAATAACACAAAATAAATTCTGATCTTTCATGTCTTCATTGAACACACTCATTCAACGTTCAAAATGGCAATGGAAAAGTAAGTGAACCCTTAGAATTAATAACTGGTTGACGCATGGCAGCAATAACCTCAACCAGGCGCTTCCTGTAGGTGTGGATCAGACCTGCACATCGTTCAGGAGGAATTTTAGCCCATTCTTCCTGGCAGAACTGCTTTAGCTCCATCATATTCTTTGGACGTCTCATGTGTATGGCTTTCTTCAAGTCATTCCATAGCATCTCTATTGGGTTGAGGTCTGGGCTCTGACTCGGCCACTCCAAAAGGTGTTTTTTTTTCTGAAAACACTCTGTTGTGGACTTGCTCCGGTGTTTTGGGTCGTTGTCCTGTTGCATCACCCAACTTTTACACAGTTTCAGCAGATGTACAGACATTCTCACATTATCCTGAAGAATTGTCTGATATACTTGGGAATTCATCTTCCCCTCAATGATTGTAAGCTGGCCAGGCCCTGATGCAGCAAAGCAGGTCCAAATCATGAAGTTTCCTCCACCATACTTTACGGTTGGGATGATGTTTTCATGATGATATGCCGTGCCCTTTCTATGCCAGATGTAGTGCTGTGTATTTTTTCCAAATAGTTCAATCGTAGTTTCATCAGTCCACAGAACATTTTGCCCATACCGCTGTGGAGTGTCACTGTGCTCTTTTGCAAACTTCAGGCGTGCAGCAATGTTCTTTTTAGTAAGCAATGGCTTCCTTCATGGTGTCCTGTCATAGATACCCTGCTTGTTCAATGTTTTGCGTATTGTAGACTCATGAACAGAGATGTTCCAATGATGCCTTCAAATCTTTGGCTGTCATTCAGGGTTGTTTCTTTACCTCATTGATGAGTCTTCGTTGTGCTCTTGGTGTCATTTTTTCTGGGTGTCGACTTCTTGGTAGAGTAGCAACAGTCCCAAAGTGTCTCCATTTGTAGAATGTTCGCCCAACTGTAGAGTGGTGAATTTCTGAAGTCTTTGAAATCACTTTGTGACCCTTGCCAGCTTTATGTAAATCAACTATTCTTGATCGTAGATCCTCTGAAAGCTCTTTTTGGCGAGGCATGGCTCACTTAAGCGTGTGCTTCTTGTGCGGAGCAAACTACAAAAGTTTGAGGGGTTTTTATCAGTCAAAGTAGCTGTAGTCCACACGTCCAAACTCATTTTCTTAACGAGACTCCAGGTGTGCAAAAAAAAAGCTTTTTTGAGGTCATTAACTCAAGGGTTCACATACTTTTTCCACAAGCACTACGAGGTTTTGTTTTTTTTGGTTTTTCTCAATAAAGACATGAAAGATCAGAATTTTTTTGTATTATTATTTTAGACACATTATATTTGTCAATACCCCTGACTTAGATGAAGATCAGATTACAGTTTATGACAAATTTATTCAGAAATTCCATGAAATTCCAAAAGGTTCACATACTTTTTCTTGCCACTGTACGTAAAGGAATCACATGTAAATGAGTCACATGTAAATGAATCACATATAAATGAATCATATGAAAATGAATAAAATAAATTCAAGACAAAATGGAAAGGTTAGGGTAGAATAGGATAGTACAGAAGAGTTTGGAATATGATGGGATAGGAATGTTTAAGATAAGAATGGAAAGTTTAGGATAGGATAGGAATGGATAGAATAGGATAGGATAGTATAGAAGAGTTTGGGTTATGATGATATGATGGGATAGGATATGATAGTACAGAAGAGTTTGGGATATGGGCGGCTCTGGCGCAGGTAGTAGAGCGGGTTGTCCACTAATCGTAGGGTTGGCGGGATGACCCGGCCCGGATGACTCCAAATGCCGAAGTGTCCTTGGGCAAGACACTGAACCCCAAGTTGCTCCCAATGGCAAATTAGCGCCTTGCATGGCAGCTCTGCTACCATTGGTGTGTGAGTGTGTGTGTGAATGGGTGAATGAGACACAATGTAAAGCGCTTTGGATAAAAGTGCTATATACAGTAATTGCGCCATTTACCATTTATATGATGATATGATGGGATAGGATAGGATAGTACAGAAGAGTTTGGGATATGATGGGATAGGATAGGATAGTACAGAAGAGTTTGCAATATGATGGGATATTAAAGTTTAGGATGAGTTAAGGGTAAGGATGAGTTGTTTAAAAACTAGCCAATTTATAGTCCTATTTACATTTCAGCACAGTCTGACTCAAATACAATGTGAAACACCCCCTCTGTGACTCACCTGAAGCATCATCCTCATACACATTACCCTAAAAAGCACTGCCAGGCTTTAGGAATCTAACAACACACTGTTTACACTTGTTCATTTCCTTTCCTCTATCAAAAAAACTTGACTACGTTGTAGTTATGAAATATATCCAAGCATATTATATTACATCAATGTATGCAAAACTATCAAACGTAAAGGAGAATCTTAGTGTTCTACTGAAGAAAATAGAACTCCTGGTGTAGTTTGGAGGCCCAGTTTTGCTTCGGGATACATCGACCTGTATAACAGGTCGGGAGTATCAGGAGGAGTCAACCATATGGTCTTTACAACTGCTCCTTATTCTTCTGGTCCAATCTTACCCCACTTTCACTCAAATGGCTTTCCTAGAAGGCTCAAAAATGGACCCAGCCCCACCTACCTTACGCGCGAGTTCAAATCCCTGAACTGCCAAGTTGGGCCCTTGAGCAAATTGTGAAAAAAAGGTACTAAAGAGCAGTACAACACAGTGCAACTAACGTTTGTGGACACCGGACCATCACACCCATACAGTATGTGCGTGCTGAACATCGCATTCTAGATATATTCCCCTTTTACTGTAATAATAACCTCCAGTCTTCCGGGAAGGCATTGCATTAGATTTTGGACACAAGAGCATCAGTGAGATCAGGCACTGATGTAGGGTGAGGAGGCCTGGGGTGCACTCTGTTTTCCAGTTCATCCCAAAGGTGTTCAATGGGGTTGAGGTCAGGGCTCTGTACAGGCCATTTGAGGCCATCTGCGCAATCACGGTCACCAGAGACCGAGATAACTCTGGACGTTGCCGCTCTCAGGGACTCCGATGTTTAAGCCTTATTTCCCAAAGTCTCTTTTCAGTCAAGTTAATTGGACTTGTGGCCAACCAGAACATGGGACAGGGCGTCGCATTTGTCACACTTTGACTTGTCTGGTGATCTAGCTAATGACTTCATGACCTGTTCTTCTCTGTTCTGTAAAAAGAACATGTTTCTTCGCTCTCCGTCTCACGCTCATGCTTTCCGGTGTAGACTTCGAGCCGAGAACAGAACAGCCAGCACGTCATTCACGTACAGCCCAGGAACGTACAGAAATTGTATCTCATGAGTATGAACGGTCTTATGCAGGGATTAAAGGGATGAGCAGCCGAAAAAAAAATCATTACACGATCGCAATTTCCACTTTAAAATAGAACGTGTGACGAGTTTCAGGAGGTGATGACGAGACAGATGGTACTGTGAGTACAGCTTTTTCTTTTCTCTTCTGATGGATTCATCACGCCGTGGGCTGTAGTGTCCATAAATAATAGCTGGATCACTATAGAAAACACACACACACACACACACACAAACCATACCCTTACAGTGTGAATGTCTAGGGATGAGTTGTATAGGCATGAGGATGAATAATGCAATTTGAGCACAGAGGACACAGTGGGAATAGTGGCACTGTAACTTGACACACACACACACACACACACACACACACACACAGAGCGCAGGGACACTGTCACTACACATTACAACTAACACACTTAAACCACAGTATTATTTATAGATTCGTACACACAGTGCCCAGTCACACATTTCAAAGCAGAACAGGGTTATAAGCACTGGGTTTAATTTCAGGAAAAAACCCTCACACACACACACACACACACACACACACACACACACACACACACACACACACACACACACACACACACACAGACACAAGCCCATAGAGATCATTGATCACACCGAGGAGAGTAAAATACAGCATATCAGAGCTATAGTAGCTGAAGCTTAGCAGTTAATGATTCTGTGCTAGCGACTCAGCCGTCGCTAATCGATACAGCAACACTCTCAACACAGCAGTTTAGCTAATTATCAGATTTACAAAATTACCTCCTTACCACAGATGTCATCGATTAGAGACTACATGTTCGGTGTTGTTGGGTGATGTTCTTCTTCTTTCTTTCTTTTCGCACTGGAGCTATACAACGAATGTATTAAACGGGGAAGTGAAGCTTTATTTAGCTGCCCTTTTAGCATTGTGAAAAATGACCGAAGAGTACATTCACGCTAGCAGGTGACAGGTGTGTTGCGCAACAGCAATAGTATAGAGCGTGTGTATAGAGACAGATAATAGAAATAGACAAATAAAGCTTAAAAGGAAAGTAAGAGAAATCCTTGATGCTTCTGGTCAGTGTAGCTAGTACAATTATCATGCTTTGCTAATCTGCCAGCAAAACTAGCCCGCAGCCTATAGCACGTACAGATGAACAAATCAAACAACCAGTTTTCAGTTAAATCCGTACACAGTTTTGGGTGTTTTTATTTTTCATTTTAAGAAAGCTTCAAGTTTATTATTTGTCATGCTGTACGTGCAAATAGACGACTGCTTGGAGCCGTGGGCTGCGTCCCAAACCGCATACTTACGTATTTCTCCTACCATACACATGTATTTTACCTATACAGTAGGTAAGTACGCGTTTTCGGACGCACCTGTGCTCTCTCGTTTGCCGTCAAACGATTGAGCGCTGCCGTGTGTGATCGTGTCCTGTCGCAGAATGCAGTGAAAACTCCCACGCGGCGTTAATAGTGTGATTAAGGTGTGTACGTGTCTGTAACACACGTCGATAATGCGACTTAAACAGGAATACTCCACATGTCTTCATTCCATTTGTGTTTACTTCAAGTATGACTTTATTTAGATTAAGGTCATCAATAATCTCTGTTTACATGCTAGTCTCTTAATCAGAGTATCGTCTTAATCGCGCTAATACCGGATTATTGTTGATCATGTAAAGGTGCTGATTTTTGCGTTGTATTTTTTTTTGTTGCAAACACAGATATATGATCGTCATGTGACCTCCACACTTCCAAGATGGTGCTATTTTCTGTATTAAGTATTTTTTTGGAACACTAAACGTTTTTGTAATTTGATGTTTGAATGCGGTGTATTGTGTACAAGCAATGCTGGCACATTCAAGAAAGTGTGTTTAATGTGGACAAAAAATATGAAAATGATGAATATGACAAACGTCATCCTGATTAAAAAACGTCATCCTGATTAAAAAAAATAAAATATATATATATATATATATATATATATATATATATATATATATATATATATATATATATATATATAAGACAACTATGCTTTGGGGAAGAATATTGCTAGCTGGGTTGTTTGGCAATTGTTATTTATTTTTGTTAACTTTTTAGCTTCATTACAGATGGGAAAGTGTTAGAATAGTTAAAACGTAGTATGGCCTGAGAGAAATGCTATAAATGCTGACTACATTTAGCGGAAAGGAAACGTTGTGCGCATTTGCTTTGCCCAGCTTTATATTTGCCTCAGTGCACTAGTCGCTAGTACTGGATTAGCATCTGCCATTGCGGGCATGAAGGCACATTCGTTGAACTCTTTCAGAAAGATTTCATTAGAAGTACCGAACACAAGCTTCTTTTAGAGTCAGGTGAAAGGAAGATGAGAAGAAAACTCGCACACAGAAGAGCAGAACTGATGGAGGGATTTTAGATGGTGAATGAGGTGTGATGTGTCGTGTGCACAGTGTCAGGTAACAAGGTGTAGAGGACAAAAGTGGATCAGTTACCTGTGTGCGTGTGTGTGTGTGTGTGTGTGTGTGTGTGTGTGTGTGTGTGTGTGTGCGCATCTTAAGGGCTGCATGCATCACTGAGGGAGGCACAGTGAGCCATCTGCCCAATTAGGCATTGCGCCCACCACTGCACTCTTCCTTTCAATTACCACTATGTTCCCAAAGAACACTCTCTCTCTATATATCTCACATACACACACACACACTCTCTCACATACGGCCTAATTTAACTAAAATTACCAGTGTGAAGCTTGTAATGATAAGAGAGGTTATTGATATCAAATGACACACCACAGTTTTTGCACAATTAACCTGTTTCTGTTATCTCGGGCTCTCACAGAAGCTCACAGTAGCGTTGACATGGCGCAGATTTTCGCATCCAAAACAAGCACATGGCTAACAGAACTGAGCTGAAACGAGGGCAGTAAATGCCAAGCTGTTCCGTCCTGACGTCACGTGTCATGTTCCTTACACGAAGGTCAAAGGGTATTACTGTCGTTCTAACATAAATGTACAAATCAGGAAAGTGTTTGTTAAATAAGGTATTAAATACGCTAGCTAGCTTTACAGCAAAGGGTTGTGTTCTGCTACATGACTAGCTAGCTAATACCATACAATAAGGTATTACTTAAGCTAGCTAGCTTTACAGCAAAGGGTTGTGTTCTGCTATATTACTATCTAGCTAATATCATACAATAAGGTATTAAATACGCTAGCTAGCTTTACAGCAAAGGGTTGTGTTCTGCTACATGACTAGCTAGCTAATACCATACAATAAGGTATTACTTAAGCTAGCTAGCTTTACAGCAAAGGGTTGTGTTCTGCTACATTACTAGCTAGCTAATATCATACAATAAGGTATTACTTAAGCTAGCTAGCGTTGCAGAAAGGAATTTGTATTGAATTAGTATTAATTGTAATGTAGCGGCTGTTAAGTACGGCTTGACACGTTGAATATTGATTACCAGAAACACCTTTAACTATGAAAAATGTGACTATTCAACTACTTTTTCTGTTTCTTTTTTTTCTTTTTTGCTGCTCTTCTAGTAAAACATTTAGAGTCGTGAAACAGTTCGCTTTTAGTAATGTGCATTTAACATGGCTGCTTGGACCCCTAGTGTGTTAATTATACTCTCCTGGATGTTAATTATTCCAGATGCTGTGGCAGCTGAGACGGTGAGTCAGACCCTTACAGTCTAGAGATGTGGGGTTTTTTTGTTTGTTTGTTTGTCTGAATGCACAAGACACTGAAACACTGAACCACACACACACACACACACACGCACACACGCACGCACACACACCTGTCTTGGAGAAGGAACACCACATTTCTCATGAACCACAAACTCTGGCCTTTTCAACTCAAAACAACGGGCTGCCTGTTGTCATGGCAACTGGTGACTCCATGGCATTAGGAACCCAGGTGATGTGTGTGCTTGACCTTTTAGGAAAAATCTCTTTAGAGTCACTGCCACAGGAAGTGTGTGTTGTTACCTGGATGATCCACGACTGTTTTTATGGTTTGTGATAGTTGTTCATGAGTCTCGTGTTTATCCTGAGCGGTTAACCTGCCCACTGTTCTTCCGAAAAATCCTCCAGTTCCTGCACGTTCTTTTCCTTTCCAGCATCTTCTGCATATTTGACCCCTTTCTATATGACATTGAGATCACTGAGGTCAACCCGAGGGACTCGTACACGACTATTGCAAAAGGTTCAAACGTTCACTGCTGCTCAAGAAGGCAACACGATACATTAAAGGGGGTGTAAACTTTTGACCAGGATGATCTGTGTAAATGACTATTATTTTTGCAATACATGTGTAAAGGCATATGACTTCAATTGTAGGTGTATGATCATAAGTCCCTGTGTTAGCCATTACTATGCAGTCCGTGCAGGAATTGTTGTTGTTTTTGTTTTTTTTGAGATTGCTGTGGCCAAAAAGGTTTGATTTTGCTGTGGCTTTTTTCTAAGTTAGTTTTTTTGCACTTTTTTGTGGAAAATTACTTGAATCGGCGAAATCGCAATCACACAAAATTGTATCGCACGCTCTTTCGCAGCGATGTTTGTTGGTAAATGAGCTGAACCATTGAGCTGAACTCATGTGAATCGAACAGGGCTTCGGCCGAACGCTCGTTATGATGACGTCACGTGACGCGTCTTGGCCCGAATCTGCTGAAAATCTGAGGTAATTTAGAAAAAATTGCAAGCTCCTGTGAATATTGCAGAGTTTCCTTGAGTCTGTGTCTCTGCGATCGCGAAATTGCAAAATCCTATAGGTACTGACTACAGACATGATAACATATCACGAAGAGTGCGTTAATATAAGCCTGCGATTCGCCTCATAACTGGAACTATCATCAGGGGTGCTGTGATAGAAAATGAATCGACACCTTCCAACCAATAAGATTCGAGAATTAAACCGAGCGGTTGTTTAAAAAGATACCGTCACAAAAAGTTTGGCTTCTTGTGACAGGCTTGTGACTCTCTCAAAACACTTACCTGACTGTATTGTTGCCATTATTGAGGCAATAACTAGAGGTCAGCGATTATTACCGGAGAAATGACACCTGGGAGCTTAATTTGTCCCTGGAAGAAAAAAGAAACTAAAGACACACTCATATATTGTCATTAGTATGATTTGCTATAAGCATCTTCACGATCTGTCTGAGGAAACCGTTTATTTACCACTTGCATGAAGATCTCCATCTGATTTCTAGAAAAGAAAGTCAATAGAAAAACAACACTGCAACTTGGTAAACATCTTAGAGGTGAAAACGGCGAATGGCTTCACAACCAACCTTTATCACCTTTATCACAACCAACCTTTGCAAATTGATTGCTGATATTTTCGAAATTGACATTTATCTATGCAAATGAGGTTACGGTTAATTAAAAACGCCTAGATTTGCATACTTAATAAAAACCGAAAATATCTAGTCTTTGGCTGATGTTAGAAATAAAACATTTTATTTCGGTGTGAAGACAAGCTTAGAAGGCAGAACAGTTTTACAGAACAGTAGGATAGATTTATTTGACGTTTAATCAAGAAATTATTAATAAACTGCTCT